>VIRR01000555.1:0-325398 GCA_008638375.1 Nyssa sinensis | reverse complement strand
CAAACAGCTCTGCAGGGCCACCATTGAAAATCATTTTTCTGATATGTTAATTTATACTTGGAAGCTTATTCTTAATTCCAGTTTTGAAAATCAAAATAAGGAAAATGCTTTCCGAGTTGCAGAATATAAAGGAAGCAGTTACAGATTATTTATTTAGTAGGAACTAAGCATTACTCATCTTGGGCTTACGTGCACCAGGTATGCTATAAACTGTTTTGATTTGAAGCATGTGGGAAAATTAATAAGTCACTTGACATGAACAGAGGTCCAGAATGCATGCATACTTGTGTCAAAACCTTCACTGCTTGACCAAGTTAGTAAATAGTCTGATACCAAGAACTCGACAAGCTCGATCCTGCCATCCAATAACAAATGTGAAAAACTATTCTAAAATCACCAAATGAAAAGAAATCTTACGTAAAAGTTTCTAATATGATTTCAAATTTCAATGGCAGTGAATGCATAAAAGAAATCTAAATTTGTTGTAATCTGATATCAAAGCCTTAATGGGCTGGATCTCATCATTTACATATAAAAACAGCACTAAACTACCTTGAAAACATCAATGATCAATACTAATGATGTTAATTGGTTACAACAAAGGATTACAACTTATATATATAGGCAGCAAACCCGTTTTTTGCACGGGTATGTCAAAGAAATATGACAAATGAAAAAATTAGGAAAAAAAAGATGCTAACAGGATGCTTTACTGTTTCAGCTAATCTATCCACATAAGACTATTCAACTCTTCTTTCAGAGCATCCCTCGGGGGTATATTTGGTTTGGCTGGATTATCAACAAGAAGTGTTGTAATCTCTCTCTCTCTCTCTCTCTCTCTCTCTTTTCTGATCTAATTCATGTTGAATTCTGCAGTGAATGATACTGAGGAGCTATGAAAGCATGTTTTCCATATGTTGACAGATTGGATGAATCTTGCTACAATAAAGGTCTGGTTGAAGAAGAGACTTGAAGGGGGTGCCCTGTTGAGGTGAAAGCTGTGGAGGACTACGGAAACAAATGGAAAATCCTTGAGCCGACACAGGAAATTCGGTTTGTTCTAGAAGAGTTGTTGGAAAATAAGAACAAAAAACAAAAAATAAAATCGGGAAACCATCGAGCCAAAGTAGATCAAGCAGCCAAAGGAGGGTGGTGAACGCAACCATCTCAATCTGTTCCAGAAGATATATTGAAAAATAAAGAAAGGAAAAAATCCAAAAGCAATAATCGAAGCAGGCAGGTGAAGCATGACGGCCTAAGAAGCACGATACAGACACAGGCACGACACGACACACACGACACGACACACACACACAGACATATCATTTTTCAAAAACTTAAAACACAGACACGTCAGGGACACATTAAATATATGTAAATTTTTTATATGATCATATAATAAACCTAACATTATTTCAATTAAAATTGACATAAAAATACGCAAATCACAAAATATTATTAGATATTAAAATAACAAAACTATTAATTAAAACTTCAAGAACTTCTTTATTTAATCATCAACATACATGATTCAAGTTCCAAAACAAATTTACTATCTATTACATAGAACATATATAATCAAAAAAATAAATAAGATGTCCGACACGGACACGTGAGCCAAAATAGAGTGTCCGTGCTTCATAAGATGACGGCAAAACCTTGTATTTATGTTAGTTAATAGATATGTGGTACGTATGTATGTTAAGCAGCACCATAAGCAACTATACCAAGGGGCTGGAAATCAACCAGGAGACCAACTCTTGAGGGAGACTAATCAACATCTACTCAATGCTGATCAAACCTTGGTAATGGAGGGACAACAAAGGATGAGGTCAGCGACAAAAGAAAGAAAGGATGAGTCAACGACCAGGTAGATGCCAAATCAGTGAAAGGAACATCAAAGTCAGAAGAGGATGATAGAAGTGGAGAAAAAGGATGATGCTCAAAAAAGGGTATTGAGAGAAGCATGAAGAATATCATGACACGATCATACTAACAAAACTATTATGCTTCAAAATGGTAATCCAAGAAAACATGTATAACAGAAAGGTGGAAGAAACTATATACTTTTAAGTAGATGTAGATGAGATCAGACAGGTGACTTGAAATAAAAAGTGCTCACAGAAGATGCTACAAAAACATTGAAAATGCAGCCGGTTACTCCGATTGATAGCAGTGAGAAAGACCCACCCTAAAGTAAAGCAGGTACAGAGCCTGATATAAGTGAGCAAGTAGTATCGGTAGTATGACAGTATCTTCTTTTAGGAACAAAGTAAACCTAAATATTTGAGGACAGGAAAGATGCATTGAAATGTTCAGAATTAATAATGGCACGAACCTAAGAATAAGATCGTTTCTTTCAGGGTCAGAACAGAAGACCCTAAATTTTTTTAGCAAACTCAGTGAACTGCAGGGGTAAAATCCTTACAAATCTGACAAAATTAAGACTTACCATGCATAATAGAGCCATTAGCTATAAAAGAAGTGCATCAATGTATATAACTCAACATCTTTTATCACCCTTAAAAAATAAGTAGGAGCTAATCCATAGAGAACAGGACTAGAGTGAATTCTGAATCAGGAGAAAACAACAATTACAATTCATGAACGTCACTAAATAAATAATTAAAAATGCAAATACTCCAATTTCACAAATTAAATATCAAACAATGAGATAAATTACACTAAACAATAGTCAAGTTGGATATGAAGAGATAAAATAATGAACTGAAACAAAATCAACATCAAACAATAGTAAAAAAATGCTGGTATTTTACCAAGTTACAATAATGTAAAGGCATCAAAAAACATTCAATAAAGTTTTACACGTACCTCATAGATTAAATTTGAGAAGTTTTATGAAAAACATTCAAGAAAAAGCAGCAAAAAAACACCACACCACATTCAATGTAATCAAGAATTGCGACCCCAATGAAACCAAACCAATAAACCCGAAGTCTATTAGCAACCCCCCACTTAGAAGGGAGGGAGGGAGGGAGAGAGAGAGAGAGAGAGAACTGGCAGCCCTAGGAGTAGAAAATAAGCACGTTAAATTAATCAAGATTTTTTCAAGAATAATTTGATGTATTTACACAATCAGTAGAAGTAAAAGAATATGATTAAATATAGGAATAGATGCCACTACATTTAAGATTTAGTGGCAAGGTAATAAAGCAGCTCACTCTAACAAGAGAAACTTCTAATAGATTGATTCAGCATCCATTCAGGTAAATCAAAATTGCAACAAGTCTTGATTGTACTACACTTACGTCATGTACATACAACTATGCATGCTAGGAAAAGCATCATCAAATGGATCCATAAAAGGAAACTTTCTGCTAGTACAGAAATTCTTTGAGAAACTGAAAAGTATGACACGCTGTCCAACAAAGGGCTCGCTTCCAAGCTTACGGATCAAGTGCTGAACATGGAACTGAGCATCATTGTCAAAGTGATGTAATTCTGAAACAGAATATTGAAAACAAAACAAAAGCATAATTGATTAAAAAAAAAACTAAAGGATAAAATTAATGACCATATGATTTAGGATTCAAAGGAAACACGGCAACAATATTATATTATCGGTAAATGTTGCTACAGGGTTACAACCATATTTTAATGCAAAAGAGAAAGTTCTAGAAATAATCTGCCAAACAGTAGACTCCAATAACTGCATGTACAGAAACATGACATTCCTCAAATGAATAACTATTTAAACGATTAAAAAATTGACTTAAATTACCTAAAATGGAACCTAAGTCAGAGGAGTCCCATCCGTTATTTTTAGTTAAGTGCAATAACTTGGTCTTTAATACAAATACTCACGGGTTTCAATGATGAGCAACGATTCTTTCCTGAGGGCCTCTCTCATTTTGGTATTGTTAGGAATGAACCCACTCCTTGAGACCAAACATGCAGCTTTCTGGCTGCAGTACACCCTTTCACATTTGTAGCTGCAGTGTAAGCAGATTCAATCCCTGTCTAACATGCTCCCTTCCTCCGTATGCACATGGATTCTGCTAGCCTCTCATTGTGGTCAAACTCTTCATTCTTCTTGTTGTTAAACATAGTTTTAAGATGAAGTACTTTGGTTTGTTGATAATCTTGTATTTAAAAAAAAAAAACTGACATAGCACCTAGATTTTCATCTGTTTAGTTGCTCTGCCTCTTACAAATTTATTTGTGGCTATTCTGTTACTTTTGATTTCTCTTGTACCTTCTCATGCATATTGATTGGACTCTCAGCTTCTAACTTCTTTTCCATCAGGAAGTACTTTGCTTTGTTTCCTTCTTTGCATGCATGTTTAGGTTTATGTGAAACATTTGTTTTTCTCTTTTGATTGATAGTGATAGGAATTGAACTCCAACCCAACCCTCTTTTTTGGATATCATGGCAGCACTTCTGCCACTCTGCAACAACTTTGGTTTATATGTAACTATTTTTTGTTATCCTACTAGAGTGCTATTTTTTAAATTATAATGCCACTTTACATATATAACTACTAGTGCAAGGAAACTTTTTTTTTTGTATACTTTATTTGCAAGGAAATTAAATTCCAGAAGCAAGTATTTCAGAAAAAGTTGTGTTGTGATGGTGTGGTAGGACAGCCTAGGTCCAGGTATAAATACTCGCCTTTGAAAGGGGCAAAACTTAATTCGATGTATATTCATAAACATAGAAGAGATGTCAAGATGAAAGGCTGCTGATGTCTGGCTGTTGGATTACTTAATTGTAAGGTACAACTTGCATTCATGCCCTACAAGTTTTTGTGCAGTGAAATTAACAGTCTTCATCAGTTTCTACTTCAGAATGTCTTTTAATGGAGTGTGTGCATGTCGCAAGTATAAGTATGTGAAATGGGAGTCGGTGGTGCTGGTGTTTGCATTAAATATTGTCATATTGAACATGCATTGTCAACCTCATAGGGACTTCATTAACGCTGAGATGTTGGTTCTTAGCAGTTGGAGAAGGAAAGGTGACAACCATTTCTTCAGCTACATTTTAGTGTGAAATCTTTTTATAAGGTGCTATATGGTAGTGGGCAGCACTTTCCTTGGAGAGGATTATGGAAATTGAAGGCTCCTTCAAAGGTTTTGTTTTTTGCTTGGATGGCGGTGCGGGAGGTGAACCTTACCATTGACAATGTAAGAAAGAGGGGGAAAATCATGGTGAATAGGTGTTGTATGTGCAAGCAAGCGGCTAGATCTGTTAACCACATTTTTTGAATTGCTGAGTGGCTAGGGAGTTATGGGCTGTGGTGTGGTCGGTTTTTGGTGTATACTGGGTTATGCCAAGATCAGTTAAGGATCTGTTGACTTGTTGGAATGCAGCGTGTCCCTCAAAGAGGACCGAAGGAAACTGTGGAGTGTAGTTCACCTTTGTCTTTTGTGGCGTATTTGGTTAGAACGGAATGGTCGAACTTTTGAAGGGGTGGAAAATTCCATTCATATTGTAAAAAAACGGATCCTAGACACACTTTACTTTTGGATAGTAGGGAAACATCCCATTTCTCTTTTTGATTTTGTTGATTTTTTGGGAGAGCTAAATTGTAAGAAAGATCATATGTAGCTCTCTTTTTTGTACACTGGTTGTGCCCCTTTTGGCACCTTGTTTATAATGTATTTCTTACCGTAATTTAAAAAATTTACATTAATTTCTCCCTATTATTTTCTGTATTTTGTAGGAAAGGGAGCTTACCCAGTAAAAACTTGAAAATCCGTGGAGCTTTTTTAGTTTTGGTGATATATTGACAGTTTAGCAATTACAGAAAGAAATCCGAGACATTTTTTAGGTGAGATCACTGTAAGGGAGAGATTTTTTTTTCCTGAATTTCAGGAGAGACCTGTGCTCCATTATACTGGAGAAATTGAGCTCAGCTAGAAATTAAAAGAATACTCCTTGGTTCCATATTATTAAATCCTTTGCCTCTTTGTTTTATTATATAAAATTTTCAATCTAGTGGCAACATCTTTCTTTCATCCATGTTAATTTCTACATTTTAAATTCTCGTTCTTCCCCAATCATTATTCTGCCAAGTTGTTTTTTCATTAGGCTCTTCAAGTTTTGAGTGAAGGAGAGAGCTGCCTAATCCCAAGTGCTTATGAAATTTGAAGATTTGATATCTGAGAAATTTGACAATTTTCTGCAATAATTGTAGTTTGCATTACTCTTCAGCACTCCTAAAACACTAGTCTGTCATCTAAAATGGGTACCTACATGAAAAAAGTGAGATTAAAAATTAGTATAATTAAGTTGGCACAAATTATCATTAGCAGTCCTAATCCCAGGATGCATATTGGTGAAAACATAGATCAAAAGGTTATATTGACGGCATAATGAAAAATTCAGAAGAATTTATAATCTTCTATGAAAAGTGGGAAATATGAAATTTTTACTGTAGTGTCACAATAATATTTCTTGGAACCTCAATTTGTTTGCTTAATTGTTTAAAATTCAAAGTTTTGGTACAACGTTTCCTTGCAAGCACATCAACACAAAATTCAATTTTATACTAGTAAAAGGTATGAATATAATGACCAACAAGCTCTAGCTTGGTTGGTACTTCCTCCACCTCCCCATATAGGAGGTTGAGGGTAAGTGGTGTGAGTGTGTGAGATTTACCTATGAAATAAAGGTATGAATATAATGTATTTATTATGAAAATATGGTGGACAAATGGATTGGCATGATAACACTGCTCATGTGCAAGAATTATGGTGTAGCATGAAATTTTTGCAAATATGAAGTCTCAACTCAACTCAATTCAATTCAACAAGCCATAATTCCTACTACTCGGTTTTGTCTACATAGGTCCGTCATCTCTAATTGACTCTCTGTAAAGCCATATCCTTGATTATATCCAAGGCAATCATATCCTTGATTTGTCAATCCACGTTCTTTTTGGCATTCATCTTGTACTTTTGGCACATTCAGCTTGGATTATATCACTATTTACTTATCTGTGCATATTGGGTGGTCTACTTTATACGTGAGCAAGTCATCTTAGACAATTATCTCATCTTATCTTCGATCGGTGCCACTTTCAATTTCTCAAGAATGGATTCATTTCTTTATCTTTTCTTGTAAGGTTAACATCTTCATTTCAATTACAATCATTTCATGAACATGTTATTGTTAACTACCCAACATTTTGTATTATAAGGTAGACTTGACCTTATAGTTGTCTTATAGATCTTTCTATTATGTATTTATGTGTGGCTGAAATTCTACGATCACGCAATACTCCTAAAGCACTTCTTTATTTCATCCATTCTGCTTTAGTTCTATGAGCAACAACATCCTATATAATTCTCCTTCCCTTATGGATAGTTAAGCCAAGATATTGAAAATGTTCACTTCTTTAGATACCTCAGCCATCAAGTTTCCCTATATTTGCACTTCTTTTTTCGTTTTTGATAAGTTTCACTACGTCTGCATTTCAACTTCTACTTTGGCTACAAATACCTTCCATATATTCAATCTTAATCCTACTCAACCTAAAACCGTTAGATTCTAAAGTATCTCTCTATATTTCTCACTTATAACCCCTTCTCTAGTTTCATCAATCAAAACTATGTCATTAGCAAACAACATATGCAAATATGAAGTTCTGCAGACCACAAATTAGAGAAAAGGCACAACCATACCAATAAAATATAGTGCAATTTTGAATTTAAGTACCCCTGCAACGGAGTTAAAAGCAGATTAATTTATACCATCTCCTTGTAAGGTAGTACACATTCTTCTAACTAAACGCATAACCAAGCTGTTGACAATCCCTTCAAGAGCTTCTACATTCTTTCCCATTGATGATAGATTCTTTAATGCAGCTTAAAAAAAAAACAAAAACAAAAACAAAAAAGAATCAGGCAACAATAAACAGGAAAAGTACACACATGTAGAGATACTAAAATGATGGCAAATGTTAGAATCTTAAAGAAAAAACTAACAATAGCATAGATATAACTTATTAACACACCCCCCCCTCCAAAAAAAAAAAAAAACTCAAAACCCCCTAAAGAGATGTAATAATGAATGTACAATGTAGCACTTTCATAATTTGAAAAGAACATGGATGTAGAGGCTCTCAATGAAGTCTAACAATAGTAAAATTTAAAATATTTTTTTTATCTCATTTGATGATATAAACTCAACAGAGCCATATTCTAGCCAAACGGTGTCAGCTATGTACCTCTTTATCTCTATTATCTAGGGCCATATTCTTTGTCATGTTATTGGCCATTATCTACTTTTTGTAATCTTGGCCCACATTGTTTTTTACCTCAAGTTGAATAAAATCACTTCACAATATTAGGGCAGTTGTTGTTCTTCATTGTACATAACGAAACTATCTTATTTTACTCTCCCTCTTCTTATCCTCAACTGTGCTGCCTCTCATTTCTTATTTATCTTTCCATGAATTGCCTCTAAAAATTATATCTTCGGCTATGCCCATTATATGAAAATGTTTCTTGAATCTTGACTAATAAGCATTTTATACTACGTTCTAACTTCTAACCAAATTATCTTATGTTAGTCTCCCTCTTCTTATCCTCTACTGTGCCGCCTCTCATATTCACATTCCTTATTTTACCTTCCCATGAGTTGCCTCTAAAAATTCTCTTTCCGGCTATCCCATTATATGAAAAATATCTCTTGAACAATAATCATTTTATACAATGATCTAAATTTTAGTAAATACAAAATTCTTCAAGTTTGAGACCAGTCTACATGGTATTATTCAATTTCCCAGTTCACTAGGCAATTCCCAAGACCCGGACAATATGAGACTAAATTCCGTTTCTAGTAAATCTTACAGGACCCTGAGCTAATTTTTCACCAAGAGTCCCCATCCAAAATCAAATCAATGCCCTATTTAAGTGTGATAAATATTATAATTGTTCCCTGGGATGCCCAATTTATGCTGGAGGGGGAGGGGATTCCCCCCCTCTGATCCACATATGGGTTAGACCAGAATTCGCTTCAATCCACAACTTTCTAGGCAGCAAAATATATTTATACAATTGTTCTGATGGGAATATATATCAGTTAACAAAAATTGGAAAAAATGTAAGTATACCTATAGACAAGTACATATATGCAAACACTCTGGACTATGTGATATTGTGAAAACAATCACTCTCACACACCAGATACTCTTACTCTCGCTCTCACTGTAAGTATCCAAGATTGTATGAGTTCCAATTACAATAATAAATGAACTAATTGTCATTAACTTTAAAAAATAGTTAAGTTCCTAAATTTAGAAAGTTAAAATGTGGAATCATCAACTTTTCAACATGACCACCTAGGACAATCATATGGCTTGCATCTTTTGACACAGATTCCTTGAGCTAAAATGCACAAAGTTCTCAAAAAGTGCATCTGTTCCTTCAGATCAAGCATGCATCTTTGATAGAATATTTATAGAATATGCATTTGTTAGAGTGTAGAATCACCAGAGCAATAATCCAAGAGTTTTTTTATTTCTAAGAGGTTTCTGGAGAATAATTCTGTTCAATAATCATTCTCGGTCAACAGTCTTTTCCTACCAAGCAACCATAAGGATTGAAGCATTTCAATATGATAAATGCAAAGAAGAACTTGTATGGAACCCACATACCCTCGAGCATTTATATTGATAAAGAAAGTTTTCTTCAATTATATTACGTGTACGGAGGATCCTATAATACTTGTTTCAAGGATAATAACAATAATACACCAGTGAGACAAATCGAATACTCATATATCATATTAACCGATATAGCTATGAGGAAAGTCATGTTCAGTGGCGGACCTACAGGTAGTTGGGTGGGGGCCTATGAGCCCTCCAAAGTTTTGAAAATTTTATTTTTACCCCCTATTTTCTATACAAATATTTTTAAAAATTAGGAGTTACCCCCTCAAATTTTTTCGTATTTCTACATAAAATCCCCTTAAATTTTCACCCCCCCCCCCCCAACTCTATGTGCTAGGTTCGCCACTGGTCGTGTTGTAATAAACAAGGTGCTAGTAATTACCTAGAATGAAGTCAACAGCTTGGTGTGACCAGTTTGCAAAATTAGCTTCCTTTGCCTGCAAAACAAAAAATAGAATATTTATTTTCTGGATTCAAGGGGCATAGAGTGGTGACAGAAGGAAAGCAGATAAAGACAGGACGTAATGCACACTAACAGGGGAAACAGTGTCACAAAGCTCCACTAGAAAATCAACTGAGGCCCTAAGCTGCTCCGTCTCAGCTTCACTGTTATAGTCTGCAATTATAACAAGAAAACACATGAAAAGAAAATACAGAAAAAAGAAAAACTTGTTTACTTCTGCTTAGAATTTCAGAACACTTAAAAATATCAACTCTCCATCTTTACAAATAGTAAACAAGCACACACATAAGCCTCTTCTTGGTCCAATGACACCATAAACCTCAAACAATTTCTATTGAATAGATTACAACTTTTGTGGGAACGACAAATCCTAAGAATTACAAGAATAAGATTTGTAAAGAAAATTATCATTTATTAGCCGTGTAAAAACAGTAAGATTTTCCAAACACTAGGCTCTGCAATTCAAATTATCAAAACTCAAAAACACATGCAAATATAACGAGTTTATGCACCAGCTATGCTAGTTCATATACCAGAAAAACGGTAGTGCCGAAATATCTGTGCTTCTTCTCCTTTCCTTTAATCTCACTGCAAAATCAAAAGCCTTTGAATTTCAAACAAACAATCATCACATAGAATAAAAGATGAAAAAGACGACGATGATGTAACAAATGTAATGTAACCTTGTCTGAGAAATCTCCGGCGCAAAATATCATTGAATCTCTGATCACAGCCTTCTCCGAAACGGTTAGAGCTCAATTTTCCCAAATTATCAAAGAAATAGCATTTGCAAGACGCACTTTGCGGAAACAAATCATACTGTGAACAATCTGCAACAAAACAACACAAAACATCACCAAAAACAAAAAGACTATATATGTACATATCTATATATATATATGTATGTATATATAGGTAGAGAGAGAGAGAGAGAGAGAGAGAGAACAAGACTAACCTTCAGCTTCCTTGAGATCTTCTTTGAGCCTCAGAATCGCTTGTTTTCGCTCCTTGGCCTGAAAATTCCAACAATGCAGACGAAATTAGGATGCTTGATTGGATCTTAGAGAGAGAAGAGAACAAGAACAATTCGAAGTGAACTGAACCTTGCGCTTCCATTTTTGAGCGTCGGATTCAGAGGGATCAGAAGAAGAAGATAGATGATGAGTAGGAGGAGGAGGCTGCTTTTGGACTAGCTTTGATCGAAGAAGTGCCATTGCTATTGCCACCTTGAGCGATTGATTCGAATCAGTATTGCTTTGCTCTTTCTCCGACGACGACATCTCTCTCTCACTCAAACCACGCGGGAGCTTTCGATTTTATACTTGCTCGTTATCACTGTCCCGAATCCTTTCCTCTTTTTCCCCCTAGTTACTCCGCCCAAAGGAAATGTAAAATAACAATATATACGATAAATTATAATAATCTTCTCCTGAAATTACGAAATGTGTTTTTTATAAAATTTTTAAAATTATATTAATTTTTTTTATTATACATGAAAAAATATAAATATTTATATATTTAGTTTTTTTAAAAATAATAAAATTATTCTTTTTATTTTTTTAAAAAAGCTTTTACTAATTTTTTTATTTTCAAATAAATATTAATTAAAATCTTAAATTTATTTTTTATATAAAGTAAAAATAATTAGTTACCTTAAATTTAAAAATAAATTTTTTAAAAAAAAGTAAGAAAAAAATTAATCAGAATTGAAAAAAAAAACAAAAAAATGATAGTTTTGTCATTTAAAAAAAAAAAAATTGACTAGAAGAGTATTTATAATTTTTCAAATAAAAAAAGAAAAGTCAATATAATTTTAAAAATTTTACAAGATCTCAGTATAATTATCAAATATCTTAAAAAATGTCAATTTAATTTACTATATATATATATATATATATATTGCTCCGATTTGTATATAAGTAATTTCTTGCTATTAAATACTTAGTTTTAATCATAAATTATCATGTGTTTGTATATATATAAATATATATGTGATTATATATGTAATAAATTAAAATTATAATAATCGATTACTAAAATAATGGTATTAACATCTATACTAATTTTTCATTTTCTCATTGCGGACTTGACTCTTTTATCCTCTTCCACAAATGTCTCGTACCTTTTTCTAATATATAGAAGTACAATTAAGTAAATGACATAAGATTACTTGATGAATACAACAAAAGTTAAATTTTAATTTATTACATAATTGACTGCAATTGAATTTTGGGATCAGTACAATAAGTACGGTTTATTGGCAAGACTTCTCTTTTAATTGAACGTATACATGTAGTAATACTTCTCATTTCTACATCATCAATTTTTATATAAAATAATTTGTATCGTTTTGGTGTGAAAATGTGAGCCATGTAATGACATGTTAGATTCATATTCATTTATGTATTTTTGTGAATCAATTTTATGTTTTTTGAAAGTGATCCTTTTTTGTTCTAATTTGTACAGGTAGTGTTATGTTTTTGTACAAGTAATGACAATTTTTTGTCTCTCTATATGTATATATACACATACACACATACACAAACACATAAATACATATATACCTACACAAATCTACATAATACAGACCCAAATGAATCTCCCTCCTCACCATCTCTCTCTAAATGAACTCTCTCTCTCTCTCTCTCTCTCTCACATACACACACACACATAAATATATATGTACACTTACAAACACACACACACACACATTTACATATATATACATAACAAACACAAATACATGTATACCTACACAAATGTGTAGGTAACACATCAATCCCAATGAGTCTCTTTCTCATCGCCTCTCAAATTGAAACAGTGACTGTTTAATTCAAATTGAAAGTATCTGTATTTATTCAATCTCACTTGATCAAATTAAATAAAAATAGTCACACAATTTGGATATAATATATAGCATAGGATCACTTTTCACCATTTCCACTCTCTTCCCCCACGAGTGATTAAGTGAGATTTGTGTCTCTTTATATATTCAAGAAAAATTTGTTAAACTTTTGAAGTGAGACAAAGGTTATAAGGCACAAACTCACCTCCTTTAAATGTTACCATCTACCTTCAACAATATATACACAACAAACACATAATACATATATGCCTACACACATATATAAAGGGAAAGAAGAGAGAGAGAGAGAGAGAGAGAGAATGGGGTCGGCCCAATAGCCTAACTGTAATTGTGTTGGTGTAACTATAATCTCAATCTTTTCTTATTAGTTTTTTTTATTTATTAAATCTTAAGAAATAATAAACCCACTTATAAAAATGGACCCAAAGGTTAGCCCAACTGTAATTTTCTCTAGAATTTATTGTAGTTGTCTTGATTCAAGACAGGGATAGATAAGTGCCTTCAGACGAACTACTCATTTAGAGTCTCACTTATGATTATATTTGGATAGGTGATTCAATTACACTTGACACATTTTGATAGAACCTAATCGTACTTAATTAATAAAAAACTATTTGAAATAGAATTTCAAATCATATTTATTTACCACACCTTTTTTTATTAAATACAATTTAAATTAAGTTAAAAAATTTAACTTTTTCTATTAATTTGATCAAGTTTATTATAAATTCCTCTATTTGATCATTGTTAAACTCATTCAAACACTCAGCAACTTACCATACTTGATTATGTTTGGTTTAGATTTTTCAAATTGATTTTGATTATTATCTAAATAATTATTATATAATTGATTAATATTTAAATAATTTGATAGAAATCTCGTTTGGTAATTACATATTATAAGGGTATTTTTCTTTTAAATTTCAAATTCTCAACTTCAATTTTGCATTCTTATTTATAGTCATGAATTTGTTTTAAACAAAAATCACCTTGAAACATGATTTTTATAAGATCAATTATAGAATAATCAATTTTATTGATTAAATCAAGTAAAATAATTTAAACCAAACATATACTTCCGCAGATGATTAACTCAAACAATACTTTTCTACCACTCAACCAAATAAGTATTAAAAATTTTATATTCAAAATAATTTTTTAACAGGTCTTTCTTGCTTCCAATACCGTTCACATTCAGACAGTCACGTGACTCTTTTCAGTGCATCTGAGGGAAGCGTCATACAGAGATGCAATTGAAACTTTTAAGATTCAATGTACTGAAATTGAAACTATAAGAACTAAATTCATATTACCCCAAAACCATAGGGATAAAAAGTGTAAGTTGCCTCAAACAACTATACAAAAATCCTACTCAATAATAATGTGAAACAAATTCTGTTTGTATAGCATTACTAGAGAGCGAATAAAGGGGTAAATACTTATAAACAAGAAGTTACAAGGCATATATGTTCGGGGGAAAATCAACGGCGGAGAAAAGTAAGAAAACCACCACGTTCCCTCGCAAAGCAAGTTTGAGACCTGCTTTTTGCAGTACCGTGGTTTACCCACCAACCTCACCCCCAAACTCCCCCGAAAAACAGAGTTAGGCAGAGAAGTTTATGTGAAATGCTTAGGCATCCCAATGAACATAAATCTGTTCATTTAAATCAATCACAACACTAGGAAATGGAAGTGGGGTGATTGATGGAAAACTCTGTTCCCTCAAAAAAATACAATTTGCTAATTTTACTTGTAAATCTTATAAAACAAGAGTAATAGCCATTTTATTTCCCTTTTTGGGCATATAGTGCCCATCCCAACATAGTTGGGACTTGAAGGGGGGAAATTGCAAATATTTATACAGAACAGCACAGCAATGTGAATATTTTTATAGCATATAATACCATCCCAACATAATTATCAGTTGGAGAGGAAAATACATTGCTGCAAACACTCAAGACAAACCTTCACCAGGGCTTAAATTTAAGGCAAACCAAAGTAGATCATTTCCCTCTTCTTGTTGTTAGCATGTTGCTGAAGCATTCAATATAGAGTTCCAAACATTTCGAGAAAAAGAAGCCACATCTAAACATCAATTCAATGTAGAAAAAGCTACATTCTGCAGGGTAAGGGCCATCAAATCTAAAGAAAACGAAAAAAGGAAATTTTTCCATATGCCACCAAAAGGGAAAAATACCTTATAGTATTTTTCCTAATGCAACCATAAAGCAATGTCATTTATGAACTGGTCACTTGAACAAAAAGCTAAATTACTCAGTCCAGAGAACAAAAATAAAAAATAAAAAACTAATCAAATACAAAACAACTGGGTCCCATAAAGGGGCCATTTACCTCGAGCAAATTTGGCACATGATTAGCCACACTCGAGAGAGCAAAATCCAGGGATTGTCTTTGGAACTTTTCTTTAATGAACACACACAACTATGACCTCAGATAATATACAGCTCAATAAAATTACCTGTTCTCAGCAGTTTCCCCTTTTATCACATTTTGTAATGCAGTTGCGCGGCTCAAATGGATGTATATAGAACGAGTATGGTGATGAAAAGTGAAAATGAGCTTGGAGCGTTTCGTTTATCAAGATTACAGAAGTTGAAGATATGCAAGGGAAGACTAGGCTTGTTCGAGTAGGTTCTTGCAGGCCTCAATATCAGATGCCTGTGAATTCAATATCCCTTGCCCGGCAGGACTGGAAGTGACGATCCTCATTGCAGCAGCAAATATATCTTTCTGGAACTTGTCATCCTCCACTTTCTTGAGGACCTCCTTCACCACCTTAAAGTCCAATCCCCCAGCCAAAACCAGTTTCCCAATTACCTCACCAAAATTATTCGGTGCTTTTGGTAGATCAATGCCGATATCATCCAATGTTGAGCCATATAGCAAACATCCAGTCCCTATGTCCCTAGCTGTAAGGATCTTCTTAGCAAACAAGTACTCGAGAAGTTTTGCAACTTGTTCCACACAGGGTGGGCTTTTCTCCAGCCCAAGGGAAATGCTTTCTTTGACAACTTCGGGGTGGAAACTTGGGGACTTCAATTCCTCCACACACTGCAATGCTTCATCCAAAATCAGAACACTGAAATATTCCTCCAGAAGAGAGACTGTTTTTCTTTGAAGTTCATCCAGATTCAACTTTGCAGGAGCCACAGGCTTCTCAGCAACTGGAAACACGGATGCAGTTGCAACAGGTCGAGTAGGGGCAGGGGTAGGGGCAGGGGCAGGGGCAGGGGCTTGAGAGTTAGGCATACGAACAGGAAGGGCACCAGTGCCATGCACGAGGACACTAGTCCTGGCACTTGGGGGACCACCACTACCTTGAGGAAGAAGTTTTGAGTTCAATGATGGAGACTTGCCAATCAATGGAGGCTGGACACGTCCAGTGGACTGAATAGTCGATGCATCACCCCTTGGAAACGACCGGGACCTAGGAACCTCCCAATTGTCATTATCAGTTCCAGGCATTCCAGGCATCTTCCTGGTTCCTGGCATTCCAGGCATCATGCCCCCAGCGCCAGGGCGGTTGATGGGGAAACCCCCTGGGCTGATACTCCCCTGACCACCAGAAACAATACCCCGACTATTTCTAATGCTTGCCGTAGCACCAGGACGCAACCCAAGATCCTTTTCTCCCTCTGCATGGATTTCAGTAATGGTTTTGGCTTTAACCTGTAAACATGAGGAAGGAACAAGACAATTATAAATTTAAACAAACAATGGAATCAAATAATAGCAGTTAATGAGCTATCCATCAACGATTACCTCTTCCCGTCTGGGAACCCAGCTGTTTGCACGTAGATCAAGAACATCCTTAACCATAAACCTCAGTCGTGGTGCCAGCTGGGGATTTGTTGACAGTTCCTTCAATCGGTTGAAGTAAACATCATTAATACGCCGTGATTTGGGGCTCTCATCAAGCTGTTTGCCAATAGTGTTGAAGAACTGACATATGGCCTCAACATTTTCCTCCTCCGGACAAGTCTTAGTATCATGTCCTAAAAGCTCCTATTTCACATGACAAGTGATGGTAAGACATTCTCGGAAATTAATTAGGATATTTTAAGGTATATAAAAACAGGGAAGGGCTAAAGAGAGTGAGCTCCAACAAAAACCTGCACAATGTGATGAACAATCTTTTCCGGTACCATCTTCTGCTTCAGAAGCTCCCCGATCAGGCGGATATTTCCAAGAGTGCGAAGCTTGAGCATTCTTTCTTTATCTCTACGTTCCAACTCTTGATCTGGACCAGTCATCTGCCTGAGTTCTGCCCTTAGTTTGTCAGAACCTTCAAATGCCTCCTGGCAAATATTCAAGAGGACTCGCTTGAAGGTGATTTCTTTCCCACCAGGTTCATCAGATGGGAATGGGGGGAGCTTTTCATTGAGATCAGAACACAGAAGAGCATACATGTGACAAAATGTAGGTTCCAGCACAGCCTTGTCAAATATCAAGGAGATGACTCCCTGCATGGTAAGCACAAACAACATTAGCTTCTACAGTCACTACTAAAATGACAATAAAAAAGAGTTCCTAAATACCCAAAAATAAAATTATAATACAAAAATCCCCAAAACCAGCAAAAGCATTTAAGAAAAGGATCAAACCTTTAAAATATCGGCTGTTGTGATCCCAGAGTCAATCAGCTGACCCTTGAGAAGATCAAACTTCTCTGGAGTCAGTTTGTTCAGTATACTGCATAGCAAAGAGAAGACAAACTGGAGTCATTGTACAAAATGCATATCATCTAGTAATGGGATTTTTTTTGTTTTTTTTTTTTTTTTTTGGGGGGGGGGGGGGGGGGGAAGCCAACATATTTTGTGATTATAATGGAAACTATCAGCTAAAATGACTACAGAACCAGCCATTTTTTTTGTATCTTCATCATATAAATTTAACTACAATTGCAAGATGCATCATTTGCATGTATTCAACATGTACACTTCACTCGTTTAGAAGCATCCGTGCAATATAACATGTCATTATCACGTGTTCACAACAAAAATCAACATTTTGTTTTGTTGAAATTTTTTGTCTAGTGTGAAACCAAAAAGTTTCAGACATTCTGATCGAATTGATATGAAATTTTGATCCCTTGTTCACATTCATCTAATTCAAGCAACATCTTTCAAAACAAAATTGGATTCTCCAATAATATCCAGACAGCATCCTGGAATCTTCCAGGAATTAAAAGATTCGCCAAAAGGCTGCCAAGGCAGATCTTAGGAAATCATACAAAGAATCTTCAAATTGGTTTACCCTTTTACTGTCTTCAAGACACGTTCCTTGTCGGAGAGATTTCCCCTTCGAGCTGACCATGGCACCTCAGCCTTGATTAGAGCAGGAGCGGCTCCTACCTGGTTCAACAACAAAACATAGGTTGATATTAGTGCCAAACAGAAACTACACGTAAACAAGGATAGAACTTTAAATTGTAAAACATAACAGCGCAAAGCCACGTTACTTTAAATAACATTAGGGAACATTGCCAAATGGGTTAGCACAAGGCCCCTCAATTAAAATTATTGGGTCATTCTATTTTATTTTTCTGAACAACTTAAATGAAACGTTCAGAGTGCAATTTTGAGGTAACAAGGCTGCACTACCAACCAAATCCAAATTTGAATATTGCAAAATCATACGAAAAGAAAAAGGGGGATATGAAATAACCATAGCAGATGTATCTGATGGACATCAAGTAGTTTCTATTATTCCCATGAGGCCCCCAAATAGCTTCAAAAATTACATTGTAAAAGGACTGTCATCATAAATAGAATATATGCTTCAAGGCAAAAACAGCAGTGGTAAAACCTCAACAGAAACAAGAATTTGCCACCAACACCAGTACCTCTCTACGCCACCATCACCACCCATTACCAATGCCACTTACTAGTGTGAGCACCGATGTATAATTCGACAGAACCATTTTTTTGGTTTTTAAATTCATCTATGAACAAATATATCAAACTAATACATTATAAATAAAAGATTAAAAAAAATGATATATCAAACTACTATGACCTAGAAGTCAAAGGAACACTTGGAATTTCTTACGGTGGATCAAGCTTAAGTCCACACCTGTGTTGATATCTCATTCAGAAGAAACTTAACATTGCTTTCAGAATCCTTAACAAATGCAGACTCTTTGGACCAAAGCTGAACTGCTAAATGTAGCAGTTTTCTTCACTAAACTAATAAGAGCCCAAAGCACATCAGATTACCCTTCTTTTTTTTTGTTTTTGGTCAAACCTGACAGGTTTTCCTTTCCCCGAACTGCCCCCAAAAGAGTAAATGGACAATTTTTTTTTATCAGCAAGTCAATGGACAAATATTCACTAGAATTAGCCCACACAGATCAACAAGCAGTATTTAGCCATTCCCAAATTGAAACCAAAAGTACCCAATTTTCTCTTCTAGAAAACTGGAGATTTAAAGCTATGAACACTAATGTTAGATTGCTCCAAGGCTGTCCACAAATTACATTACTATGCTAGTCTGGGAAACACAAATCAAATACAGATCATTTTCCCTGCCATAGTGTACAATTCAGCATAAGTCAAACGTATGGGAAGGAAAGGAAGTAGAAAATGGGTGATACAGATAGTATGATAAATCCGAAATACGATTTGACAGACAGAAATTGATTCCAATAATTTTCGCAAAATTGATGCAAGGGGCAACGAGCCCTCAAGGACAATTGCAGACTAAAATCACAATAAAATGAACTTACAGTAATTACTAACAAATAAAGGAATGTTAAATAGAAGACATAAACTACAGATAAAATATATATATATATATGACAAAAAAAAATTGGAAACTATACATTGAAACTTTTTAAGCTCTTAGAAACATAATCCCCAACTTCCAAGTTAACTCATATTATTGCATTAATAATTCCTGAAGCCATTAAATGCTTTCAAGTATATAACTCTTGGCACTTGCATAATATGGTTTACTGCCAATACAAGATAACCCAATGCCTCTCGTCAATCTCAATGATATAACTTAAATGGAAGGTTGGATTGAATGAACAACAGTCCATCTACATTTGTCTCATCCCTAGGGACGGCCTCTAGAGTCAGTTGAAATTAGGACCAATGTCCCTTAGTAATGGTGGAATCCATTAACTGCTCTACTTACTCCAGCACAATCAGTTGTTGGATGGAGTAGATCAAATTTTTAAAAAGTGAATTAAAATAATTAAATAAAAGGATGAACAAGATAACAACGAAGCCCTAAACAATACTATAAAATGTTTGACAGTAGGGCTGTCAACCAGGGCCCGGCA
The DNA here is from genome assembly GCA_008638375.1 of Nyssa sinensis. Lineage (NCBI taxonomy): Eukaryota > Viridiplantae > Streptophyta > Magnoliopsida > Cornales > Nyssaceae > Nyssa > Nyssa sinensis. The sequence continues at coordinate 305,122 of VIRR01000555.1, read as the reverse complement.
TTTCCAAACTCAACCTGGATGTAAATGACTCCTATCCAAGCCCAGGCTCATCCCCCTTCCAAAACATTTTTTTGGTCCAAGTTCAGCCCGTTCTCTTACATGAGCTTCAGCCTGAATCTGAGTTGGCCCCATTTAAAAGTTCTTTTCTTCTTTGAGACAAATTTGAAGTTCATTTAATAATTTTTATTTTCACTGGGGGAAAAAAAAAATAAAGAGGTTGTCGCCTCACACGATGCAAGGTATGGTCCGCCCAGTGTATTTGTGTGAGTTCAAGTCCTCGTAATCAACCTTTGCAAAATGCGAGCAAGGTGGTGACCATCCAATTCTCCCAAACCCGGCCGAGTGCAAGAACCTTGTGCACTGGGTATGGCCTAATAAATTTTAGCAATAAAACAAAAAATAATAATTGTTTTCCTAAAACAAATAGTAATTGTCAAATTAGAATTATGATACTACATACATATGCAAACGTACATATAAAATTATAAAAATACCCTTTCTTTGATCTGATTTTTACATTTAGGCTTGAAATTTTGTCCAATTTTGGCTTGCCTCTTTCCCAATTAAAGCTCGGCCCTGAATTTAGTGGGCTGACTGAGTGGATTTCAGGTTTGCCTAGCCCAACTGATAGTCTTATTCAATAAGGGTGCACATCAAACTGTTGACTCGAGATCCAAACCAGAACTTAGGTTGGGTTGGTTCAGTTTGCAACATACAAGGTTTGGTTTGAGAGTAAAACAATGAAGAACCAACACATCACGGTTTGGTTTGGGTTTGAAAACGGTTTAACCCAAACCAATAATTACAATATATTACTTGCTGCGTATCAAACAATGATATACAGCCCACACCACAATTTCATTGTATCATATGAGAATTAAGTTATATATTTATATATATATATTTTTTTGATAGGTGAAATTAAGCTATATATAGATAACAGATTCATATATTTTATTAATGTGGGACCAGTTATAATAGCCCCCCTTCATTACATGTTCTACATCAAGAGTGAATAAGAGTATCTTGACCTTTCCTCCATATAAGAGCAGCTCCCTACTTTTTAAGGTACTTGTTGGATGGGCCTATGCTAGTGGGCACATTTGGCTAATTAACCAAAATTTAATAGATAGATCAAGTTTTTCTCAATATTAGTTATTAATAATAATTATTGTTTAGTATTGAATTAATGCAGTTGTAAGTACTCAACTCAATAAAGCCTTATCCCATTTATTAGTTGTAAGTGATTGTTAATGGTAAAGGATCGTTAGTTGAGGTTCATTCATTGTATCCTCCTTTGTTTTGAGGCGGTCTCGGGCCTAAGAGTCAACCTTGCGAAGAGTGAGATCATCCAGTGGGAGAGCTTAGTAGGGTGGGGGAGTTGACGGTTTGCCCCTAGGAGCTTCAGCGAAATCTTGCCGAATATGGGATCTAGTAGTGGAGAGGTTTCATAGGCAGCTGGAAGGATGGAAAGGGCAGTATCTCTCTAAGGGAGGCAGAATTACCTTGATAAAAAATACCATTGCGAATCTTCCAACTTATTTCATGTCAGGGGAGAGAGGAAATTTCACTTGGTGGAATGGAAGAAAGTAACAAATCCTCTATATGCAGGAGGGTTAGGGTTGAGACTTGAAAACTTTTAATAAAGCTTTATTGGGCAAGTGGTTGTGGAGGTTTGGGGTGAATGACAATGATTTGTGGAGGGGATCATTTCCTCTAAATATGGGTGTGTAGAAGGGGGTTGGTACTCAAAAATGGTGGAGGGGATGCTGGGGTGTGGTTTATGGAAATTGATCCAAAATGGGATTAGTGAGCTCAAAACTTGTAGAGGGTGGGAGGTAGGTAGGGGTCCTACGGTCAAATTTTGGAGTGATCTTTGGTGTGGTGGGAAAGCCTTAAAGGACAAATTCCCCAATTTATACAGTTTGGCCAGCGACAAAGAAGCTTGGGTGTGGGATTTTTGTGGTAGGGTGGGGGGAGAGTGGGTGTAAAGCTTGAAGTTTAGAAGGTTTTTTTCGACTGTCATATGGAGGAAATTGGCAGGCTGCTATATCTTCTTCAGAATTTCCGGATTTCAGATGATAAAGCAAATACTATGGAGTGGAGGAAGGCAGCAAGCTCTTCTTCAGTTCATCTGTATTACAGAACACTGGTGGAGGAAGGGGCTATACTTTTTCCTTGGAGGCAAATATAGCAGACAAAGGCCCCTTCGAAGGCTGCCTTTTATGCGTGGGAAGCTTCATGGGGTGGAATTCTAACTATGGATAATCTCCAACGAAGGGGGTTTGTTTGGCCAATAGATGTTGTTTGTGCTTGGAGGCGGAAGAGTCAGTTAATCACTTCCTTCTTCACTGTTCTTATGTGAGGGATGCTTGGAATTTTTTGTTCACCTTATTTGGCCTGATGTGGGTTTTGCCTGCTACAATAAAGGGGCTCTTGTGGGGTTGGTCTGGTGGTCATGTGAGAAAGGATAGTAAAGACATTTGGAAGATGGCTCCAGTATGTTTGCTTTGGTGTTATGGATAGAACGGAATAGATGCATCTTCGAAGGGGAAGTCCTTTGTAACACCCCGACCCAAATAAATCTGACTAATTCCAAAAATGCCCAAAAAAAGTCAAATAATAATACCAAGACACACCGAGCTAATGAATGTAATACCAAAATAAACCCGAACTGTTAGGATCCTATGTTATGATATCAAATGAAATTAACGGTCTCAAAAATACCGACGATGCTCTGGCAATACCCGAGCAAGCCATGAGTGAGCATCAAAATACGGGTATATATATATATTGTAAATTAATATATATAGCCATGTATATAAAAATGAATATAAGGTGCATATATATATATATATATATATATAACCGTATGAATATAAATATGTGTGCAGATATGTGAGGTATATACATGTATATGTATACATATATACATACCACATGGGCAGTATATATATATATATATATATATATTATGTGCACTAATTAAGTGTGAGGGAGTGAGTGTGTGTTATATATGTAATATACATATATAACCTACAAAATTAAAGCAAAACATAATGAGGGGAGGGGGTTACAAATTCAGAAATTGAACAGAAAATGAAAGGTCAAAGGAAGAGGAAAGGAAGGAAGAGAAAAGAGGAGAGAGAGAGAGAGAGGGGCGGCACATTTTGTATGAAAATATATACATGCACCTAGCATGTGTTTTGGGAGAGAAATAGAGAAGCCGAAAAGTCTTTCGGAGATTCAGAAAGGAGAAACATAAGAGAAAGGCGGAGAAACAGCAAGGAGGAAGGTAAGAAAATTATCTGTAATTTCAATTTTCTATTTTCTGAGTTTTTTATAAACTTGCATAAAGCTTAGAACAATTGCATGATGTTAATCTATGAAGAAAATAAAACACATAGGAAGAAACCGTGAGTGAAATGATGAAGAAATGAGCGAGAAATAGGGAGTTCTCGGAAAAATGGGTTTTGAAATTTTAGGGCTGTTCACTGAGTTTTGAGGGCCAAAAATGTGATAGGAACACTTAAACATGTGTTTGGGGAAGGTTAGAATCAAAAAGGGCTCAAAAAGGCAAGGGAAAAAAGGGAAAAAAATTCCTGGAAATCAGTTTTCCGGCCACCGGCATCGGAGAAGGTGACCAGAGGGACGCCGGAAAATCACATGGAACGGGGACTGTTGTGGCCGGGTCGGGTTGATGAGTTACGAGTCGAGTCGGAACCCGACCCACCGCACGGTCCATGGGTTACTGCTTTAAATTTAAATGGAATTTGGGGGTGTTTGGGTACTAAGTTAATAAATTGGGTTTGTTAATCTGTTTGGGAATGGGGTCATCCCACCCCTGTTCCACCATGTAAGCCACTGTTTGGCTTATAGACTTAAGGAAAAAAAATGCGCAGGGGCTGTTGCCCCCGCAACTCGACCTCGGGACCTAAGGGCTTAATTAGGAAACAAGGACCACTGTTCCACCAAGGCACATGTGATCTTTCTGTCCTTAAATAATATATATTATCAGGTTATTTAATTAATTTAATTTAGTTTTAGTTTTAGTTTTAGTTAATTATTAAATTAATTTCCCGATATGCAAATTAGTCAAGTAAATAGTGTAAATTTACTATTTTGGACCTTCTGGATCCAATGATGAAGTCCGTTTCACGAGATGGAGTCCCGAAAAATAAAATACCCATAGAAATGCCAAATGACCAAAATGACCCTGAGTCAAATGTGAGTCAAACGGATTCCGATTAAGCTAAGTAAAAAGTGAATCTTTATTATTTCAAACATTCTGGACTCAACAATGAAGTCCGATTTGTGAAAATAGGTCCCAAAAAATAGAGACATGTAAAATGACCATTTTGCCCCTTCTCAGTATAGAAGTCCCAATTTGAAAGTGTGAAAGCCTAAACTGACTTTCTTCGACATTCCAGACTCAGTAGTAGAGTCTAATTTAGTAAATAAGATACTTATAGCAATGACGTATAAAATTTTATGAATAGCATTAAACTGAGATACATCTACTGATTATAGGAACTGCAAAAGGAAAAGGACCAAGTAACTGAATACTGAATATATAACGGACGACTAAGAGGTAAGTAAATCTTGGATCTCTGTTATTTGGCATTTCTTAGCCAAGTCAATATTATTCTTAATGTTGCCCAATTGTGCTCTTATACCTACCTATTTGACCTTATTGATTCCACAAATTGATGTTTATTCTATCTTGAGGAGATCATTGAGAGTTTACTGTTATATCTTGTAAGTAAATCTTGGATCTCTTACATGTGATTTTCCAAGCCATGCTATTCTTTTATTGCCAATATCGTACTCTTATAAGTACTCTGTGTTATTGATTCCACAAATTGATGATTGTCTTATCTTATGGATTTTATTGAGGAGTTAATTGTTATACCTTGATCATGATTCTTATACCTTTTATATGTAAGTAAATCTCGGATTTCTTACATGTGTATTCTCAACCATGTTGTTCATTCTACTGCCAAGATTGTACTCTTATACGTACACTATGTTATTAATTCTATGATTGATGATTGTTCCCATCTTAACGAATCTTATTAAGGAGATGATTGTTGTACCTTGATCATGATTGATTATACCTTCTATATGTCATTGAAACCCGATCTCTTACACGTAGTTCTCTCAAGCCATGATTGTTCCATGTTATTGATTCTACGATTGATGATTGTTCCCATCTTAACGTATCTTATTGAGGAGATGACTGTCGTACCTTGATCATGATTGATTATATCTTCTATATGTCATTAAGACTCGATCTCTAACACGTAGTTCTCTCAAGCCATGATTGTTCCTTTCATTGCTAGGATTGTACTCTTATACGTATTCGATGTTATTGACTCCACGAGTATTATGTTTATCCTATCTTACGGAACGTTATTGAGAACTGACTGTTATATCTTGATCGTAGTTGCTTATACACTTGTACTATTGATTCCTAACCAAGTCACGAGGTTATGATATTCCTTATTACTACTAAATTGTACTTCTATGTGTACCCAACGTTTATTGGCTTCATGATCTAATACATGTTCTATCTTATGAGATATGTGCCTGATGTTTCTTTATGCCACAATGTGATATTTGTTCTATCTTGTGGAATTTATTGAGGATCAAACTCTATGTTTATCATGAGTAGTTGTACACTTCGTACCACGCCTTGAAAGGCCGATTGTTATGTTCATGCTATTGATATTCGACTCATGCTCTCTATAGAGTTATGATGATTATTATGTATTATGAGTACCCGGAGTTGTGCTCAGTCACAACGTCCATCCGATGTTTTTTCAGTTCCACAGGTTACAGTCCATGGAAATATCCAATGATTTAGGTGTGGGAGTGAATCTTGGATATGGTTTAAAGGAAGTGGTTCAGGAAATGATTCAGGTGTGGGAGTGAATCAGGGAAGGGATTCGGTGCGGGAGTGAATCCAGGTACAGGGTTCGGAGTGGTAGTGAACCAAGGAAGGAAGGATACCAAAGAAAGGATACCAAGAAAATGATACTATGGAACGTTACTTTTAAGGTTATGCCAAGAAAAGAATATGCATCACAGTGTTTATTGATATCATATCTTTTATTGAACTCATTGAATGATCATATTTTCCTTATGAATGATCATATGTTTTGAAAATGTATTCATTGACTTACTATCAGTTATTCTATGATTATGACAGCATGACCATTGTTTGACCGGATCTCTATTGATGACCTCATGTACCCTGCATCATTGACATTTACTTATTCTTAAATTATTATTATGACCTTCCATTGTGTCAAGTGACTATTGTGACGTTCTCACTAATTGGCTATTATGATGTGCTACTCCATTGGCTATGGTAACGTACTATTCTTTTGACTGTTGAAATGTTATGTCCTATTGGCTACGTTGATATTCTATTCTATTGACTATTGAGATGTTCTGTCTTATTGGTTACGTTGATATTATATTCTATTGGCTGTTGAGATGTATTGTTTTATTGGCTACGTTGATATTCCATTCTATTGACTGTTGAGGTGTTCTGTCTTATTGGCTACATTGATATTCCATTCCATCAATTATTGAGACGTCCTATCCTATTGGCTATGTTGGCATTCCGTTTTATTGGTTATTGAGGTGTTCTCTTTTATTGGCTATAGTAGCATTCTATTTCATGACTGGCTATCATGTTCTTATCTTAGATTATGTTCTTTCTATGTTGACCCTAACCCATGGCAGAGTGATGGGATTTTACTTACTGAGTTTTGTTTAGCTCACCCCAATTTACTATATTTTCAGGTAAGGATGCTGCAGGACCACAGTAAGAGTCCAAGAGCATAGGGGGGTAGTTTGAGGAATATGTTAGAAGTGATATAGTTTCTCCCATGTGCTCACCACCTAAGAGTGGCATTATATTTAAGTTTTATGTCGGTTTACATTTTCAGTTGTTAAACAATATTTTGTATTAAGACTTCCGCTAATTTACTGTTAAGTTTACATTTTATATTGTTATCATGGATACAAAGAATGAAAAAAGTAGGGACGGCCATTGGGTCGGCCCCACGACACGAGATCCGCATAGGATGAATTTTGGGTCGTGACATCCTTACACCTTATTTTTTTCTAAAATTTTTTTCTGAAAATGCTATTTTTGGGGGGGAAAAGAAACCCTTCCTATAAGTGTCTTGTCTAAGTAGATTTTTGGGGATCTTTGGGTCCTTTGTAGAGCATGTCTTTTGTTTGCATTTGGGTTCCCCCCCCCCCCCCCCGGGCGGGCATCTTATGAATATACCTTTACTCATAAAAAAAAAAAAAAAGAAGGTAAAACTCGGGTACAACCGAAGCAAACTTGAACCAAATAAAAAATTATCTACCAGGAACAATTCGGTTCTTTTGACGTGTCAGATAGGTTCCAAGTTAAAAAATTTGGTTCTGGGTTACTTGTAAACCAACCCGACATGAAACTTGCACCCTAGTATCTAGTAGTAACCAACCTTAATTAGTAAGACAACACAAAAGTCACTGGAAAATACAAGCTTTGTTAGGGCCACAGCTCCGCAAAAAATTTTGAGAATTTTATTTTTACCACTATTTTTTATTAATTTTAAAAACAATAATAAATAAGAGTTGCCCCAAAAAATTTCACGTTTCAACAAGAACCCCCTTAATTTTTAAAGGTGTTCCCCCAAAATTTTGAAAATCCTTTTTTTTACCACTTTTTGCTATTAATTTTAAAAAAAAAGAAGAAAATTATCGGTTTGGAACGATTCCGTTCTTCTGATGTGTCTGACAGGCCCAAGCTAAAAAATTTAGGTTCTGGGTTAGCTGTAAACCAACCCAACCCGAAACATGCACCCTAGTATTTAGTCGTAACCAACTGTAAATAGTAAGACAAAACAAAAGTCAATGGAAAATACAAGCTTTGTTGCGGGCCATAACATTTTCCAGGCTTTGTTGGGGCCATGACACCCACAAAAATATGAAAATTTTATTTTTTACCACTATTTTCTATTAATGTTAAAAAAATAAATAAGAGTTGCCCCCAAAAATTTTCACGTTTCCACAAGAACCCCCCTAATTTTTTAATGCTAAAATCTTTGCCACCCTAAGTCTATGGTCTAGATCCGCAACCTAGAGATGTACCTCATACTACAGCTGACTTAACATATGCATGAGCATGACTACTTGTAGGGATACAATATGAACTCCCACCATTCACTAAACTTCCCTTCACTTCACAATCTTGAAAATCCAATAAATTTCGATCACCAATTAATTAGAAAATCAGTCATGTCTTAAAGGGACCTACTACAGAAATGAGGAGAAAACTAACATGCACCAAAGCTCCAATGAAAAAATTAAGAATTTCGCATGGAGTAGAGCCAACAACCAAAGAATCATAGTTCTGAATAATTTACAAAACAAAGCATGATACGAAGATAAAACCAATTTATTTGAAGAAAATAACACGTCACAAATGTGTCTTTCTCTGAATCTTTATAATTTGAATCTCTACATGCACGATAAGATAGATATAATAAACATATAATACTTACATCTAGGTACATGATACAATTGATACAATAAATGATATTTACATTAAGGGAACAATCTAAATTCCTTTTTTATAGAAACAATGAAAAAAAATCAAATTCACTTGTTTTTTCTCCCAATATCCTAGTAAGTTTTATCAACCACCAAGACTGAAACAGTGTGTGTTTTTCCGGCTTCTCCTTCCCCTTGTAATAAATATCAGATTATGGTTCCAAATGTATTTGTGTGAACAAAATTTTGAACCTTCTTTCATTGCATTTCTGAAACATTTCATCCTCTCCAACCAAAAATTTTCTCTCAGAACAGAACTTTGACTATGTTCAACACTTTTAATCATATACCTCATATCCCTTTATTGCATCTACTTCTCTAGTTCTTTTAACTTATCTTACAAACGTAAGTGTATCTCATAGTAGAATATGATACACAACACAAAATTAAAAGCAGATAACTCACTACACAACAAACTACAAGATTTGACATATTCCATATAGAAATTCCAATTAGAACTTAAAAAATTCAGCATTAATCTATTAGGACATCATCCAGGATTAGTCTATTAGGACATCACTCCCAGTCTCCCATAGCTTACACAAAACCCTGGCAGTGAACATTATGAGAAAAATGAAGATGTCATCCCAGTTGAGGTACCCAAATTGCAAAGCAGACCCCTATAAAAAAGCATTGCCTAGAAAGTGTTGGTTTTCAATCAAGGAAGGTCTTTGTAGCATTGGCACTTTTTACACTTTCAAAATACTGAAATCCCAAAACCAAGATATAACAGAAAAATTGTGCATGTAATGCTCACCAGACTCCTAATGAAATTCAACACATATAAAACAAGATTTAAATTTAATGTTAAAATATTTTTCTATAAGTAAACGTACTTGTATTAAAAAAACATGCCCAAGGGGGGCATGCCCGTATACAAAAAGAAGGCTATACAAGTAAAGCCTCAGAGACCCCAACAAAACCACGAGGCCCTAAAAAATATAATCTTTTTTGCCCAAAAGTGCAAGAGGAGTAAAAAAAAACACATCTTTTAAAAGAAAAGGGGGTTTTTCAATCCCCTCAAAATTCTACTATTTCGCTCCCTCCAAACGTACTCCAAATTAAGCAAAGAGGGGTCATCCTCCACACCACCCTAACCTACTTCCTAACCCGAGATCCACCCCAAACAGAGGTCTCTCAAGATATCCAGCATCACCCATGAACAACCAAAAATTAAGAAAATAAGATTTCAACAGTCTCTAGCCATTGTAGAATGAATTAGTAGATGATCAACTGATTCTGCCACTTCCTTGCGCATACAACATCTACTAGACAATTGAAAGCTCTCCTTCGACAATTGTCCGAAGTCAAAATCGCTCCCCAAGTTGCCACCCAAGCACAAAACAAAACAAAATATTAAAAAAAAAAATTAAGACTGGAATGCCATATGAGTTTCCATGGGAACTGCCCCCACCACTACCTATCAACTCTCTCTATAAGGATTTCACTGTGAAAATGCCATGGCTATCTAGAGTCCACACCAAAGTATCTTCCCTACCATGCATAATCCAGCACCCTCTCAACACCTCTAATAACCCCCCCACCTCATCAAACTCCCACTCATAGAAGTGCCTCCTAAAGAAGAGCATCCACACCACTGACCCCTCCCTCCCTATCAAAATAATTTGCAACTATCACATCCCCGTGAGTAGCCAAACTGAACAAATGTGGAAATCCCTCTATCAATGCATCCTCCCAAAATTTCACCCTCACCCCCTCACTAACCCCAAAGTGCACCTGCCTCTTAAAGGCATCTACTCCATTTTGAATACCTTTCCACAACCCAAAGGCCCCATCACATCAATCGAGAACCAGCAACTATCCTCGTCCATATTTAGTAATCACCAACTCCTTCCAAAGAGCATTAGTATCCACCCCACATCTCTAAAGCCAACAAAGTTCTATTGAACTTTCTAAGATTCATCACCCCAAATCCCCCTACCGAGAAAAAAGATATCACCTCTTCCCACCTCACCAAGTGAATCCTCTTTTCATCCTTTGCCCCTCCCCAAAGAAAGTCTCTTCACAACTTTTCCAACCGCCTTTCTACTGTAGCCGGAATAAGGAACAGAGGCACGTAATATGTTGGAAGATTAGCCAAAGTACTCTTACTCAATGTAATCATTCCTCCTTTCAACAAATATTTCCCCTTCTATCCTGCTAGTCGTTTCTGGAGTCTTTCGACAATAGGGTCCCATACTACAATGGACCTAGTGAAGGCCCCTAATGGCAAGCCCAAATAGGTAGAAGGCAGAACTCCAACTCTGCACTCCATAGACTCTGTCCATTGCTCCACACTACTGACCTCTCTTACCGGAATGATCTCACTCTTCCCAAAGTTAAAATGGAGCCCTGATATTGCCTAAAAACAGAGAAGAATACATCTAATAAATCGAAGTTGTCTATCTTTTGCTTTGCAGAAAATGATAGTGTCATCTGCAAACAAAAGATGACGAACCCCTACTCTCGTTCCATGCCCATTTTCCACCCCAAAACCTTGCAAAAACCCATCCAACCCCTTGCTCATCATGAAGCTAAAAGCCTCCATAGCAATCACAAAAAGAAATGAGGTAATAGGATCCCTCATTTAAACCCCTTAGTGGATTGGAGAGCTATTCACCAACACCGAGAGAGACCATTGAAAATACAAGCTCTCATCCAAACCCTCCACTTCTCCCCAAAACCCATCTTCCTCAACATAGCTAGCAACAACTTCCAATTAATGTGATCATAAGTTTTCTCGATATTCAGCTTGCATAGTAAACCTTTCTCCCTCTTCTTCCTCCTAACATCATTACACTCAATAGCAATGAGCACCACATCTAAAACTTGCCTTCTTCCCACAAAGGCATTTTGGCTACTAGAAATCAAACAACCCATCACCTCCCTCGAACGAATAGAAAGAACCTTGGCCAATAGTTTATATATGTTCCCCACCAAACTAATTGGCCTATAAACCCTAATGTCGTCCACCCCTTCCTTCTTATGGATTAGTGCAACAAAAGAGGCATTTAGGCTCTTCTCAAAAGAACCATATCAGTGAAAATACTTAAAAACTGCCAACACACATCAACTTTCACAATCTCCCAAGAATGCTTAAAAAAAGCAATAGTGAACCCATCGGGACCCGGGGATTTGTCCCCATCACAGGAATTTAAGGCTGCTACTATTTCCCGAAAATTTAATGTTTATAATAAAGTAGTGTTGTTCATCAGACTCCTAATTAATTGAATACTTAAAAACAAGGTTTTAAATTTCAAAACATATCAATCCCAAAGACTAGTAACCCTTGATGAAGTGCATATATGACCTTTATCTCATGCAGTATTTAACCATTTCTAATATTGCATTTCACATTATTGATGGTTGTGAAAAGAAAACCATCGAAACCCACTCATCAATAAACATGAACTTAAATGTCAAATGCAATTTTAAGCAGCAGTGAAACAAATAGCTCAAGGATAAAATCATATAAATGTAGGCCTGCAAATGGCTTCTAGACCAAATGTGGACTTGAATCGCAGGTCACTAAAAAAAATTAAATGTAGACTTGCATAAATATGGTGAAAATAATAGAAATCTATTGAATTCTCTCTAAAAAAAATGAATTACCCCTTGGTATGAAGAGATTTGTGCTCTTGCAAACTGTGAGTTGAGTTGGTCTTGGCGATTATATTGAGCTGCTTCCTGCTGTCTAGAATCAAATGGGCCACTGAACTCTCTATTATCACGAATGGTTTCCCGAGACCTTTCCCCCCCAGAGGTAGGAAATTGTGCAGATCGACCACGCCAGTCACGATTGTCTGTCCCAGAATAACGACTCAGAGACTGATTTTGAAGCTACAGAAAAGAAAATGTGTCACAGAAAGTGAGATTGTAGAGGTGAAATGACAAACAAAACAAATTTGAGCAAAATTATACATCAGAAAATATTTCTGGCCACTACAACCGTTCAACAGCATAAATTAACAAGTAAAGCATTTAAGCAAGATAAGGAAACACGAATATATGATACTTCATATTTGTAATCTAGCATCATGTTGATCATATTGTTCATCCACAAAAAAAAGGTTAATAGTATCAACTGAAACTCACATTGCTTTCTGCACTACCCCAGTTTTGATCTTCACCAAAAAATTCAGCTTCGACTTCTTGTTTGATTTTCAAAACATCTTCAGAGATGTTAACAACCTATGAGAAAATAAGTAGCATAATCAGACATTAAATAAGATGTAAATAACGATACAGACAGAGTATAAAAAATTTCTAGATATGACCCTTAAGAACAGAGTTCGCCATTAAAAAAATTACATAAAACATATATATGCTGAGAGTAAAAACACCTTTACCACTTATGTAATCCATCTGGAAGAAAAATTAGGCACTGATCAAAATGATTATTCAATATAACAAAGAAAAAAGGACTCGAGTCTGCTTCTTTATGCACCCCGAAAAGGTAGAAAACAGTGTGTGTGTGTGTGTGAGAGAGAGAGAGAGAGAGAGAGAGAGAGAGAGGGAGAGAGAGACAACAAAGAGTGTGTGTGAGAGGGGGGGGAGGGGTAAGAGAGACAACAAAGTGTGTGAGTGAAAGAGAGAGTGAGAGAGCGAGAAATAAGTGTTCACGAAAAGGACCAAGAAAAACATAGAAAAAAATCCAACTTACAAAATTTGTTGGAGTATTTGGCCAATGCAACACTATTGTAGGAAGGAAAAAAATCCCTATCTAACACACTGAAAAATTATTCCAATTTTAGCACTTAGCCACCTCAGCTGATCACAATGAGATGCTTGCCATGTTGATTCCATTTTTATGTTTTATTCAAGTGGCCTAAAGTTATAAAAATACAAAATATCTAACTGATTTGATTACTTTCTTTTTTTCCCCAAAGAAACACAGTTGATTTAAATGACATACAAAATAAAACTAGCTACAATCACTTGTTTATTACATCTCCATATCAAGACCAACGACTCCTCCAGAGCACCATTTGTCCCTTTGCTTATGAGAATTCTTGTTTCTCCATTACCTTTACTAACACATCACATACATTAAATCAAATTTGTGATCAATTTACAAAAACTCCTGTACAAGATTAGTGGAATTTGAGATCATGCTCGCTACCAGCTACCCTCTGAACTTTAGCCAAGTCGCCACCAGGCACAATTTTGCGACATCGGTGACTTATTTCACAATTGAACCCAGTTGGGTACCAATCCACAAACTGGATGTTACTCTGTTGCTCCTGATCTTGATTGGGGCAACAGCTACCTTCACATCCTTTGGCATCTCACCCCTATACATATGGCAGGAAATGTCCTTCCCATGGTACAGATCACATTAAATAATTCAGTTTGCTGTGTTAGTCATTTCTGCAACTGAAAGTTGTTTGTGATGAGGGCTTCTCTCTAGATATAACCAGTGGATACAAAGAAATCATGACATAGGTTCTTGATTATGAGCCTCAGTTAGACTCACACTCGGTTGCATTGCATTATGGGATCCATGAAAATGGTGAGATGCAAGAAATGTGCATATGATCTAAGTGGGTCTCTCGATATATCTAGCAATCTGTGGCCAACATTTTAGATTGCCTGATTCTCGAGGAGTATCAGTGTTAGTGTAGGGTATATAAGTTAATGAGATATTGTTGTAAGAATGGCAGAGGTCAAGACTTGAGGCAAAGGGTAACGGGAGTATGATGCAACTGAATTTCTTTCCATATCCATAAAAAGCCTTTCAAGAAATACAAATCTAAGGCCAGGACCTGTCTCAATATATCTATTGTTTGCATCACTTAATAACCCTTGACATAGTTATTCTGTCGTCCTCTCTGCTATTGTTGGGTTGTTCCGGATGGAACAAAAGGTGGGTACATACCGGTTGGTCCGGCTAACTGGTTCCCACCTCATTGATGCGAGTAGGTTGCAAGGTGATGAATAAGGCATGGGAATGTGTTTTCCGCCTTATAAATTGCTGAAGAACGTGTTGAGAGCATCGTCTGGCCATTACTTTATTTGGCACTTTGCATTTGCCCATCAAGTTTTTTTTTTATGTCTGTCAGGTCGATTGCTATGTTCAATGCAATAAAGCTCTCAGTAGTCATAACCAACCTGAATAACAGAGAGACTAATGTGGATATAGAAACACGCTTTTTTATTTCTTTTGTTCAATGTTACCAGTGTTGTTAGCATCACAAGGAGATGGAGTCCACAAAGATGCCAAAGATGTATTTAAATACGTCCAAGGGAAAATAAAAATTGGGGATGCATTTACCATTTGGTGTTATTTTAGGTAGTTTAATAAAAAAATAAAATTCAGCCCATGTGGCAAGTCCTCTCCCAAAATTTGCTGATCTGGTGAAAAATGTATCATATTGGAAATAACTTTTTGCTAGGTGTTAGACCGGGATCCGTTCTTAAAGTAGTGCTATTCTAGTCAAAAGCTCTTCAAAGGAGGAGCGGAAAAGAAAAGAAATAAGGGAAAGATAAAAAGGAAAGAAAATAGAATTACAACATTCCATCTTTAAAATGTCAAAAGAAGGATGAAATACAAAGAGATTGCAGAGAACATGCCAGATGTACTAGTACTACAAAAGGAAAACACATGAAGGAATAGAGAGAAAACCGATCCATTATTTATGCTTGCAAGATAGTCTTGCAACAGGTGACCCCACTAACAACCATAGCAGAGGCAACATCTATGAGCAAACTAAAATCTACTTCAATATAACAATATCACCAAACCAGTAACATGTGCACACATTAAGATCACAGATTTAAAACAATACCTCTCTAAGTTGTAACAGCTGATCTCGGGTGTACCGAACTCGTTCATGACCGTCGAACCAAGAGTCTCCGGTCTATGACAACAAATCAAAGAAGAGTCAAAATTTTCTAATTACTTGCCAAGTTAGCAATAAAAAACAAAATAATTAATAACACGGAACCAATCGAGATTTTTTTTTTACACATAAGCAGTTTATAAAAAAAAATTAATAAATAAATGGGAAAAAACTTCTTTAAATGAAAAACTCGCATCTGGTACCCATTAATTAAATTGTGAGGTTGCACTAACTGCAATAGATTATAAGCAATTACTGTACAGCTGGTGTCAACTGCTACATGCTATGCACAAAACAAGGTTTCCATAATATATTCAAAGTGTTTTGCTTAAGTCAATGACAAAGTCCAGCTGGAAGACTCAGTGGACTGGAAAGTCCAAATTATCGGGGCATCCAACTACAACACCTGGATTATGGCAGGAAAATGAAGGTTTATGCAGAATAATACTCTGGCAATATGAACCACTCTGTGTGATAAAAAGCCGACAACACCACTATACCCAGCATCAGTTATAAGAACTCTAGAAATCCAACAAACATGGAAAGGCATCCTCAAGATCCCTCTCCCAAACACACTCTTTGAAAAGGATCATGTACTAACGACATGCAACCAATTATGACAACCATTTCATGACACGGGTTAGAAACTCCGCCAGCTTCCCACTATCCATTGGA
Source organism: Nyssa sinensis (assembly GCA_008638375.1). Lineage (NCBI taxonomy): Eukaryota > Viridiplantae > Streptophyta > Magnoliopsida > Cornales > Nyssaceae > Nyssa > Nyssa sinensis. Next base: position 288,986 of record VIRR01000555.1, on the reverse strand, counting down.
CTCCATTGATGAAGCTGGCAGCACTCATTTTTCTCATGTTCCAACACAAGCATGAACTCCCCTTCTTTCATAAATCCTCTTCTGTGGGGCATCCATGTGAGTGGGTTCTTTGTGGGCAATCGGATACTCGCAGCATGACCACCTAAGGCCTTCATATTACTACAAGTGCATAATTACAGCAAGAAAACCTCATAAGTAAGCTGCCAAGAATTAGAACATTAATTTCATTCAACAACTCTCCTGCCCATTCCCACCTCTTTTAAAGCCAATAGTATTGGAAACTCATTGTGAAGATTTAAATAGTTATTCTCCAAACAAGCCGTGTTTTTCATCTTTCTCCTTTCCACGAACAAATAAAACAAAAACTTCCAGAACTATACAAGAAAATACAACCTGCCCAAAGATTTTCAGAAGAAAATAAACCTTCCAAGCCCACAGGCGCAATACAATTTACAAATGTCATAACACACGATTTTGATAAAAAGCAGTCTATAATAGTACATGATCCAAGAACAAAAACTAAAACATATACTATCAATTTATAGATAATCCAATCCATTCTTTAGTTAGAATTCAATGCGGAGAAAAAAAAATATAGAATAACTTTTTTCCTTATCTAAAATAAAACTTATAATTAAAAGATATCTAAATGTAATATATAGCAGATTATGATCCAAAGCACATGAAACAATTTAACAAACCACAAAAGCGTGTGTGCATATTAACTCACAGCTACAAATATATATAATGAGTATAACAATTCCCTCACATCAAATTCAGTAGAAATCACAAACAGAAACATGTAAAAACCTAAAAAGAATTCAAAAAATTTGTGAGAAGTAGCAAAAACCCTGGATCCGAAAAAGAATCAACCTTGTTAGAGAGAGGAGGAGCACCGCCATGAGGACGAAGAACCGGAAGATCAGAAGGTAGAGAAGAACCAAAAGCCGAAGACTCGAAGCGAGAGCCAAGGACTCTACTTCCTCGGTTGCCTCCACCACCAGGTCTCAAGCTCAACACCGTCTGATCAGCCTGCATACCTCAATCTTTCAGTCTCGATTGCCAATCGCCCCCGTCCGATCGAAAAAAAAATCAGAAAAAAGTAACAACAATACGCTGAATCTGATAGATTGTATATAGTTTCGGAGAGAGAGAGAGTGAGATGGGAGCAAGGATTGGAGATTGAGCAGAAGGAGAGTTTTTTTTCTCTCTCTTCTGCGAAGAGCGAAGAAAGGGAAGAGAGAGAGAGAGTTTGCGAGGCCGAAGGATAGAAAAAAAAAACCCTTCCTTTGGAGGTCATTGTGGAATTTTCACTGTTTTTTATATCGATTTTTTTTTTTTAACTGTAGTTGTAGCTCTACTTTCAAATTACGTCACTGTCCTGAGTTTGTTGGGATGTCAGTTAAGATATTCTTTTGGTTTTGTGGACGAATTTACCCTCGTATTCTTGTGAAATTTCACTGCTGCCCGACAAAACTTTTCTATTTCATGTTAAACATCTTGGGCCAAATTTTTATAATTGTTGTATTAAGAAATGCTATGATTATTTGCGAGTGACTGTCACATGCAATTTGATTAGCGACTACATTACACGCGTACGTAATCATGCTTGATATTGACATGTGAAATGCATCCGTCAATTAAAACGTGAGTTTTCATACTCGTAACTATCACTTATATTTCTCTTGTTATATTACGATGGGATAAGTGGTATTATCATGTCAATAATTTTCATATAATGATTCTTTGCCATTTTAATGTTAGTTTTTCAAATATGTTTCTTTTAAGAAATTAAATATAAGAAATGTTATAATTCTTAAAATAAGTAATACAAGTGAGTGTTTGGAGAGTTTTTTCAATTAGACAAACAGTAGCAGACCTACAGGTAAGCTAAGAAGAGTTATGATCTCCCTCAAAGTTTTAAAAATTGTATTTTTTACCCCTATTTTCCATACAAATTTTTTAAAAAATTAGAAGTTCCCCCCCTCAAACTTTTCATATCTCTACATAAAGTCCCTTTAAATTTTAACTTTTATGTTTTTGTCCCCCTAACTCTACGGGTCAAGTCCGTCACTGCATACAAAATGTTTATGGAAAAAAAAAACTAGAATTATTTTGCATAAAAACTTTTTTGTTAAAATAGCTTATAAATGCAAATGCAAAATGGTAATATAAGAGCTCTCTCTAAGGGCCTAAGTAAAAGAGGTTAATAATTCATGGCATGTATTAAAGGTGTAGGAAAAAATAGACATAATCTTCGCACATAATGTTGATTAAATAGTATGTGTTGGAATTTTAGAACAAAATGTAAAACTTAACTATTGACAACACTACACATGAGTGCATATCCGAACAAAACCTTAAATTCAATTATTGGTGTGATTTCAGTGCTTCATTGATCTAAATTGAATGAGTTTCACATTGTGGCTAGCTTTTGAAGTATTATAATTATTCCATGGGATAAAAAGAACATAACGACAATATTTTTTTTTTAATCAGTAAACATAACAACAATAAGAATAAATATTGAGAGGAGTTAAACAGGGATCGAGTACAGCGTAAACATGTTTGGATAAAAAGACGTTGTTTTTAATTATCCTTATATTTATTTGACGAGTGGCAAAATCTGTTTCGTGACTTTACGATGATAAATTGAAGAATTTTTCCGTATTAAACAATCAAATCAAACGACAAAACAAACTTTAAATAAACATGTTAAATTACAAAAGTAACCCGCTAAACTTCACTATTTAATTATTTAGAACCCAAAAGAATAGGATAAATTTAATCCTGAAAATTTTATAAACAAAAATAGGACAAGAAAGAAATCCATAATTTTGATTCAATCGGGAGAAATCCATAATTTTTATTCAATCTGGCTTAGGTAGAGTTTCAAACTTTGTTTGGGGTGGAAAAAATAAAAAACAAAAAAGAAAGCCCCAAGGGCACCAAGGTAAATTCACTAGCCAAACTTATGAGCTTTGTCATTCAAGTTCAGGAGTTATCTAGGGATAGGATTGGTACTTTCCCAACCAGAACATAATTTCCCTCATAATTATTACTTTCCTTATAAAGCCCTTCTTTCTAAAAAATCCAACGTTTCCAAACAAACATGTGCCCTTTTGTAACTCTTTGTTTGCCCTATTTTTTACCGGTTACCGGAAATGGGCTCCACGCCCGACCGTCCAATCCAGCCCAGGTTCGGCGCACTCTTGCCACCATCTGGTTAAATCTGGAAGCGACAGCGAGACTCTAGACGCACACGTGCCGGTTATGTCTGATCTGATTTCACTCACTTTTGATGGCCTTTTTATAGTATACAGTGTGCTACGCGTTGGACTTCATGGTCTTGACACGTACACCGTTACGTCACCGTCTAGAAACTTTATCTTATGCCTTGTTTGGAGTGCTCATATTTAATTGGATTCAGCCTTTTTCCTTTTTTCCCTTTTTTATTTCTTCTCGCTTTCTTAACTTGCACATTATATCAGAATCCAGATTATGAAGATCTATCTTTGGATTATATCAGATTATGAAGATCTATCTTATGTAATCCTAATATTATGGTAAACAAAATAATTCACAAACTAAGAAAAAAAAGATTAAGTTGAACTAAAATGGAAAAAGGGCATGAAAGTAAAAATAAAATTAATTAAATATAACTAAGCTAATTTATTCATTTTAAAATTATATGGCGCATAATATGTAATTGTTGAGGATATTACAGTGCTATAAATTTATTTAATTGTTGAAATTATGTTGAGATTAAAAAAAATTAGAAAATAAGTGGGTTAATATTTATATGAAAGTAATTCCAAAATTACGTGCAAAGATTTATTTTTTTATAAGTGATAATAGAAAATGTATGAAAAAGGCCTAAAGAGAACGGTATAACATATGCAAAAGTCGTAAATATATATATATATATATATATGAAAGTAATTCCAAAATTACGTGCAAAGATTTATTTTTTTATAAGTAATAATAGAAAATGTATGAAAAAGGCCTAAAGAGAACGGTATAACATATGCAAAAGTCGTAAATATATATATATATATATATATTTTTGAATGTTAGGATCAAAATTTTAAAATTTTTATTTTTCAAATTTGGAGATAGTTGACTTTTATAAATTTTAAGGAACCAAAATTAATTTTATTAATGAATTTAAATTGCCCTCATTAATATTTGTTTCTTGCTTCGCCCCTAAGTGGACCCCATTTTTGTAAAAGGATGAGACAAAGATGGACTATAAAAAGTGACACATTTTTCATAACTTATATTTGTCTCACATTTTTCACAAAGTTAAGATTTATTACTCATGGGCTTACTAGTGACATACTGGACATTTGACAAAGCAGGAATTTTGTGAAGATATAAAAGAAATTATTTTGAGGGGAACTTCTAATTCTTTAAAAAATTATCATAAAAATTAAGGATAAAAAGTGAAAAATTCAAAAGTTTGGGGGCATTGCCCCCTGGGTATAACGTGGGTCCGTCAATGGACTTACCATGAAACTACTGATGAATCTCATATTTTGGGATAAAGATAGATTATAAGAGGTCGAACAACTATCTTTACTTAATATATATTAAAGGATATTAACTTTTAATCATCATTAATCATCATTCATCCATGATTCCAAATATTTTTGAAAATTATTATTGAGTTGGAATGAAGATAAGAAAAGGCTTAAAAAAACACTGGTTATTGAGTTAGAATGAAGATAAGAAAATGCTTCAAAAAATAAAATAAAATAACTTGTTCTCCAATTCAAACATAAAAAAGAAACATACCGGTCACAACCATTGATCTCCAAATCTTTTCTAACCAAAGTCCTCAACCAAGCTACTGCTGCAGATGTTCTCTCTTTCTTTCACCATGACGTAAGGTGAATGATGGTTGTGAGGGATAGAATCCTCACAGATACAGATTCCTTCTAACAAGTAGAGGGATGTGAGAAATTTTTAAGAGGATGATAAATAACATTACAAGGTAGAGTGATTTTGGGGAGAAGGTATAAGCTAGTTTCAGGAGAGAGACCTGTGAGGAAAATGAGACTGAGTGTTGAGAAACACTTACAATTAACCCTCCCTTTAGATCTATAATGGAAGTCTCTTTAATACAGTTCAAGCTTATTGAATGCTTGATTTTATTCTTAGAGATGGCTGTGTGTTGCCCTTTTCTTAGTGCCTATCTACTTGTAGAGGAATGTTTGTCCCTTATTTATAGCATAAGAGAGACGTGTTGTCCAAGCTGACTTTAAGTGGAGAGTCGCCTCGTCGTATCACATGCTCTACTCATGTGGCTGATTGGAGAGTTGTTAATTTCACAAGTTAGTGGCTTTCGACTATCGTTAACAAAGGTAATCAAGTTAAAAAGTTTAAAACAAGTATGCTAGTTTATAATTATGAACTATTTAAAATAACCAGTAATGAATCTATACTTGAGATGTTTACTGAATTCACTAATATTATTAACTCTTTAAAAGCTTTAGGTAAGAGCTTTAGTAATGTGAAAATTGTGAGAAAAATATTCAGGTCACAATCAAGGAGTTGGAACCAAAAGTGACAGCCATCCAAGAAGCCAAATATCTCAAATTCTTAGTCTTCGTGAGTTTCTCGAATGTCTCATGACTTATGATCTAACAATAAAAAGTCATAACGAAGAGGAAAGCAAGCAAAAGAAAACCATCGCTCTCGAATCATTGTTCCATGAATGTGAAGCTGAAGATGATGATTAAGAGGATGAGGATGATGATGTTTCCATGATTACAAGAAGATTCAGAAACTTTCCGAAAAAGAAGTAATTTGGAAGGGGGGAACAAAATGGAGAATCAAGTAAAATCGAACCTTTAAAAAAGGGTCCCCCCATATGTTCTGAATGCAAAAGATTGGTATAAATAAAAGTCGAATTTTCTCAACTCAAAAGAGAATGAAAGAAAAACAGAAAGAACGCAATGAAAGTAACTTGTAATGATTCGGAAGAAGAATCAAGTGACCAAGAAACTGTAAAAATTTTCCTTATGGCTAATAAAGATTAAGTAATTTCTAACCTTAATTTCTCTCATACTTATGAAGAGTTGTAAGATGCTTTTGAATAATTACATGATGAGCTCAAGAAAATTACTTTAAAAAATGTTGATTTCAAAAAGAAAATCCCTTTTCTTTCAAATGAATTAAATGATCTGACTTTGAAAAAGGAGAATGAACAACTTTTCTTAAAGAGCAAAAATTTTGAAAATCTTGAAGTTGAAACTCTCTCTTAGAAAGAAGGTTGAGGATTTACACTCCACTTTAAATAAATTTACTAAAGGAAATGAGATTTTTTTAGATAAAATTATCTCACAACAACAATGTCTTTGATAAGGTTTGTTTGGGGTGTAATACCTACAATAAATAAAAGTCGTATCAAAACTTTTTTTTGTTAAAGTCTCAATCTCAAATACACAAAATCATACTTACTTTTCAAATGCTTTTAAATAAACACTTGAAGGGCAAAGTCAAAATGTTTGGGTTCCTAAGGGAACAATTCTTCTCAAGGCTAATAAAAAAGAACCTGAAAAGATTTGGGTACTAAAGGGAGTCTCACTTAAGTGACTTTTGTAGGTATGTCTCAAATCCTCTTCAAGTAAGGACAAGTGACAAGTGATTCTTTGATATTAGATGTTCAAAACACATTACCAAAAACAAGAATAAGTTCACTTCTCTCACACCAAAGAACGGAGATTATGTGAGCTTTGAAGACAACTCTAAAATTTAAATTTTTGGCATAGGTAAAAACTTTTCCCTTTTTATTGAAATATTTCACTTGTTGATGGTTTAAAATATAATTTGCTTAGCATTAGTCAATTATGTAATAATGATTACGTTATCATGTTTGAATTTAATAAATGTTAAATCAAATATGACTATAATTATGAAAATATGCTATTTGCATCTATTGCATAAATTTTGACAATATTAATTCTCAAAATATTAAATTTTTCGTGATCATAAATAAAAATAATTATTTGTAATCTTAAGTCACTTATTGTTGTCACTTTAGATCTTAAATTGTCTGGAGCCAAAGAAGCTTTGTCGATGTACATTACTATAAGAAACTGATAAAAAAAAAAAAAAAAAAAAAAAAGGGAGTCTGCATGTTTACTGAAGGCCACAAAGCCATATCCCATAAATCTCACCCACCAAGAAACAGAGGACTTCAAAGCAGAGAACCCAGCTTGCAGCTTCTAAACCCCTCCTTACTTCAATTAACCTCCTCAATCTCTTTGGCCCAGAATCACCAGAACTACCATACACACTACGATCCCATAACTTCACTAACCTTTAATTCAGAAAATGGAAAAAAATAACTTAACAATGAACCCAAAATGTTAGCTTCATTTCTCTTTCTGATATTTGTGAGGAGGTTCATTATGATGGAATTGTATCCTATAACTTATGACCACAATCGAAAGATGTTAGATGCGGATGCATCCTCAGCTTCTGCCATTTATAGTGGGCAGTGGATGAAAGTAAATGCAGATCTCTCATTTATCCTCTTTTTTGCTTCAATTTATGGACAAAAACAAGTCCAAAGCACCCAAACCATAGAATCAAAACAAGAGCAATTCACGTTCCAATTCCTAAATCCCTCTTCAAGGCTCAAGCCCACCAGAGCCTTGTTTTATTTATGCATCATACAACCCAAATAAAGCCAGATTCTAGTTATAACATAGTAACATAAATTGCAAGCGAAGTTTGTTGTGTCTAAAAAACAAACTTACTATATTTACATGCTATCTCAAAGCATTGTTTTACATTTATTGCAACATATGTATATTACTTATAGAAAACAACAAAAACACCAAGAAGGACACAAAACCATAACTCATAGAACTCTCCCACACAGAAACAGGGCACTCAAAAAGCAGAGACCCCAAACTTGGTACTTAAAATACTTCTGAAAAACCTATCTTCACATTCAATCAACCTCCTCAATCTTTGGCCCAGCACCACTAGCAGAACCACCATAGCCACCACCAGGCATGTCACCCATTGGCACATCTCCACCACCTTGATACATCTTAGATATAATAGGGTTGCACAACCCCTCCAGCTCCTTCAACTTGTCTTCAAGCTCATCAACTTCAGCCAACTGGTTCCTTTCCAACCACTCTATTGTCTCCTCCACTGCCTTCTCTATCTTCTCCTTGTCACCCGGATTCAGTTTCGCAACAAACTTCTCATCCCTCACTGTATTCCTCATGTTGTAGGCATAATTCTCTAGCGAATTCTTCGCCTCCACTTTTTTCTTCACTTCCTCATCCTCTGATTTATACCTTTCAGCATCTTTCACCATCTTCTCAATCTCTTCTTTGCTCAACCTACCCTTGTCATTGGTGATCGTGATCTTGTTCTTCACACCTGCAGTCTTGTCCTCCGCCGATACATTCAGAATACCATTGGCATCAATGTCAAAACACACATTGATCTGCGGCACACCTCTGGGCGCCGGCGGAATTCCAGTGAGCTCGAACTTGCCGAGGAGGTTATTATCCTTGGTTCTTGCTCTTTCACCTTCAAAGACCTGAATTAAGACGCCGGGCTGATTGTCTGAATATGTAGAGAAGATCTGCTCTTTCTTCGTCGGAATTGTGGTGTTCCGGGGAATCAGAACTGTCATGACACCTCCGGCAGTTTCGAGCCCAAGGCTGAGAGGCGTGACATCAAGCAACAGCAAGTCCTGCACTTTCTCGTCGCCTTCCCCTGTCAAAATCGCCGCCTGAACTGCAGCACCATACGCCACTGCTTCGTCGGGGTTGATGCTCTTGCAGAGCTCCTTCCCATTGAAGAAGTCCTGCAAAAGCTGCTGAACTTTTGGAATTCTGGTCGACCCACCAACGAGAACCACCTCATGAACCAGACTTTTGTCAATCTTCGCGTCACGAAGAACCTTCTCCACTGGCTCCATGCATTTCCTGAACAAGTCCATGTTCAGCTCTTCAAACCTTGCTCTTGTAATGGTTGCGTAGAAATCGATTCCTTCATATAAAGAATCGATTTCTATGGTTGTCTGGGTGGTCGATGACAGAGTCCTCTTCGCCCTCTCGCAGGCAGTTCTCAATCTCCTCAACGCCCTCGCGTTGCCGCTAATATCCTTCTTGTGCTTCCTCTTGAACTCTGCAACAAAGTGATTCACGAGCCGATTGTCGAAGTCTTCACCGCCCAAATGGGTGTCGCCGGCAGTGGCCTTGACTTCGAATATCCCCTCTTCAATAGTCAGTAGCGACACATCAAACGTCCCGCCCCCAAGGTCGAAGATGAGCACGTTTTGCTCACCCTTTCGCGACGCCTTCTTGTCCAACCCGTACGCAATCGCCGCTGCAGTGGGCTCGTTGATCATTCTCATCACGTTCAGCCCCGCAATCACGCCGGCGTCCTTGGTCGCTTGCCTCTGCGAGTCGTTGAAATAAGCAGGCACAGTGATCACTGCGTTCTTCACGACATGACCCAAAAATGCCTCTGCCGTCTCCTTCATCTTCGTCAACACCATGGATGAAATCTCTTCAGCAGAGAACTGTCTCTCTTCTCCTTTGTACCGAACCACGATCATTGGCTTGTCACCGGGACCGGCGATGACCTTGAAAGGCCAGAGCTTCATATCACTCTGGACAGATGAGTCAGAGAAACGCCGACCGATGAGCCGCTTCGCGTCGAAGACGGTGTTGGCTGGGTTCATGGCGACCTGGTTCTTGGCCGCATCGCCGATGAGTCGTTCGGTGTCAGTGAAGGCGACATAGGACGGCGTCGTCCGATTGCCCTGGTCGTTGGGAATGATCTCGACGCGGTCGTTTAGCCAGACGCCAACGCAGCTGTAAGTTGTACCCAAGTCGATGCCTATAGCCTTCTTGTCTGCACTGGAAGCCATTGATAGAGCTTGAATTCAAAGAACGATTAATCTGCTGGTTGTTGAAATAGAGTTGATGCTCTGCAAAAACTATTCGTAGAACTGTGTTTTGGATGATTGCGTTTGCTAGCTTTAGATGTCGAAATCTGATATGAAATTGGTGCGGATTGCGCTATATATAGGCAGGTGTATATATGTATCGGTGCTGTCGAGATGGATTGAGAAAGTTCGAGAGTTGGCGGTTAACTACGCTGGAGAGTTCTGGAAAAGTATGGTTCTAGAGGAGGTAAGGGTGTAAAAGAAGCCCGCCGGGCCGAGCCATTATTGGTTCCCGCCAAAATTACACGCTGGGCCGGACCAGAGAATAAGGTCCAGACCCAATCCTAGCCTTAAGCCCTACAAGCCTTAGGACAGGTGGGGCTTGCGAGGCAGAGCAATTTTATTCAATGGATAATTACAGTTAGAACAGTTTAGTATGCAAAAATCAAATGATAATTTTACGAAGTGAAATAAGAAATAATAAAAAAATAATATATAATAAAATAAGAATTACTCACTTTGACCAAAAAATTATTTGAAATAATTTTTAATAAAATGCCCATTACATGAAATAGACATTCCTAATTATATCACATACAAAAATAAAGAATGAAAAAGTTAGAATAGATATTCTTGAAATGCTCATTCCACTGTACCAAACATGACTTTATCTCTCACTTATAATATTTGATAATTACAATGGCATTTCTTATAATTTATAATATTATATTGATTTTCCTTATCAATGACATTTATAATATTATAATTTATAATATTATATTGATTTTCCTTATCAAAATTGTTGGGAGGCGAAAAGCATAAATTTATCATTTTATTCTCCACATATATGATTTTTTTGTAATTTTTTAAAAAATAGAGAAAGTCAGTATATCCAAAGATATTTTGGTTATTTAAAAAAAATTGATTGTAATCTAACACAATTAATGATAGATTTTATAAAAATAATATTTTTTTATATATTATCAATATATCACATTAGTCAACTTAAAGTTGAAAAACTTCTTAATTGATGAATGACTTGTCAACCTTTCTTTTGGAATACAAAGAATCATGATTAGTGAATACCTACAAGTTTCCAAGTCATGGAATTTGATTCTACTATTGTAGTTTCAATCTTTAAAAAAAATCATTTTTTGTAAATTATAATTGAATCACTTTTTTTATTATAAACTTGTAAGTTGTCAAGAATTTGATTATTCATTAGAAAAATTAGAATAATAAAGAAATCAAAAGTGTTAAAATTAATTACACATTATTATACCAATAAATAATTAACAAGTAAAATGTTAAACTACAACAAATTAAAATAAAAAGACAATGACAATGATAATGAGAGATAAAAATTGAATGTTTATATCTTCATTTATTATTCATTTACGAATTACTCAAATTTTATAATTGTTAAAACATCAAGCCATCAACTATAAAATAAAAATGATAAAATAAAAAATACATCTAATTTGTATTACTATACTTAGAAAAAAAATTGTGAAAAAACTATACATAAAAAATAATATAAATCCACTAGACAATTACAAATGCTTTTTAGCAACGCATAGATGTTTGTCGCTAAAAAGTGTGTCTCCCACTTTTAGAGACGCACATATGTTTGTTGTTAAAAAATGATGAGTGAGAGTTTTAGCAATGCTCAACCATGAGTTGCTAAAATTAATTTTTTTAAAAAGAATGTTTCTTTTCAGATTTTGTGATAATTTATTTTGACTTTCATATGTTCGAAACCTATTCCAAATAATATGATATAATACCATCACAAACATTATAAAATCTAAGTGGGAATGCATTTGTAGAAATGAAATTTTAATTATAATAATAAATGTACAAATTATCATTAAATTCAAAAAAAAAACAAATTGTCTGAAATTACATGGCAACATATTTGTTGGAGATTCAAATAGAAAAAATTATTGAGAGTTTATCTTTTACATGCTTTCTTTTACCGTCCTAGTATTACAAGACTCATTTTCTTGTTTATTGGGACAAGTTGTGTAAATCAAAAGGGGGAAAGGGAATTGGCTTCCGAGACATGGAAGCTTTTAACTTGGCATTGCTTGCCATACAAGGGTGAAGGTTACTTCATGGCCAAAATTCTCTTTTCTTCTGGTCTGCAAAGTTAAATATTTTCTAAATGAGTATTTTTTTGAAGCAAAATTGGGTTCATGTCCTTCATTTACGTGGAGGAGTATATTGGCTGCAAGACCAGCAGTTGAGGCTGGGACACGCCGAAGAATTAGCAATGGTTGTGATGTGCAGGTGTGGGGTCAACGTTGGATTCCACAACCCTCATCTTTTAAAGTAGTTTCCCCTAGTTTTGGGTGTTGAATATTAAACTTAATTTTTGGAGTCTTATCTTTTAAGTTTTCTAGAAGTTTTTTTTTAATGTTCATACATTTATAGTCTTACGCATGTATGTGCCTATTCATATTTCGAGTTCATGTATGTATTTATGGGTGATACATGTATGGTACATTGTATATAGATGATGTATTAATTATAGGCTCATGTCCTTTAGCCTAAATATACCTTGTACTCATGTCATTTTGGATATGGGAGTAAGATTGGAGTCTAAGTATTTTTGAGAGTGTTCAGTGAATTCCTCTTCCATAGTTCATATCTCCTAGAGCTCTTGTGTAATTTAATTCCAACAAAGTGGTATCAGAGCCATTATAATTGTGGTGATGGTGGTGATGGCAACTAGTATGACGGGATTCCAATTCCTTCGGCTTACCAAAGACAATTACGATAATTGGGCAATTCGTATGAAGGCCCTGCTTGGCTCACAAAATGCTTGGGAGATTATTGAATAAGGCTATGAAAAGCCACAAGATGAGGCAACGTTGACTCCTAATCAAAAGGATGCCTTGCAAAAATCTAAGAAGAAAGATAGGGAGGCTCTTACTCTCGTCCATCAATGTTTGGATGATTCTTTGTTTGAGAAAGTGGCCAATGCAACCATCGGAAAAGAAGTATGGGAGATTTTTCAAAATTGTTACAAAGGTGCTGACAAGGTGAAGAAAATTCGTCTTCAAACACTTAGAGGAGAATTTGAAGGTCTTCGAATGAAGGAATTCGAATATGTCTCAGATTATTTCTCAAGAGTTTTAGTCGTAGTAAATCAAATGAAGAGATACGATGAAGTAATTCCGGATGTTCGTGTGGTGGAGAAAATTCTTCGCTCATTGAAACCAAAATTTAAGCATATTGTAGTGGCAATTGAAGAATTAAAAGACTTGGAGTCCATGACCATTGACCAACTCTTGGGATCTCTACAAGCACATGAGGAAAGGCTCAAGAAGAATACAAATGAGGCAAAGGAACATGTTTTCCAGTCAAAATTCTTTTGGAGAGGTCAAAAGAAGGACAACAAAGAGGTGGAAGAACTCAAAGAGGCCGAGGACGAGGCTGTGGCCATGGACAAGGAAGAGGTGGTCATTGACCATCAAACAATAAATTTGAAGAAAGAAATCATTTTTCATCATTAAGGTCACGTGGACGTGGAAGAGGTAAAGGAAGAGGAAACCATACAAAGCCAAATGGAAGAATGTATGATAAGTCTCAAGTTAAATGTTATAATTATCATAAATTATGACATTTTTCCTAGGAATGTCAAAATAATTCTAGTGACCTGGAAGAAAAAGCTCATCTTGTTGAACAAATTGAGGAGGAAGCCGAACCAACTTTGTTGCTAGCAGTTAAAAGAAAATGAAGAATTGAAGGCAAATTTATGATACCTTGATAATGGTGCTAGTAATCACATGTGTGGTGACAAAAGCAAATTTGTGGAGCTGGATGAATCTTGGAGATACCATGTCACTTTTGGAGACTCCTCAAAAGTTCTAATCATGGGAAAAGGTACGATCTTAATTCTTTTAAAAAATGGAGATCACAAAATTATGCCAGAAGTATATTTTGTGCCAAAAATGAAAAATAATATTTTAAGTTTGGGACAATTATTAGAGAAATGTTATGAAATTCTCATGAAAGATTGTAGTCTTGTTCTAAGAGATGAAAAAGGTAATTTGGTTGCTAAAGTTTCAATAACCAAAAATAGAATGTTCTTGTTGAATCTTCAAATTGATATGGCTAAATGTTTGGAAGCAAGTGTAAAAGATATGACATGGAAATGGCACATGAGGTTTGGACACTTGAATTTTGGAGGACTACAATTGATGGCCAAAACAAAGATGGTACATGGGTTGCTTTCAATAAATCATTCGGATCAACTATGTGAAGGTTGTTTATTTGGCAAACAATTCAGAAGACTTTTCTAAAAGAAGCCACTACAAGAGCAACAGAGTCACTAGAACTTGTGCATACAGATGTTTGTGGTTCGATCAAGCCATCATCATTTGGTAAGAACAATTGCTTCTTGCTTTTTATTGATGATTTTAGTCGAAAAACCTAGGTTTATTTTCTGAAGGCAAAGTCTGAAGCTTTTGGGGCTTTCAAGAAACTTAAAGCATTGGTTGAGAAGCAAAGTGGTTACATCATTAAAGCCTCAAGATCCGATGGGGGAGGCGAATTCACCTCAAATGAATTTACAACTTTTTGTGAAGTTAATGGAATTTGTCGTCCCTTAACGGTTCCAAGATCTCTACAACAAAATGGAGTCGCCGAGAGAAAGAATAGATCAATTCTTAACATGGCGCGGAGCATGTTAAAGAGTAAAAAAATGCCAAAAGAGTTTTGGGCAAAAGTTGTTAATTGTGCAGTTTATTTATCAAATCGTTGTCCTATAAGGAGTGTAGCAAACATGACACCACAAGAAACTTGGAGTGGAAAGACGCTCAGTGTCTCACATTTGCATATATTTGGGAGTATTGCCTATGTGCATGTTCTAGATCAAGAAAGGTCAAAACTAGATTATAAGAGTGAAAAATATATTTTTATTGATTATGATGCAAGCTCCAAAGGATATAAGCTCTACAATCCTATCACTAGGAAAACTATTGTCAGTCGAGATGTGGAATTTAATGAAGAAGACATGTGGCAATAGAATACTCAAAAAGGGAAAAAATATGATTTCTTTCCTATTTTGAAGAAGAACAATCAATGGTTGAGGCACCATAAGAACTTATTGAAGCATCACAAGAGTCGACTACACCTCCATCACAAGCATCATCTTCTCATTATGAATCACTACTGTCATCATCATCAGAAGAAAGCTCAAGTGAGAGAAGGGCCCATTTCCGAAGCCTCAGAGATATTTATGAGGAAACTGAACCATTGGACTTATTTTGTTTCTTTGCTGATTTTGAAGAAGCTCAGCAAGAAGAAAAATGTAGAAAAGCTATGGATGAAGAGATCAAAGCCATTGAAAAGAATGAAACATGGGAGCTAACAACTTTACCTAAAGGACAAAAGGCCATTGGAGCAAAATGGGTGTATAAAGTGAAGAAGATTGCCAAAGGAGATGTGGAAAGATATAAAACAAGACTAGTTGCTAAAGGTTATAGTCAACGTGCTGGAATTGACTATAAAGAGGTATTTGCTCCTGTTGTTCGTTTAGAAACTATACAATTGATACTTTCTCTTGCAGCACAGAATAAGTGGCAGGTTTATCAAATGGAAATCAAATTCGCTTTTTTGAACTGATTTCTTGAAGAAGAAGTGTGTATTGAATAACCCATGGGGTATGTGGTTAAAGTCCATAAAGATAAAGTTCTTAAGTTGAGAAAAGCCTTGTATGGCTTAAAGCAGGCACCAAGAGCATGGAACAACAGAATTGACAAATACTTTATTGAACATGGGTGTTCTAGATGCCCTCATGATCATGCTCTTTATGTTAAGGTACATGAAAATGAAGATATTTTGATGGTTTGTCTGTATGTGGATGATTTAATTTTTCAGGCAATAATTCAAATATGTTTGAAGAATTTAAGAAAGCCATAATACAAGAATTTGATATGACTGATATTGGAATGGTGACTTATTACCTTGGCATTGAAGTGAAGCAAATGGAGGAAGACATATTTATTTCTCAAGAGAATTATGCAAAAGAAATTCTCAAGAGATTTAAGATGAGTAACTGCAAGCCTGTAAACACCCTCGTGGAATGTGGAGTTAAACTGTCAAAGCATGAAGATGGTGAAAATGTTGATGCAACAGTTTTCAAAAGCCTAATTGGAAGTCTGCGATACTTGACATGTACAAGTCGGATATTCTATTATGTGTTAATTTAGTTAGTCGATTTATGGAAACACCTACCATAACTCATCTCAAGGCCACCAAAAGAATACTTTGGTACATTAAGGGCACACTTGACTTTGGCCTATTCTACTCATTTTCTGATGAGTTTAAACTTGCTGGATATTGTGATAGTGACTGGGCTAGAAGTTTGGATGATCGAAAAAGCACTACGGGCTTTGTTTTCTACATGGGAAATTATGCTTGTACATGGAGTTCAAAGAAGGAAATTGTAAAGCTGAGTATGTTGCTGCTACATCATGCATATGCCATGTAATTTGGCTTAGAAATTCAATGAAGAAGCTCCGATTGGAACAAAATGAAGCAACATAAATTTTTATTGACAACAAATCGGCAATAGCATTAGCCAAAAATATGGTGTTTCATGATCGAATTAAGCATATTGATACTAGGTATCATTTCCTCAGAGAATGCCTTACAAGAAAGGAAGTACGACTTGAGTTTGTGAAGTCTCAAGATCAGATTGCCGACATACTCATAAAGCCACTCAAGTATGATATTTTTCATAAGCTTCAAACATTGTTTGGAGTTATTAAGAAAGATCAAGTTTAAGGGGGGGTGTTGAATATTAAACTTGACTTTTGAAGTCTTGTCTTTTAAGTTTTCTAGAAGTTTTTTTTTTATGTTCATGCATTCATAGTCTTAAGCATGTATGTGTCTATTCATATTTCGGGTTCATGTATGTATTTATGGGTGATATATGTATGGTACATTGTATATAGATGATGTATTAATTATAGGCTCATGTCCTCTAGCATATATATACCTTGTACTCATGCCATTTTGGATATGGGAGTAAGATTGGAGTTTAAGTATTTTTGAGAGTGTTCAGTGAATTCCTCTTCCATGTTTCATATCTCCCAGAGCTCTTGCGTGTGATTTAATTCCAACGTTGGGGAGTTTAAGGATACGAGGGTTTGTGAGTTAATTGATCTAAGCTTTATGTCATGGAAGGAGCAACTCCTCCATTCTATTTTCCTGCAGCACGAAGCGGATGAAATTTGCAAGATCCCTTTAAGCTTGAGAGCTTCTCCTCACAGAGTTATATGACACTTCATGAGGAGTAGAGAGTTTTTAGTCAAAAGTGTATATTCTTTAACTACTCAGTTTCTGTTGAAAAATAATTCTTCTGTAGAGGGGGAGAGTTCAAATATGTAAGAGGTGGACAAGACATGGAAAACTTTGTGAGCTTTAGGCATTCCAAACAATATAAAAAACTCTAATTTGGAGAGCTGCAAGGAATATTCAGATGAAAAATAAGGAAATACTACTGCTCTTATTTATTAACATGAACACACAACTTCAGAACTAAATTTGCTAAGGAGTAGTGTCCACTATTTAAATATAAAAAAAAATGATTTGTTATAGGAAAAAAATCCTAAGAGATTTGATTAACTCTGTGCTGCGGTTACACGCAAGATATCCAAAACTATGCTGATAGCTTCAAGCCCTGTGCTGATAGCTTCAAGCCCAAGATATGCTCACCTCTTTCCAAGGAAATCCTTATCTTGTTTGAATTACCACTTTGGGTTGAATCCATTGCCCCTTGAGACTCCTTATCATCCAACAACTCTCCATCAACATTGCATAATTTGTGGGATTTCTCATCTTTATTTCTCCAATAATTTTGTGACACCTTATTGCTCCATTGAATCCCATAGATCAAGCCGGGCTGTTGGGTTGTACTAATACCCACCCTCAAACTGTGCCGGGATTGGAGGCAGTTTGTTTCGAAAGTTACTAAGAGCAGCCTTTGACATTGGTTTGGTGAAGAGGTCTGCCATTTGATTTGTTGTGGAGATGTGTTTAGTGATGAGTAGTCCAAGTGCAACTTGTTCGCGCACAAAATGGTAATCCAACTCGATGTGTTTACTTCGAGCATGAAACACCGGATTAATTGTCATATGTAGAGCACTTATGTTGTCACAGTAAAGAGTCAGAGTGGAGGCTAATAGAACACAGAGATCTTTGAGAATAAAAGTCATCCATGTGAGTTTAGCTGTTGTGTTTTCCATGGCTCTATACTCTGCTTCAGTGCTGGATCGTGAGATAGTGTGCTATTTTTTGGCACACCAGCATATGAGATTTTTGCCAAGAAAAGTGTAGTATCTAGTGGTAGATCTTCTTGTAGAGGGACATCCCACCCAGTCTGCATTTGAAAAAGCACAAAGGTCAAGTGTTGTATTGGAAGTAAAGTGTAATCCTATGACAATTGTTCCTTTAACAAATCTTAAGATATGCCGAACCATTTTTAAATGCATAAGAGTGGGAGCATGCATGAATTGAGACACGTAATTAACACTATATGAGAGATATGGTCGTGTGAGAGTTAGGTATTGTAAAGCACCAACAAGTCCTCTAAAATAACTTGGGTCTTCCATCAAAGCTTCATTTTTTGAAGTCCTTGTTCTTGTTTCAAGAGGTGTGCTCATTGGCTTACAATCAACCATGTGGGCATGTTCAAGGATGGTAAGTGCATAGTGTGTTTGTGAAAGATGAAGACCGTTTGTTGTCTTAGAGATTTCAATGCCTAGGAAGTGATGTATTGATCCCAAGTCCTTCATTGCAAATTCAGAGCTCAAGAGTTGAATAAATGTTGAAACTAGAGCTGTAGAATAACCAGTCAGAAGCATATCATCTACATAAAGAATAAGAATTAGTGTCTCAAGGTTAGAATGATAAACAAATAAAGATGTGTCTGCTAAACTACAAAAAAATCCATATTTTAACAAAAAAGCACTAAACCGATCAAACCAAGCACGAGGTGCTTATTTGAGTCCATAGCGGGCCTTTTGAAGCTTGTAAACATGTTTTGGATATTGTGAGTCAGCCATTCCTGGAGGTTGTTCCATGTAAATTTCTTCCGAAATTAAACCATGTAAGAAAGCATTTTTTACGTCAAGTTGACGTATGGGCCAATTTTGAACAAATGCTATGGTCAGGACAATACGGATAGTTCTAGGTTTGATGACTGGAGAGAAGGTTTCTGTGTAATCCAACCCGTCAACTTGATGATAGCCTTTTGCCACAACTTGAGCTTTGAGTCTATCCAACGAACCATCGGGTTTGAGTTTTGGCTTGAACACCCATTTAGACCCAATAACATGCATGTTCGAGGTACATGGAACAAGTTTTCAAGTCTGATTTTTGTGAAGTGCCTCAAGTTCTTCATCTATTACGGCTTTCCATCCAGGGTGAGCAAGAGCAGAGCGTATATAATGAGGTTCTCGAGGGACGTTGGCTGAGGATACGGAGGAGGTTAAGACATATTTTGGATTGGGTTTAATGATGCCTTTTTGTGACCGAGTCACCATAGAACGTAAGGGCTGCTGGAGTGTTGGAGCGTGAGCTAGCTGGAAGGTGTGCTGTATGTCGGGTTGTTTGGTTTCTGAAGAAGGTATGTGTATGGGTTGATTAATTGTGTCAGTGTGCATGTGAGGTAGTGAGTGAATTGAGTGTTGTAGCTGTTGTGCTTACTTATACCGTGGTGTAGATGGCTGCTGCTGGGCTGCGGCCTCTGTTTCAGATAGAAGTTACAGACTTTTAGTTGTGTTGGGGATGGAATTTGTAGACAGGTGGGCTGCGGTTGGCAATGATGTTGCGGGTAAAGGACTCGAGCATGGTGGTAAGGATATTTGTTGTCTAGTTCCTACAGTAGAAGACGTGGTAATGTTAGGCAACCATGAATCAAAAATGCGCATGACATGTGATGTTGGTGGTGCAACACTTTGGTTGCGTGTGGTTTTATAAGGAAAAAATAATTCATCAAAGACCACACGGCGAGAAACAAAAAACTTCTTACTAGGAGGATGAAAGCATTTGTATCCTTTATGTTTGTCATTATAGCCAACAAAGACACAAAGAATGGTTTTTGGATCAAATTTGTGTTCTCGTGTATCCCACGTATAAGGAAAACATTTAGAACCAAAGACACGAAGTGAGGTGTAATCTGGGTGAGTGCCATGCAATTTAAAGTATGGAGTTTCAGAGTGAAGAGCAGACGAAGGCAACCGATTTATTAAGTAGATAGCCGTGGTAAAGGCTTCTACCCATAAAAATAAAGGAACACCGCTATGAAATAGCATGGTCATTCCAAGTTCTCTTATGATCCTATGTCGCCTTTCAACCATACCTGTTTGTTCTGGAGTAGATAGGCATAAGACTTGATGAATGACTCTAGTGGAAAGAAAGTAAGAAGATAACACAAAGTTTATGAATTCTTTTCCCCCATCTGAGTGAAAGATTTTGATTTTTTGATTAAATTGTCGATGAGCATATTGTTCAAAGGCGAGATAAGCATTCACAAAATTAGATTTATGTTGCAGGGGAATGATCCAAGTATATTTTGAAAAATCATTAACTAAACAAGCATAATATCGAAACTTGCCAATTGATAAAACAGGAACGGGTCCCCACAAATCACAATGAATTTTTTCAAATATACTAGAACTTGAATGTTGAGAACAAGAAAATGGTAATCTACTAAGCTTCCCTAGTTGGCAACTATCACATATATGGTCGGGTTTCAGATTGCCAATAACATCAATGAAGTCTTTATTTTTTAGAAATTGTAAAGCAAAAAATTATGGATGTCCTAAGCGTTGATGCCAAATTTCTGTGGAGCCAGATTTGAAACGATGAGAAAAATAAAGCTCCGGTAAATTGGGTAGAACATAGAGATCACCCTTGCGCCTCCTTGTGATCACTGGTTGTCCTGTTTGTCGTTCCTTAACACAAAAATCAACATTAGTAAATTCACAACTAACAAGAAACTGAGTTGTTAGTTGACTTACCAAAAGTAAATTTTTTTTCAAATGAGGAACTAGCAAGACATTATTAAGAGGTAAGATTTTATCTCTTTGTTTAATGCGTGAATCTCCAATACCGAAAATTGGTAGAGAAGATCCATCACCAATGAGAATTGAATCTGCACCCGAGTATTGTCGAATATTAGTTAACATAC
The DNA here is from genome assembly GCA_008638375.1 of Nyssa sinensis. Classification (NCBI taxonomy): domain Eukaryota; kingdom Viridiplantae; phylum Streptophyta; class Magnoliopsida; order Cornales; family Nyssaceae; genus Nyssa; species Nyssa sinensis. The sequence continues at coordinate 267,846 of VIRR01000555.1, read as the reverse complement.
CTGGCTTACCTATCATGTGGTTTGAGGCTCTTGTGTCGGAGGTCCATTCAATTTTAGTGATGGTGTTATCCAGGGTGAGTGCTGTCAGAGCTTGTGGTATGTCTTCATGTTGATTTGGTTTTTTTGGCACCCACCAACATATCTTGGCAATGTGTCCCACCATGCCACAATATTTACATTTTTCTTCTCTATAAAGATCTCTTTCAGTAGGTGTCATTCATCGTTCATCAGGTGGTGGAGGGCGTCTTTGTTGAGTGCTTGACGTGGAATTGGAGTAGCCTCGATTTTGGTCATTTGGTTGTTGCACTTGAAATCCTCTTCCATTTGAAGTGAACTTTTATTTGTTGCCTTGATATCCTAAGGAGGATTGCTAAAGTTGTCGTTGTTGTTGGCCGTAAAATGCCATTTGAGGAGTGAAAGAGTTGGTGACATTGGTATGATTTGAGAACCAATTTCGTTGTTGATCAAGGCTTTGAAGTTGTGAGACTAGCTCAGAGTATGATGGTCTTGGTGGTTTAAGCATAGCAGTGGTAAAAGTTTCATATTGAGGACCAAGACTAGTGAGGAGACAAAATACCTTTTCTTTGTCTAGGACTGGTTTCCCAATTGCAACTAGGCTATCACATAAACTTTTGAAGGTTCGGATATGTTCCCCAATTGTTTTGTCATCTTCTTTCCTAAGGTATGTCACTTGTTTGAGTGTGAATTCACGTTCTTGTGAATCTTCTGCATAGGCGCTCTTCAACGCTTCCTAAACTGCATTTGCTGTGTCAAGGCCCACGACGAGACCAAGTGTTTTTTCAGAGAGTGTACCGATTATCCATCCTTGGAGAAGGCGATCGGCCTTGCGCCAAGCAATGTAGGCTTCGGTCAGCCTTGGTGCAGAAGTATCTGCATTTGAAGTATCTAGGTGAAGGATCTTCATTGGTAGGGTGACCGAGCAGTTCTTGACTTTCAGCAAGTGCCAAGGCTTGTTCACGCCACAATGGATAATTGGTGGGACTGAGTTTGAGTGTAACAAAATTTCCAACATTGAGAGATAGTGAAGTCATGGTTGTAGATGATCTGCTGGGTTGTGTCGTGTGTTCACTACTGCTCTGATACCAAGATGAAAAACAAGGAAATACTACTGCTCTTATTTATCAACGTGAACACACAACTTCAGAACTAAATTTGCTAAAGAGTAGTGTCCACTATTTAAACATAAAAAAGAATGATTTGTTACAAGAAAAAAATCCTAAGAGATTTGATTAACTCTGTGCTGCAGTTACACGCAAGATATCCAAAACTGTGTTGATAGCTTCAAGCCCGAGATATGCTCACCTCCTTCCTAGAAAATCCTTATCTTGTTTGAATTACCACTTTGGGTTGAATCCGTTGCCCCTTGAGACTCCTTATCATCCAACAACTCTCCATCAACATTGCATAATTTGTGGGATTTCTCATCTTTATTTCTCCAATAATTTTGTGGCACCTTATCGCTCCATTGAATCCCACAGATCAAGCCGGGTTGTTGGGTTGTGCTAATATATTCTGCCTATTAGAATGAGATTAGCTGAACGAACCCTTCTAGTAAATACTTTATGTTGCCTCTGTGGGGATCGTGCGGAAACTCCCATGCATATCTTCTTGTACTGTGACTGAGTGAAGTTTGTTTAGGAATGCTAAGATTTATTTTATCCAAAAGATAAGTGTTTTTTGAATTTTATACACTTCTTTTATTATATTTGCAGCTTTTATGATGGGAATCTTGTGGCTTTGTGGTGCATCATTGTTTAGATGATATGGGGTTATAGGAATGTTATTTTGCACGGTTAGAGAGGAAATGTTGTAACTGTTTTGGTGGCTGATGCGAAAAAATATATTTCTGAATTTAAAGAAGCCCAACCTCATGTTCATGTTACTGCTCTTAGAGAGTTAAAGGTAGGGCTTTTGAGCTGGGCTCCCCCAATGGAAGGGGTGTTTAAACTCCATGTGGATGGTAGTTGGATTTCTAGTTTGCGTGAGGGAGGGATATGTGGTGTTATTCATAATCATTTAGGTGTGGTAATGGGTGGTTTTGCAAAGAAGCTTCCTGGGTGTTACTCGGTATATTCTACGGAAGCTCTAGCTTTGCTTCATGGTATTATTTTTGCAAAAGACATCGGGTTTCAGGTTCTTGTGATTGAAAACGACTATTTGCCGCTAATGGCGACAATTGCTAATTCGTCTTTGGATCTCTCTCCTTTGGGTAACGTTTTAGAAGAAATAAAGCAAGAACTGAGGGGCCTTCAATGGTTCAGTTGTTCTTATGTCAGGACTGCAATATAGGGTGGTTCACGAGCATGCAGTATTTATTCAAGATATTGCTGATGAGGTCTTTTGGATAGAGGAGTTGCCTGAGTCTTTTGATTCGGTCTTACGATTAGACTCTCCTCCTCTGATGAGGGGTTTATTGTTTTCTACTTGTCTTCTAATTTGATAAATAGAAAAAAAAACCACAACTTGAAGTAGTAAAATAAAATAAAGAATATAAAATTATACTTTTTTTTTTTTATAAAAGGATGGATTAGCTCAAATTTGCAAGGATTACAAAAGAATGCATAAGTGTGATAATGTAGTGCATGTAAATATTACATATTTACAAAAATAAAGATAGGGTTATTTTAGATAAATAAAAATATTTTATTTTCATTTTAATGCTTTTGAAATAACAAAACCTAATTTTTTTGTTAATTTTTTTTAAAGTTTTTTTTTCGTAACCAAATGGGTATACACTTTACTTTTTAATATTTTCATTTTTTAATATTTATTTTTTTCTAACAAAATGAAACTTCGAATTAAAATATTTAGACTTGAACCCAAACTTAATTATGAACATATTAAGAACCCGTAATCAAGTCCCCTTATATATATATATATATATGCACACATATATATATTTAGGTATTTATGTACACATATATATGTTTATGTATAAATATATAATCATATATATGTGGGATTGTATTACACATATAAATGTTTATATATTATACATACTTGTATTTATTTATTTAATATTTAAAATTTTAATAAACTTATTAAAAAACTAAAATTAAAATTATTTTGGAGAGTGTTATCAGATGTACTTTCTTTTTTCTAAGTAAAAAGGTAAAATTTAAAAAATAATTATACTTACCTTTTTTAAAAATTTTTAATTTAATTTTTTAAAATAACATTATTTCTGTCAGTCTTCTGATTAAATAGTCTTAACAAAAAAAATATAAAAATATAAAACTATTTTTATCATTAAATATTATATACTATCAAAAAGTCAACAGTTTTTAACCTCTTGCCCTTATTATTTTCCTCTATCTACGGTAATCTCTCCTGAGCCCCTCTCCACCGCCCGACGTCGAGCCTCCGCCGCCCTCTTTCTTAAATCTCTCTAGACTTGTTTCTGTCATCTCTGTCTATGCACACTCTCCTCTTTTCACGTTTCTTTCTCTCTCATCTCTCACATCACCTGAGTTAACCGATCTTTCCAATCTTTGGCTGCCTCTGTTGGTCGTGATAGTTAAGATCACGATTGCCGACTACGTTTAGCGATGGAGATAAATGTGCGTTAAGGTTTTGCCGAAATCAGTGGTGAGATCTGATGGGATGATCTTCACGTGTCACTTCCGATCGATGAGCTCCAGAGAAATGTAGTAGAAGAATAATCATTTCAAAAACTCGGAATCTAAGATTATTTTGGAGTCGAAGATTACAAAATTGAACAAAGATTGCAAAGATCCTAGCCAGAAGAAAAGAAAGATTGATGTTTTTGATACAATAGTTGAGAGCCTCTCCATTGGGGAAATCGAAATGCCTCTGGGTAAATTGGGTTCCATCATCATTTTACCTCCTTATTTTTTAATTTTTTTCAAAATATTTTTCCATTCCATTGATTATGTTGGGTACGCTTTGTTTATATGTTGTTTCCTTTTTATTTGTTTATACTACTCATAACATTAGTGGCGATGATATCTTATCTAATGTTTTGGGTACACTGTCTTTCTAATCTTGAGTTTTTCCTTGAAATTCATTTTTTGGCCTTTCAGGAATTTCAGTTCCATGAGCTCTCCACGATGACTAATTCTCTAGGAACAATGAATTTGCTACTTGTCTGAAAGAAGAGAAAAATATGTTATTCTCAGATCTTTCATCTGAGTCTGTATAAGATGTCACAAATTTGTATTTACAAGCTATGCATCGGGTGGGTTGGATTGGATAAGATTGCGATAGATTTAGAAACAAAAACATTTTTAGGGATAAAAATCTTATAGAGAAAAATTAATTTTGAGAGTCTTGTTTTAGGAATTGGAATTGGAATTTGATTCTAATTCTTGTTTTTATTCTTTGACAATTTAGTATTATGTTTAATATATATATATATATATATATATATATATATGTGTGTGTGTGTGTGTGTGTGTGTGTGTGTGTGTGTGTAATTAATTCCAAAATTTTAAGATTCTAATATATATGAAGCTCTCATTGTTTGATGAATGTGATCAGTTTAAAGGAGCTTTTGGGTATGCTATCTGAAGTATGAGACCTATAAGTATATATATACTTGAATTACTTGAAAATCCCTCTCTGTTGCTAAAGCCATATGCAGGTCTCTCTAGAACCCATTTCTCTAAAAGTATTTATGGGTCTCTTCCTAAAAGTTCTATTCCTCTGTAAATACACACACATATGTATATTTATGTAAAGTCTCTCTAAAAGAGTGTTGTCTAAGGCTATTGCCTTGTTGCCCACGCGATCGAGCGAGGCAATTTTCAGTCTTATCTTCTTAACATGTTCCAAGCCAGGCATCTTCAAAGAGGCGACGCCTAAGTGATCGCCGTAAGCAAGGCAAGAGGCGACCAGGCGATGACCTTTTTAATTATAACATATTTTACTTGTATGTCCTTATGTTTATGTATTTTATGTACTTATTTAACAATTTTGTAAGAGGCATATCAATATAAAGGAATATAGTTATAGTCTAGAAGTATTATTGTCTAATCTATTATATTGATATAAGTATTATTATCAAACATTAGCACAAAATTAGCTTAATAAATATTTAAATATTTGAAATGTTGCAAAAAATTCAATGTTTTAGGGAGAGTACCACTTTTAACATATTTTTTTTTTTTTAAGTAAGGATTGATATTTTATCTTCTATAATCAGCAAACTATCATCATTATTCACAAAATCTGAGCTTGTCCGCAATAAAACATTTCCCTTCGATCGACCAAATTGATCACTTATATGGGAATTCTTCTCAACATAGACCTGATTTTTGAGAATTAGTTTAGATGTCTATGAGATTGGCCCTATCATGTCTTCCATATTATTAGGAATAGTAAGTTTACAAAAATTTCTTCTATATAAGACTTAGCTAGATAACAAAATTTTGAATATTAATTTAGGAAAGGAACACTAAAGCTTAAAATGGTTATATCCCTTAAATACGTCATATGTAACTTTTAGATTAAATTTTTTAGTGTTAAATGATAGTTATTATAATATCTTAGAGGTTAGAGTGAATTAATTTTTAATATGCAATATACATATATATTGATTATTTTATTTGTTAGCGCCTTGCTTCACTTAGGCTAACACTTTTTGTCGCTCTACTTGTTGGGCAATGTGAGACCTTAGCACCTTAAGAGCGTCTTTTGCCTTTAACTACACTCTATCTATCTATCTATATATATATTACTCAAGAAAATTAACAAAGAATCAGAATCCTAAAAGATCAAAACCAGAATAATGAATTGAATAAAACAAAATTAATCAATTTAAGAAAAAAAGAACTTCCAATAACAATGTCTTTTTCATGTCCAACTCACACATCAAATCACCATCGTACTGACAAATCAACTCACAAATTAAATCCCCAATTTTGGGTGCATAAAGCCAATGGTTCACCCATTCCAAAATTACAAACACACACATACATATACCTACATTATCTTTTGTTTTTTTTTTTAAATAGAAATTCAATTAAACATAGGGATAAGCAGTCATACAAGGAAGGCAATTACAAGGGATGCATCCTAAGCCAAACACATAAACTCCTCTGAAAATCCCTTACAAGACACTTGAATGAAAACAGAATCTGCACCGGCAAAAATCCCAACTCAACAAACACCTGCACCCGAAAAATTCAAACACAATAAAAATGCTCCAGTGGTTGCAAACTGCTCTCATGGAAAAACAAGAACCGTCAAAGGAGAAGAAATAGTAGTCATCCTGTTTGGTGGTTCATTATCTCCAGATGTAGATGATCCTGTTGTCAGAATAATGGATTACAAGTACGATATTATCTTCTACTTTTCATTTGACTGGTGGATACCTTTCAATGCTGCCATAAAATCTGCCACCAATTTGACTTTGAAAATAACTTCATGGCACTTTTGTGAAACTGTGAATGTAGGTTTCGTGTTTGGTAGTTCATATATGAGTAAAATGTTGGTTACATGTTTGGTAGTTCATATGTGAGTAAGTCGTCCTGTTCAATTATTCACGAGGACGTTGAGTAGTACTTTAAGTAAGAAGTGAAAAATTGGAAGCTCCATGTTGACAAGATAAGTGAGGGTGCTAACATTCCTAAGGTTAAAAATACCAGGTTCGGTGGATGACATTATTTTTTTTTACCCTTGTAAACACTATAAATCATGGCATCTCATTTTTTGTGAACTCTGAATTATTTTAACTCTGTTTTATTACCAATATCTGTGATGGCATGCATGCTAAATCATGGTGCTCATAATTTTTGTTTTTGAAGATGTTTATATTGTCTGCATATTGTTATCATTGACTAATAATTTTAGGCTACATTTTGGACACCTCTCATAGTTAAGATCATTTGAAAAAACATGGATTCATTGCATGGATAGAACAAAGTTAAATAATATTTAAGGGTGTTGAAGTTTGTCCTCCTGTGCCTGATATTTCTTACTCGTGTCCTGTTGATTGTTAAACATAAAAGCTTGTTGGTATTCTATTTTACCTCTCTTATCTCACAGCAAATATAGATATGAACAACAAAAGAAGAAAAGAACAGCAGAAGAAAAGTGCTGGTGAATTCTTCTCTGTTTAGAGTTTGCTATTTTATGCTGATTCATTCATAGATATTCAGTTATGAGAAAAGATAGTGACCAAAGCGTGCACCTGATTTTTAGACAATTTCGTGGATTTGAAAGAGCTCAAGATGGGGAAAATACTCGGTCTTAAAATCTTTTCACTTACAATCTTCTTGTCTAAATTGTTTTGGTTTGATTTGCTGGTTGTTGATAGCTCATCACTGGATGGTTTTGGGATTGAGGATGATTTAGGAGGGAGAATGGAGATACCTCATCTCTTTGTTGAAGACACCAACATTTTTTGCGGAGCAAAAGAGACTCAACTTCGTTATCTGAGGTATGTGTTGCTGTGTTTTGAGGCAGTGTTTGGCCTAAGGGTTAACTTATCGAAAAGAGATATCATTCATGCTGGGAAGGTGAGGGGGTTTGGAATCCTTAGGCCGGAACTTGGGTTGTAGAGTTGGTTCTCTTCCTACTGTCTATTTGGGGCTTCCTTTGGGTGCTCAATCTGAGGGCAAGGCAGTGTGAGATGTAGTGGTGGAGAGGTTTGAAAAGATGTTGGCAGTGTGGAAAATGCAGTCCCTATCCAAAGGAGGGAGGTTAACTCTCATAAGAAGCACGTTGGCTAGCTTTCCAACTTATTTTACGTCACTTTTTCCAATTCCAGAATTGGTTGAGAAATGGTTGGACAAGTTGTAGCGGGACTTTCTTTTGGGAGGGTTAGAAGAGGAAAGCAAGATTCATTTGATTGGTTGGGATAATGTGCTTCAAGGATGGCAGGGAGTTTGGGTATCAAGTCATTAGGTTCTTCAATTTGGCTCTCTTGGGTAAATGGTTGTGGTAGTTTGCGGTGGAGGAAGATGCTCTTTGGTATAGTTGCAAAGACTTGGGGTGGTTTTCTAAAGAGGTAATGGAGCCTTATTGTTGTGGTTTGTGGAGGTCTATTGGCAAAGGTTAGGGGGATTTTTGCAAATTCCTATGTTTGGAGATGGGAAGGGGTTTGAGGGTAAGGTTTTGGAAGGATGCATGGATTGGGGATATCCCATTGAAGGAGCAATTTCCGCAGCTGTTTAGGATTAACCCGAATGCATTGGTAGAAGATTGCATATCTTGTATTGGAGGTACTCTGGTTTGGTTTCCTTGCTTTAGGGGAAATCTAAAGGATTGGGCGGTGGAGGATGTGATGAGATTGCTGCAAGTTTTGAACCGTTTCTCCATTAGGAGAGATGAGGAGGAGGGGATGGTGTGGACCTTGCATCATTCAAGGACTTCTTCTATTCATTCGTTGGACTTTTCAGGATTCTAAGGTGGCTTTTTTTTGTTTGGGCTACAACATGGGAAATGCTTCTAACCATGGATAACTTAAAGAAGGGGTTTTCCTTTACCTAATAGGTGCCCATTATGCAAAGAAGAAGAAACAATTAATCATCTCTTTCTTCATTGTAAGGTGGCTTGGGACGTATGGAACCTCATTTGTTTTTCCCTCTTTGGTTGCTTGTGGGTAATGTTGGCATTGGTCAAAGGCTTGCTTTTTTTTAGGGGTGGATGTAGGGTGAGGAAGGACTTGAGGAAGACTTGGCGTATGGCACCTCCATGTCTTCTATGGTGTATTTGCAGGGTAAGGAATTTAAGGGTTTTTGAGGGATAGAGATTGCCTTTAATAGGTTTAAGGTTAATTTTTTGAGGATGCTTCATTTTTGAGTCAAGGAAGTATATTCTTTATATGTATTTTATTTTGTTAATTTTTTGGGGGAGCCACAACTTTAATTTTTGGGCCAAATTACATATGGGTTTGCATTCCTCAGAAGTTAGTGCTCACCAGAAGACATTAACTAATATAGGGTCGTGTTTAAATATAACACAAAAATAGAATGGGTTAGTTACACTTACCTCTATTTTGGTTTCTGACAATTGCGGATACCTCCCCTATGGTTTGTAAACATATATTGTCCCCCTTATGCTTTGAGTTTCATTTATAGATTCCCTCCTTGCCGTCAATTGCCATTGGTGACAGGATGGAAAGTGATGATGTAAGTAGGAATTTTTTTATTAAATGTCTAAAATACCCTTATTGAACAACTATATAACCCTAAATGATAATGTAAATTGAAAATTTGACCTTAAAGTACAAAATCCATTACAATAACTAGTCTTTAACATCCAACAATGGTTTAAATTAAGGAGAAGTAACTATATTTGCAAACGAGCTAGTATAAAGCACAAATTGGCTAACTGAAATCTTATATATTTCTCTAAAATCACACACACTTTCTCTTCATTCAAGCTCTCTCTCTTCATTCAAGCTCTGTAACAGAGCTTTTATTCACATTTTTTTTCTTTCTCAAAAAGATGGAAAAATAAACACACACACGTATAACTTATTCATGGATTGATTAAAAATTTTTAGTGCCTCTTCTTCATTCTCTCTCAATTTGTAGGAACCCATTTGGACCAAAAATCCTTAGTTGCAGACATCTAAACCCCACACACACACACACACACATTTGGACCAGAACTCCTTAGTTGTAGACATCCAAACCACACACACACACAATTATATATATATATATATATATATATTTATAAAACTCATCTATGGAGTGATTAAAAAATTTTAGTGCCTCTCCTTCATTCTCTCTCAATTTGCAGGAACCCATTTGGACCAAAACTCTTCAATTACAGACATTCAAACCATGATTTACTGTCATCTCTCAATTGGCATCTCAGCACATAGTAAATGGTTGAAGCACACCCAAAAAAAAAAAAAAATTACATTATGGTTTACAACTGATTGAACAAGAATGGCAACCCGGTGAACACCTCCATCATCTCTTAGAAACTTTACCCAACCAAAATACCATAATCCTCTACCAAAATCCCTACAACCATGGTCTAATCACCAAAAACACTTGTGAAATCTTACTTAAATTAAAGGTCCCAGTGTCATCAATCCATCAATGAACAGAGAGGGGCTTAGAGAGAGAAACCTAGAGAGAGAGAGAAACCATTGTGCGTGATTGTGTGTGCTCATGTTTGTGTGTACACTCACTCTGTGTGTGATTGTAATTTGTATTGAATTTGCGTGCATATATATATATATATGTATGATTGTGAGTTCTGTGTTCTATTTTTATGTGTATATGGTAGAGAGAGAGAGATTAGAAAGAGGGCCACCGATATGAGAGAGTGAGACATAGCTAGAGAAGGAAGGGAGAAGAGTTGGTTACCGACAAGGAGGTGAGACCCACTTTGGGTTTGTGGGGTGATTGTGGGGGCGACGGTGCAGGTGGTGACGGTGCTAGTGTTGGACGTGGTTGAAGACGACAAGGGTGATCTTGGTGGCTGCCGTTGATGGATTTGTGATGTGCCAACGAAGATGATGGCTGCCGGCACATGTGTCAATGGTGATGGTCGGGCGGTGTAGCGTGGGGGAAAGGTGTGAGATCTTAGCTTTTTACAATATTTAATATATTTTAATCAATGGGTAATTTGGTAATTTCAATTTTGTCGTTAATGTTGTTTTGGAAGACAATTGTGATAGGGGGACAATGTAGTTTTAGAAACCACTAGGGAGGTATCCGCAATTGTCAGAAACTAGAAGGGAGGTAAGTGTAATTAACCCAAATAGAATTATGCCATTTTCACTCCCACCCCAAGGGCTAGTTACCTATCAAAAAAGAATTATCCCATTTTCTCTTTTATTTATTTTTTCTTTAATGCAGTTAAAGGCAAAATCCATGCTCTAGAATGGAGTCATACAGAAAATTATCCTCGCCACAAATATTTTAATAATCTCTCGAGAAAAATAAAACAAGTCGTTTAAGTGCTTTTAGCAACACAATGGACTTAATTCTGTTATCTCCGTATAAAGTGTAATGAACTCATACAGTCCTTGGAGGGTAATCCACTACTCTGATGAAATGGGCTTAACTGGATGCTACTGCTTTGAGCTATAAGTTTGGTTTCAAAAGATCAGATTGCTGCAAGTGTTCCATACTTGCCTTTCTTGTGATGTTTGTCAATCTGAATCAAAATGCAAATCCAGAAATTTAAAAGGGTTGCTTTGGGCAAAATATGTTGTTTGTCTCGAACATTTGTGGTTCACTTACTAATTGCAGCTCTCTCGTTCTAGGTAGATTCATGCATTTGTTATTCCATCAAAGATCCTTCCTTCCATGTGTTACATACTATCCCCAGTGTACTACATTTACTTTGTATTACTTTTAGTGAAAACTTCAATATGTATGGTCATTTCTAATCTGTTTGGTGCTGCAATTTGCAGCTTGCAATGAGGAGAGAGAGAATTTGAGTGTCAAACATATTTCTAGTTTTGGTTCCCAATCAGGCTGTTGTTCAGAAAGCTCAAGAATCACCAAAGAAAAGTGAAAAGTTATTAGTAAATGAAGTCTCAGCTGGTGTTTGAATGCATAAAAAACATTCATGATGGGCTTTCAAAGGAGGAAGAATCAGCAAATAATCTGCTTTCATGTTCTTTTAAGATCTCACAATCTTATATAGTATCAATATAATGTAGTCTGTACAAGAATCTATTTGTTTGATCTTAATAACAATAGCTAATGTCTTAGAGGACCAGATTGAACAAATTGAAATTTTCTATGTTTTAAATGAACTAGTCTAGAATGTTATTTGTATGACACACATTGGTTTCTCAAATATCAATTTTTTTTTTGAAAAAAGGAGGTTGTTGTATAAAGTGTGTATATACATCTATCTATATCTATACTATATATAAAATTATGGAAAGCTTTATGTGTTTTCTTCAAAAGTGTTTTACACTTTCAACTTTACCCTTTACTATAAATTTTATCCCTCAAATAAAATTTTCCAGTTCCTTTTGTTTATTAATTTGCCTTTGTAATCGCATAGTGCCTCTTCCAATTCCATCTCTTTTCTCCTCCACCACTCCCGCTGCACCATTTCTTCTCTCTTCTCCGTGTGGACACTTCCAATTTCGTCTTTCCTATGCGTGCCATTTCTTTTCTCTCCTCCACTCTATCGCAACACCATTGGGAATCAAATTTTGGGGCGGTGGACTCTTCTAATTTCTTCTCTCTTCTCTACGACCATTCGCGCTCTCAGCTCAATCGTGCACAACACTGGACAGGTACGTTGTTTTGAATTGAGTTCTAATAATTTTGGCTAATTTGATTGTGATCTGGTCATACTCTACGTGATTTGAGGGAATTTTTGGTGAAGTGATGGACATGATGGGAGAGGATATCAAGGGGTTGAAGGGATCCCACGAGATCCAAGAGCCTGCACTTATCTTAATTTCTTGGTTAGTTCTTTTTCTATTTTTTTTAAAGATGCTTTTCATTTGTTCTATGGCCCGTTGTCGCTACCTATCCTAACCTCCAGAAGCATATAGTATATGGGTAAAATTTAGATTTAGATTTAGATTTGTATGTGTGGCTTCAGATGTTATTTCTGTTAACTGTAGTCTTCATTTTTTGAATTTTTGGTGTAGGAGTGATGGACATGATGAGAGAGGATATTAGTAGGTTGAATTATGTGATCTCGTGGGATCGAACAGTCTGCATTTATGATAATTTCTTGGTTAGTTTTTTTTTTTCTTTTAGATTTCTTTAAAGATTCTTTTCATTTATTTTTTGACCCGTTATTGCAAGCCATCATAATGCTAACATGTGAAAAAACATTCAGTGGTGTGATGCAATTAGGAATGTTAGGAATAGTAGCCATAGACATGTACCGGTAGTGATCCACGAGATTGATTGATTTTGATGTAAATTGATTGATTTTGCCTATTTGCTGAAGTTCTTCTTGTCATATTGGCAGGAAAAAGGAAATCACTTGCAAAAAAATCAACGTTTCAGATTAACCTCCCGAAGCATATAGTATTTGGGTAAGATTTAGATTTATGTGTGACTTCAATAGTTAACCATGTTGACTGTATTTTGTGTCTCTTCATTTTTTCTTCTAGTTATAATAAATTTTTTTTAGGGGTCAGGGCGGGGAAATATAAATCTGCCTAGGGTGTTGAAACAGTTCATTATATGTGATGAAATACTATTTAGGTCCATTATGGAGTTTGAATGTTGTGTGTCCAGCTGCAACCAGTTAGCAATAACCTTTTAACTTGAAGACCTTTTTTTTTTTTTTAATTCTTTCATCTTGAGTTCATAGGTGACATTTATTCGCAAGCGCACACACAAGTTTTAATATATATATATATACACGTATATATATATATATATATATTTGTACTGTAATTTTTAGGGCAAGATTTGCTAACTGAAGACCACAGTCAACCCCAACTTACACATATTCCCCAACACAAGTTTTTATTTATTTTATGCTTTAAAGTTCTGTTTAGCATGGGTTGCTACTCTTACTTTGCCAACAAAAAAAAAAAAAACCCGTTAGTGGTCTTTTTTGCATTTGTTAGTTTTTTTATGGGACAATGACATGATTTTTATGGCAGGAAAAAGGAAATCACTTGCAAAAAAATCAACGTTTCAGATTAAGCTTGGGTAAGATTTAGATTTAGATTTATGTGTGACTTCAATAGTTAACCATGTTAACTGTATTTTGTGTCTCTTCATTTTTTCTTCTAGTTATTATAAATTTTTTTTAGGGGTCAGGGCGGGGAAATATAAATCTGCCTAGGGTGTTGAAACAGTTCAGTATATGTGATGAAATACTATTTAGGTGCATTATGGAGTTTGAATGTTGTGTGTCCAGCTGCAACCAGTTAGCAATAACTTTTTAACTTGAAGACCTTTTTTTTTAATTCTTTCATCTTGAGTTCATAGGTGACATTTATTCGCAAGCGCACACACAAGTTTTAATATATATATATATATATATATATAGATATATATATATATATTTGTATTGTAATTTTTAGGGCAAGATTTGCTAACCGAAGACCACAGTCAACCCCAACTTACACATATTCCCCAACACAAGTTTTTATTAATTTTATGCTTCAAAGTTCTGTTTAGCATGGGTTGCTACTCTTGCTTTGCCAACCAAAAAAAAAAAAAAACCGTTAGTGGTCTTTTTTGCATTTGTTAGTTTTTTTATGGGACAATGACATGATTTTTATGGCAGGAAAAAGGAAATCACTTGCAAAACAATCAACGTTTCAGATTAAGCTTGGGTAAGATTTAGATTTAGATTTATGTGTGACTTCAATAGTTAACCATGTTAACTGTATTTTGTGTCTCTTCATTTTTTCTTCTAGTTATTATAAATTTTTTTTAGGGGTCAGGGCGGGGAAATATAAATCTGCCTAGGGTGTTGAAACAGTTCAGTATATGTGATGAAATACTATTTAGGTGCATTATGGAGTTTGAATGTTGTGTGTCCAGCTGCAACCAGTTAGCAATAACTTTTTAACTTGAAGACCTTTTTTTTTTTAATTCTTTCTTCTTGAGTTCATAGGTGACATTTATTCGCAAGCGCACACACAAGTTTTAATATATATATATATATATATATATTTGTATTGTAATTTTTAGGGCAAGATTTGCTAACCGAAGACCACAGTCAACCCCAACTTACACATATTCCCCAACACAAGTTTTTATTAATTTTATGCTTCAAAGTTCTGTTTAGCATGGGTTGCTACTCTTGCTTTGCCAACCAAAAAAAAAAAAAAACCGTTAGTGGTCTTTTTTGCATTTGTTAGTTTTTTTATGGGACGATGACATGATTTTTTCCAATAAATTTTACTTGCATCTAATTTCATTTCTATTATCTTTGTAGATAAGGAAGTGGGGTGCATTAGGAGTAGGGTTTGTAGTTTGCAGTATCATCAAAATTTGAAAATCTTCTTTACGAGTCATGTCACTCTCCGGCAATGTCAGAAGAAGAAGAAAAAATTCATGCACTAATACAAATTGTGTGGCATATATTGTACCTCTTTTTATTTTTCATAATTTCTTGGGAAATGTTAACAAAAATGTTATAAACTTTTCCTAGAAACAAAGTAGATTTCATGCTTTTTTTTTTTTTTCACCCCTTGTGTAATCATGTGTATTCAGTAATAGTGTCTTTAGTTACGGTTAAATTGTTTTTGGAAAGCAATTTTAGGTGATTGAGGGAATATTCTCTTTGCATCATCAAAGCGACCAAGTATTTCATAAATTTATTTTCATTTATTAATTGTATTTTTAAATTAACATTTTATTTTAATATTTTTATAAATTTATAGATAATTATAGTTTAACTTCACTAATGTTCTCCAATATGAAATATTTTTGTTTAAATTTTGTTTTGAAATTATACTATTTAATTTGGGTGTGCAAATTTACAAATAAGAGTGTCGTCATGTAAGACAAGAAAGAAGGTTACAAGGAAGAGTTATGAGACACCATTGTGGTGTTTGTCAAGGGCTCTCGGATGATCAAGTCAGTAAATTGTTTGAAGAAGCGAGGAAAGATGTAGGAAGGTTAGGATTTGTATGCAAGAAATTGCGTGTCCTTGGTGCATGCATGAATTATGATTTAATTAGATGGTTTGACGTAGTGAGAGCGTGTTCTTAATTGCAGGTAACTCCTTGATCATACAAGGATATTGGGCCATGGATGACACCTTGCACAGGGTAAGATCTCGTGATATCTTGCGATTATGGTTTCTTTTCGCTTTGGGATGTTTGAATTAAGTTGATTTAGTGTAATGTGCTCAAACTTGGTCAAATCGGCTAAGTCGCCAATCAACATGAGCCGGAGTTATGTTTGGGCTGATGTCTGATCTGGATTAAGCCTAGCTTTGTTTAGAATAGAGCATTACGCTGCAGTTCGGACGGATCCAAACCGAGTCATAGTATGCTCGAAAATGATGACGTGCCTGGGTCTCATTTAATAGGGATAGTTCGAACAGTATACTCGATCTTTATTCCCATAGCGAATTATAATACTAATAATAAAGATTAATCATAAGACCATCTTTGGTATAGTACATGCAGAGAATTTGAGAGAATTTTTTTGGGACTATTTTACCTTTCAGGATTCTAGTGAAAAAGGTAAACTGTCAAGTGGGGTATTGCTAATTTTTATCCTATTTGGTGGTGAAGTGTTGTGACTAGTGGATTCAATTTCCATTACAACAAATACCAACCATATTATATTTATACCAAATTAAGGAATGAAAAGTCAATCGAAGGGATTGTGGTGATTTCATGCAACTAAAATCTTAGCTATATTATACAGAAAAAGTCCAATAAAAAATTTCTTTAAAAAATAGTCATAAAATGGTCAAGATTGAAAAAATGCAAATATAAATAAATGAAAGGTGTGTTTTTAAAAAAATTTTCATTTTAAAAGTTAAATTATTTTTTTTGGCAAAATTAACATTTTTTTGTCAAACTGTTTGAGCATTAAAATAAGAAAAAAATTTGATCAAATTTAGATTATATATTTGAAACAATTCAAACTGTTGAGATAAACAATATTTATTAAAATAAAAATTATAATTAAAAGAAAATTTAACTCAGACAAATTTGAAAAATATAAATAACCAATTATTAAATTACCTTTTTAAAATTGAATTAAAACAATATGACTATAATAATTCCAATGAATTAGTTGTTTGGAGACGCTATTGGTTGGATCCAAAGAAGATGAATGTGGCCATTTCTTTGAAGAATTTGTGCTCAGTAAAGTCATGACAAAACATACAAGCATTGGTGTGGTTTTTCTTTGCGGGTCCTAAAGGAAATAGCACAGTTGTTGTGTTATGACATGAAAAAAAAAAAAAAAATTTTATTTTATTTTTTTTATTTTTATTGTTCTTGGTTAATTAAAAATTTTTGCTATTATTATTATTATTATTATTCTTATTATTATTATTATTATTGTGATGGGTGGAAGTATGTATATGATGTGCATGATATATATATATATATATACATGGATATATACATATATATATATATATTGAATTAATTGTGTAATGTGTGCATGTATATGGGCATGTATATATGGATGTGTGGGAGGGTGCATTTGGCAGAGTGTGTGAGGTGTAGTGTCGGCTGGGTGTGTGTGTTTGGTGTGTGTCTAGTGTGTGAGAGAAGTGAGCTATCTATATATATATATATATATATATATATATATATATATATATATATATGCTAGAGTAGAGCAGCTTTGCATTAAATGCAAAGCTGCATTTTGGGGGAAGGGAGGTGGCTGATATAGAGTGATAGAGGTCAGAGGGGGAGAGACGTGTGAGATTGAGTGTGATGCATAAGATGGTCTCGGGTGGGAAGAAGAGAAAAGAGAAGGAAAGAAACAGAAAAGAGGAAGAGAGAATAGAGCTCTGAGAGAGGGTTTGAAGCTTGGTTTGGGCTCGAAGCAAGAGGGTGAAAGAAGGCACGGCTAGAGAGAGAAAGCTCAGAAAATCCGTAAGTGCAACCTTTCTGTTTTATTTTTTTTGAGGCATGATGATTTATTTGATATATAGGGTTTTAAAGTGTATGTTATGAGGATTGTTTTGCAAAAAGAATGAAGGAAAATGGTTGAAAAATGAGGGAGAAAAAGGGGTTTACAGGTCACGGTCATGGGGGGGTTAGATTGGCATTTTATGTACAAAACTTGAATCTAGTGAGATAGAAATAACCCTAATAAGTGCAGAAAATGAAATGAGAAAGAAATGATGGAAAACCGTGAATAACCGAGTGAAAAATTGAAGATGTTCAGCTGGCCGGAGATTCGGCCATGGGCCTTTGAGCCCTATTTCGTGAAAATCCGTTGGTCTAAACTGAAAATGGGAGATGGGAGTGAAACTTACTTGAAAAACTCTAAAAGATGGCATTTTGAAAACATGAAAAAGCTGCCGGAAATTGGTCGCCGGCGCCGGAGGAGACGCCGGAACCCTACTGGGTGTCACCGGAAAATCGGGGAAGAAGGGGGGGTCTGCTCCGGGTCGGGTCGGGTCGGTTCGGGTCCGGTTCGGGCGGGTGTGGGCTGCCCCTGCAACGTGTCGCCATATGTTTTAAATTAAAAGATTTAAAGGGGGTGTTTGGTTGTGGATGTATGAAATTAAGAATCTGAAATAAATAAGAACAGGGATATCTTATCCCTGTTTTAGGCTAATCCTTATTTGGCTGTCCGAATATGGAATAAAGGTTTTCAAATTTACAATTCTGCCCCTGAACTTTGGATAATTGAAAATTAACCCAAAACTTACAGAAATTATAAATTGACCCTCCCAACTATTAATAATTCTGATTTGACCCTCCTGAATAAAATATTAATAAATTATTAATTAAATTATTAATTAATTAATTAATTAAATTAATTAAATTATTTAAATATTCAAAAATATCCCGGAGTCCAACTGGGACAAGTCATTAGTGTATTTTGACTATCTCGGCCATTCTGAGGCCAATGGCGAGGTCCGTTTTACGAGACGGGGTCCCGAAAAATAAAAGACCCGTAGTGACATGTAAAATTACCAAAATACCCCTGAATTAAAGTACAGTTAAATGAACTCCAAATTTAGTAAACAAATAGTGAAACTTTATTATCTCGAGCATTCCGGACTCAATAGTGGAGTCCGATTTGTGAAAAGAGATCAAGAAATGTGAGGACCCGTGTAAAGTGCAAAATGACTGTTTTGCCCTTTTTAACCCAGGTGTCCGAATTGAATTCTACGAAAGCCTAAACTTAGTTTCTTTGACGTCCCGGACTCAGTAGTGGAGTCTAAACTAACAAAATAAAAACTTATGAACTAAAGACATAAAAATTTGATAAATAGAATGAATTCAAATGACAATGAACTGAATTACCTGTTATGCTTATAGGAACGCGAAAGGGCAAGGAGAAGGTGCTCTGACCTTCAGTATTATCACAGTGATCCTACCATACCTCGAGTGCACTTCTTGAGTTGAGATCGATTTACAGGTACGATATATTGTGCTAAGTAAGAAATAGAATTGAGATTAGGAGTACTTGCTTCGCTGCATTGATTGTTCACATGTTTGTTTGAGTGTTCACATGTTTATGTGCTACGTGCTATCTTGCTGAGTCGTATGATGATTATGGATATACTGCATATGTTAGTGTAGTGTGTGAATAATATACTTTGAAGAACTATTGATATTATGAATTGTGTACTTGAAGGCATGCTTTATGTATGAATGAGAAACATCATGACATGACGAGATCAGAGCATATTGGCATAGTGAAATTCTTTGGACATGGCGTGGGTAAGCACTTGGTGCTTTGCATTATGAGGGTGTAGATCCTGTGGTAAAAAACCCAAAATCGGCCAATAGGTACTTGCCAGCCTGACGGGTTCCGGACCGTGAAGCGAGACATACAAGGTACTCATGCCGACGGGGAAGGACCGTATCATGAGACATGGGTGGGCATAGAGTTGCATGGGTGTGTCACGCATACTACTTATATACTGTACATTGTTCATATCCTGTCATCATGATATCGAATGCCATATAGAAATAACTGTACACTTGCACATGCCACGACCTTGGTTTTGTCTCTTGCATTAGCATTATATTGTACCAGCATGTTGAGCTGACCCCTTTAGTGGGGCAATATTTCAGATGATGTCCCAGCAGTACGAGACGTGGAGATGATTTGACTAGGGACTGTGTTAGGCCCAAGGGGCGTTTGTTTTTGATATTGTATAAGGGCATAAGCCCAAGACCTTATTTCATTTTACATGTTGTAAGCAAGTGGACCAGACCTATGTATGTATCAGAACAGTGTACAGAATGTATGAGAATGTTATTATTATCTTTTATTTCTTTATTATTTTATTTTCCTTTGTCTCGTTACTCGCACCTCGGGTTCGCTGGAATTCGGGGCGTGACATGTTGCCTCTTGAAATGAACATTTTGTTTTTATTTTTCTAAATTATTATTTTCATTAAAAAAAGGAGGTGGAGTACAGCTAATCTTTGTGGGGTCGAAGGAAAAAGCCCAGCTATTTCCTGTTTTGTTTTATTTTGACTTTTTTGTTTTTGTTTTTAATTATTTTTCTAAATCATTAATTATAGATTCCTTCTTGACCATTGCATAAATGATACAACAGCTGTTATAGTTACTGTTTTGGAATACATTGCAAAAGAAATTAGATTTTTACTAATTTCAAAGCTATTGGATTTATATATAGAGAATAAGAGATACAGCAGCCCTTATGGCTATTGTTTCGGAATCTGTTGCAAAAGAAATTGGTTTTTCACAAATTTCAAAGCTACTCGGTTTATAGAGAAAGAGAGATTAGTGTGAAAACATAAGTATAGAGAGTGTATTAGTATGAATAATCTTAGGCTTTATCATTTAAACTGTATCTTAAACAATACACGATCTCAAATTCTTTGTCATCGTGTCGATCTCGATATCCACTGAAACCAAATTCAAGAGACCGTAGCTCTTTGTTTTTTGTGTTGGGAGGTAATGTCTTCTCCATCTCCAACCACTGATCAAGCGTCGTGTAAGCTCCAAACTATCTTCAAGTTTCAGTCTCTCACTGAAACAGCTGCTCTGCTTTGCCATATATGAGAGTCGTATGATGGTGTTTTTGATTTTGGGATTTTCAATCTTAAATTGGGTATTATTATTATTTACAAAAAAATTACAAAATGCCATGTCATCAAAATTTATCTGAATTCAAAATAGAAACAACCTCCTGTCCTTCCGCTTGAATTAAAAATACACATGAATCTTATAATAATATAGTAATTTTAAGAAATGATAAGGACACCTCTGGACCATGCAATATTATTGGTGCATGAGTTACACGTGTTAAATGCATGAACACTATACATCAATGAGATTGGGTAATTCGATCACCGTGACTGTATTTAGTACTTCTCATTTTTTAATTATAATTTTCTTTATACATTTAAAATTTCTTTTCAATTATATCCCTTTAAATCATTTTTTTTTCAAGTTTTCCCACTTTACCCTTACTCTAATTTTAATTCGATTACATCAATGAGACTTTATCATTTTTTAGATTTTTTTTTGTATATTTTAAAGTTTTTAAAAGTCTCTTTCCTTAAGACTTTTTATATATTTTATAAACTACTTTATATCAATAATTTTAGCTTTTTATTAAAAAATATTATTAATCAATATTAAGTTATTATACTTCTTTTTTCTAAAGTCCCATGTTTGCTCCCATCACGAAGTTATTAAATTTTTTTATAATTATTTAATTTTTAAATTTATAGCTAAATATTTTTTTAACAAAATTTGTTGACTCCATCCTTGTGTACTATAATCGTTAGAACCATTGAATATTTTTTCAGTATGAGAGTAGTTGGTTGCCCAAAAAATCCAAAGAATTGAAAATTTGGATTGAGCAGTTTTATATTTTTAAAAATTATATTTTAAATTTCTATCATTAATAATATAACATTGATGTTACATTAATTAGATAATTTAGAGTACTGCGTTGCCTATGTTTGTGTCGCATGAAATGAAAATAGGAGGAGGTCATCCAAATTTCTTTTGTCTTAATATCTCTCTCTCATTTTTTCTTTTTGTTCGGCAACAAGTACGAGACAAAGTCCAGTTCAAGCTTGATATATATATATATATATATATATATATATATATATTTTGGTGAGAGGGAATTTTTTTGGTAAGAGGGAATTGGTTGTTCAAGGCTTGAAGCTTGATTTTGGAGTGCTTACAGCCAAACATGACTTTTCTTCTGTGGGTGGGGTAGGGTGAAATGGATGAGTGCTTTACAAGCCAACAATGACTTGCTGTTTCTTTTGTTATAAAGACCTCTCAGACTTTGTGGGTACTGGGTTGGGTGATGCGTGCTTTTGTCATTCTACCAAAGGATAAACATTGACCTTTCCTTCAGTTTTCCATGTCGCTAGATGTGGCACACGCAGCGCCACTGAGTGAACTTGCCCAGATGATTTGATGCATAAAGTCTTCGTTGGCTGCTGGAGATAATAAATCTCTCAAATTATCTCTTTGTTGCTTTCTTGGGTCATTAGATCATAAAGACTAATAACAACATTTGCACTATTTTATGATCTTTCTACTTCTTTTGCTTTTTTCCTTTCTTTTCTTTCTTTTTTTTCTTTTGTTAAATTACAATTACCTTCTTATTTTATAAAATTATATTGAAATTTTTACTTTGTCTAATAATACATAGATATTTTCTTTCAGTCAATTTTTTTTTTTATTCAAAATGACAAAATTGTTCCTTTTATTTATTTTTTTTTGTATTTTTTTAATTTTGACCAATTTTTTTAAAAGATTTTTTTTATTTTATTTAAAAATAAATTTTAGATAAATAACTTATTTTTATTTTATCACATTGTATTTATTAGTCTTATTTGTTTTTTTTCTTTTACGAGTAATGCTAGATATACTAAATTAGTTTACTGGATAACATCAATCATCATAATTTTTCTTTAAAGTTTAAATAAAAAGATCAAACACATTCATTAATTACAAAAATACCATTGATACATCAACCAATAAACTAAACCATATACAAAACATTTCCTTTATTTTATTTCAATTTCAAAGTTCTCCACTCACAGTGACGGATCTAGAAATTTTACTTAGAAAGTTAAATTGAAAGTTTTAAAATTTAGAAAAATTCGTATGAATATATATATATATATATATATATATAAAAGAAGGGCCGAGTCTACTTTTGTTAAAATATTCTAATAAAATTAATGATAGAAAATAGAATATCAAAATTTTGAGAGGGGACATCACCCCACTTGTTCTCCCGGATCCGTCATTGTCCACTGAGAATTTTTTTCTATACTTAATAACTTTATTCCAACCTCACATAGGAGAAAATCATGAACCAGTAGTGGATTCTCTTTGTCTCCTTCTTTGAATCCTCTCATCCTTCCAAAGATTACACCTAATCTTTTGCTCTCAAGTCAGGCTCTTACAATCTCACGGTCAGTACTATTCTTATTATTTTTCTGCTTTTTCTTGCTAGCATTTTTTTTAATTTTGTTATTCAACTCTTCCAACTAGGATTAATTAATAAAGAAATGCACACAGTTACACACAAATACACGGTAATGCATATTTATGATTTGGTGTTGCTCAAAAACACCAAGAAAAAAAAAACAAAGATAAAGAAGCTGGTTTTCTGCACTCATTATACCTGGTCCTACATCTTCACAGTTTGCATGAAATGTTTTTTCATGCATTTATATTTGTTTATGAGTTTGCTTAATATCATGGCTCATCATTGATCTATGATCAATCTAACATGGTTGTCAATCATAATTACTAATTGGCTAAAATTATTGAAAGTTTTGAAAAATGTTGTGGTTAATTTAATATTTTGGAGGTTTTCAAAAAATTTTAAATTTGCCCCCACTAAATAATTTTTTTTAACCTTGCCCCCAATGAATTTGTTTTACAAATTTTCTAATTAGTTATATTTGGGGATCGATAGTGAAAAAATATTCGATGATTAAATAATTAAGTTACAACATTTATATTTGTTTGAGGTTATTGAAGAGTTGGAGGTCTAAAATGGAATCAAAAAAAGGAAAAATTATAGTTGATGTAATTTAGTTACACCCTCTTGATGTACTATCATTTCACACTTACAGTGATCTAGGATTCCAACACTAAATTTTGATAATTTTTTTCCTTAATTTTATTTATTAAATTTATTTTGTCTCTTCTATGTTGATTTAGTGAGAACAAGAAAAGCATGGTTAAAGGCTTAAATTTAAATATTTGGCATATGGACAATAAGAAAATAATATATATAAACATGGATATATATATTTATAATTCTTTCTTTTTCATTTTAGGTTTTTTGGTTCAAATCTCCATTGGAAGACACATCATACAAGAATTTTTAATATTATACGAATTTCATGCTTCAAAATAATCCATGAATTCTTTTAATTTGAAAATTCATATAATAATATGAAATTTTATCATCAGAAAAAAAACACAACCTATAAATGATTCTAGACATGACGACTTGGATACCACCTCTAAGATTTTAATCCAAATAACACACATGTATAATCATAAGCAATTAAAGATTAATATGATAAATAATGGTGTGTACCCGAATCCATGAATGATATGAATAAACCTTATATGATAATTTAAAACCTCCTTCTTGGTGTTGCCATCATTAGAGTTTGTCTACAAGAGGATGGGGACAGACATTTCACTCTCTTTTCTGTCTTAGGTTGCTAAGTCCAATGGAGAGACATACTGTAATAGTTGAACGAGACCGAAGATCAACCCCGATATTTATAACCAAAGTGCAAGTCCTAACCCATAAAATACTACTTGTCAAAGAATTCACACATATCCTTAAAATCTATATCAATGTCCTACGTGATATTCGGTAATTGACTAAAATTTAATTTCATAAAAATAAACCTATTGTCCACTATTAACTTACTGAACATTCTTTTACATTTAAACCTTACATATTTTTGGCAATTGAAGTACTAAGAAATTCGTATACGTATTTGCAATTAGGTTGTGTTGGGACATGGAGTACCTCCAAACAATCTGTACAAGCATTGAATTTTTGAAAAACTCTTGGGCATTCATTCGCGAGTGCTATAATTATCCCGAATTGCTTGATGAAAAGTGTCAAACTCTAAGAAGGAGAATGGAAGCATTGCAATGCCGAGAAAAGGATGTGCATGATGAATTGAGAAATTCACAGTATGACTCTGGAAAGAAGCGAAAGAGAGAAGTAGAGAACTGGTTTCAAAATGTAAGACAAAAAATAACTGAAGTACAAGAGGTTGAAAAGAATGCTGGATTAAGAAGATATCTTTCACGATTGCATTTTTTGAGGATTGTTGATAAAAATATTCAAGAAGTAAACGAGCTTATTGAGAAAGGTGGATTTGCTGAGGGGCTTCTAATTGATGTACACAATCAAAGAGGAG
This sequence comes from Nyssa sinensis, assembly GCA_008638375.1. Lineage (NCBI taxonomy): Eukaryota > Viridiplantae > Streptophyta > Magnoliopsida > Cornales > Nyssaceae > Nyssa > Nyssa sinensis. Next base: position 242,868 of record VIRR01000555.1, on the reverse strand, counting down.
AGGCATTGATAACAACACCATTAGTAGGTCAAACTACAACTGGGAGAAATTTGGAAAAAATTTGGACATTCTTGATGGATGATGAGATAACACGCATCGGAGTTTATGGGATGGGTGGTGTGGGCAAAACGACCATTATGACTCATATCCATAATCGACTCTTGAAAAATCCTAGTTTAGCACATCATGTATATTGGGTAACTGTGTCACAAGAATCAAGCATTCACAAATTGCAAAATGAGATTGCAAAACTTATAAGTCTACATCTTTCAGAGGAGCTTGATGAAAGGAAAAGGGCGGCAAAGTTATTCCATGCATTGAGAAGAAGAAAGAAATTTGTAGTTATTTTAGATGATATGTGGAAAGTATTTCTTCCGGAGCATATAGGTATTCCAGTTGGAGTTGAAGAAGGAAGGTTACTTCTAACTACTCGGTTATTGGAAGTTTGTCGAGGAATGCAGTGCCAACAAACTATCAAGGTAGAGCCTCTTTCTACAGAAGAAGCATGGGATCTGTTCATGAAGAACATTTGGAGTGACAAGGTGGTTGATAAACAAGTAGAAGAAATTGCAAGGTCTATTTCCATGGAATGTGCTGGTTTACCTCTTGCCATCGTTACAACAGCTAGAAGCATGAGAGGTGTTGATGACGTTCATGACTGGCGCAATGCACTAGTTGAGTTGAGAGAACCAGCTGAGGGGCTTGTGGATGTAGAGGAGGAGGTATTTAAGCCACTAAAATTTAGTTATGATCGCTTGAAACATGAAAAGCTTCAACGGTGTTTCTTATATTGTGCATCATTTCCTGAAGACTACAAGATCCCAAGAGGGCAGTTGATAGTGTATTGGATTGCTGAGGGGTTACTGGATGAAAGAGGAACTAGGAAAGCACAGTCTGACATGGGTCATTCTATACTGAACAAATTAGAAAATGTTTGTTTGCTGGAAAGGGCTGTGGATGTATGGCCAGACTGTCCTTGTATTTGTGTAAAGATGCACGATGTGATTAGGGATATGGCCCTCAATATCACAAAAGAGAATGGCTCTGCTATTTTTGAGGTGAAATCTGGAGAGCGTTCTTTGCACATCACAAATGAGAAAGAGTGGTCAGAAAATCTTGAGAGAGTTTTCCTAGCAGATGACATAGTAGAAGAATATCTCTCCCCTTCCATATCTCCTAAGTGCCCCAGACTTCTCAACCTTCAGCTGCATTTTAACGACTATATCATAGAGCTTCCCAATTCTTTCTTTGTGCATATGCAGAGCCTGAGAATTTTAGACCTGTCAAATATGTACAACCTCAAGCGTTTGCCAAATTCTATCTCTGACTTGAAGAGTCTCCGAGGATTGTTTCTTATTAATTGTCACAATTTAGAATATGTACCTTCATTGGGAGAGCTTACGGAGTTGAGGGAATTGCATCTACATAATAGTGGAGTGAAAGCAGTACCTACAGGTTTAAAGGGATTAGTCAACCTTAAATGCCTTGATCTATCTTTCGTGTTGGGAATACAATCTATTCCAACTGGTTTACTACCCAGTCTTTCCAATTTACAGTGCCTCAGACTTGATCATTGTAACATTGAGGTTCAGATGGAAGAATTTATTACCTTGAGACAAATAGAGATGCTTGGTGTGAAGTTCTCTAACCTGGATCAGTTCAATAGCTATGTCTGTACTAAAGATTGGGAGAGGTTGAGTCACTATCATCTTCAGTTCCACAATAGCCGTAAGCTATTTCTTCTTCCTTGGCTTAAATGCAGAGAAGTATCTATTCATTGTTTTGATCATGTAATACTGCTTCCTACCAACATGCAGCAGTTGAACATAGTTCATTGCGTTCTTCCTACGAGCTTATTGGATATTTCACCTTCTCTGAAGGAAAATATTTGCAAAGATCTAAAGAAATGTTTTATTGGGTATAGTGAAGGGATAGAGGACCTATGGTCGTTCACCACCACCACAACGTCAGTGCCACAAAACCTTCAAGTTTTGTCAGTTTGTTCCCTGCCAGATTTAAAAAGCCTGTTCAAGTACGAGGGAGTTGAAATGGGAGGGAGATCACCAGCAGAAAGTGGAACCTTTTCTCATCTAAAGCTGTTACATATTTATAATTGTGGTAAACTAAGGTATTTGTTGACAGCTAGGTTGGTGAGGCACCATATGCAAAACCTTGAATTAATTCATGTGAGTGATTGCTCGCAAATGGAGCACATAATAATAGAAGAGGAAGAAGAAGGGATTACTACTGAAAGGAATTCTATTCTCACATTCTCCAAGCTACGGACTTTGAAGTTAGTCGATGTACCAGAATTGAAGAGCATATGTATAGGGACAAAGACAATGGTTTGTCCTTCTCTTCAAGAAACTAATGTATTCAATTGTCCAAAGCTTAAGAGGCTTTCTCTCTCTACTATGAACGTGGATAATAGTAGAAGAACATCAGAGACCCAACTTGATTCTCTCATAAAAATCAGAGGACAAAAAGAGTGGTGGGATTTGTTGGAATGGGATAACCCAGAAGCAAAATCTATTCTTCAATTCTCAATTTTTGAGGTATGTTTTCTGAAGTTTTCATAAATTTTAACAAATATTTCTAATACAACTATACTGTTCAATGTAATGTTTAGCTGCTCTGAAAAATGAGTGCTTTAATTTATTTGCAAAGCAAGCCCCTGCCCCCCCCCCCTATTTTTATAGTTTGTCATTACAAAAAGAGGGAATTTTTTTTTCTCCAATTAAATTAGCAGTTTGAGAAAACAGAATGATGCTTAGGTTTGAAAAATGCATTTCAGGAATGATATTAATCCCCTTTTCTTGTTCATTTCATAAAAGGAAATGGAAATGGAAATTTTTGGTGCAAGTATCCCATTCAATTAAATGCTTATCATTCCTTTGGAAATGTTTTTTTTTTCACTTCCGAAAGCAGTCCTGTTTTGTTTTTGAATTCATTTTTTTCTTTCAAAAGGTTTAAAAATTTCTCCGGTTATTTTAGAAACAAAATGAAATATACCTTTGGCAAAGAACATTACATGAATCACGTTACCAAGTATTCCTATTCACTTAATTCTGGTTTTTTCTTTGATGTATAGGAAATGGACTTTTCTAGAAGATACAAAGACTTTGCAGCTTGGCCAACATCATGCTATGCAGATTTTTTGCTCTTCATTGGCTTCCCCCTTGGGTGCCAACCTAGTTGGGATTCTTGGCCACAATGATGCAGTAGATATATCCTTCAGTTTTGATGCCTTCTTTGTTTTGTATCTATCAATTTTACTTGTATCTTTGATTGTACTTCTCATTTGGCATCAATATATTTTTATTCAATTTTTTTATTTTTTTTGTCTTCGGTCATATTAAGTCATGAAAGATTCGGCAAGTCAACAGCCGCTTGTTCCACGTCAATATTCTAAGTTGTGAATGGTTTTCATGAAACTCTTTTTATGTTAATTTGTTTGTCTTCAGTTTATTTCCTGCCAACAAAAAAATTCTTGACACAAAAGTAACAAAATTTGATATTGCATTATAGAAGACACAAAATCATATATATAGAAAATTTATTTATTTATTTGTTACAACTTGGATCTGTAGCTATATAGAACATGCATTGTTTGATTATTTGACGATCAATTGTTAGCTCTATTACTTAGACTTTTAGTCTTATCTTACCTTCTCTTGTTGTTGTTATCTACATAAATGTATTCGTTTGTTTTTGGCAGGACGTAGGAAATGATGGAGGCAATGCTAAGCGTAATTAAATATTCAGTTGTAAATAGTTTGTGTTTGAAATGGCTACAATACTTTCGCAAACTAGTATTAGAAAATATAAGTTCTAAAGTAGATGTTCCATCTATCTCTCTTCCTCTTCAATGTTAGCCTAAAAGCCATTTTCAATACAATGCAGAGAATAAAGAGATCTTAAAAATAAATAGAGCTGAGTGACTATTATTGTATCAATAACTTATAGCTGAATTTGAAATTGTAACTTCCCCTTTGGGAAAAAACAAATGAAGTCACTGAGCCTTTAATATCAATTAAAGATCCTAGAGGTCTAAAAATTGTATTCAATATCAATATTTGTTGGGTTGATGAGGTGGTTAATCTATTTGAAAGAATGTAACATGTTAGTAGACAATTTATTTCAATCATTTGAGTAGAAGACTCAAAGCTACAATGTTAGTTTATTTGGAAGGCATTGAACTGATAAGATTATATCATTAATTACTATCAACTTTGATATATTTTTTATTATTGATATATTTATTTTGTGAAAAATATTTTTTTAATTGTGATCAAACAAGATAAATCATGAAATTAAATTAATGGAAAATTAGCAAATATATTGACAATAAGTTTATTAATTCCAAATGCTAATTTATGTGGAGAAGTTTATTTGCCTATATTTAGCACCAAATGACGTATTTTAAAATCATTTTGCATGTAATGGGATTGAAAATTATTAGTGGGTTTAGTAGCCCATTGGAGCCAAGATAGGGTAAGACATATTCGATCCCACTCCTAACTTAATTTGGATTACAAGAAAAAATTTAATAATAATAATAATAAATGAAAAGCTAAGGAAGATAATTTCATACGTGATAAGGAACGATATCTTCTTAAAAGATAAGAATAAAGTGAATGTCTATCGATATATTTTAAATGAGTAATATTACACCTTCTAAATTTATATCCTAAATGATGTAGCAGTATATTAAAGTAACACATTAATTAAATGATTTAATGTACTATTAATATTATATTACCACATAATTTGAATGAAAATTTTGGGATTCATAGTTGGAAAATCATAGCATTTTTCATTTTAAATAATCATCCATATATGGAGTGTGTGATACACTTGTTTCTAAGCTTCCCATATTATTATTCTTTTTAGTTCTATTTTAGAGACTCACTTAGTTTGTACGGATTCCAAAGAAGGGACATAAGAGTGAACATCTAGAGGCTTTCAAATTTGTGATTTGCAAAAACATATAGATAAGTTTTTTAAAATGTTTTTGCTACTCTGTATAAGAATTATCTTTTCAACAAATTATATATTTTGATCAAATATATTTCTCTATAAATCAAAAAGAAAAGAAAAGTCTAAAGTAAAAATAAAGTCATAATATAACTTCCCACCTCACAAAGGAGAAAATCATTAACCTTTAGTGAATACTCTTTATCAATTTATATTTATTAGTCTCCCACTCTACTTTGGAAAAAAGTTCAGTGGCATTGGTCAGAGTCAGGAAATTTTTTTTGTGGTGCTAAAAAATTTTAAAGAAACTTTTAGTGAATATGTTTTGAGTTGAACCAAAATTTTGGGAGAGAGAAGAGAGAATTAAGATAAAAATTTTGAGTTAGGTTAAAATCTGGTGTAACAAATAAGAAATGAAGAGTAAATATTGGATTTTGCTGAAATTTTGAGGTAGGCTAATTTACAAAATGTCAAAATTTCACAAGTATTTTTTTTTTTTTTGGTCAGATTTAGGGGAGGCTAATTCATCCATTGGTGGCTTGCTTTTTATTAGGGGTGGATGTAGGGTGAGGAAGGACTTTAGGAAGACTTGGCGTATGGCACTTCCATGTCTTCTATGGTGTATTTGCATGGTAAGGAATTCAAGGGTTTTTTTGGGATAGAGATTGCCTTTAATAGGTTTAAGGATAATTTTTTGAAAATGCTTCACTTTTGAATCAAGGAGGTATATCCTTTATATGTATTTTATTTTGTTAATTTTTTGAGGAGCGGCAACTTTAATTTTTGGGCCAAATTACAAATGGGTTAGCATTCCTCAGAAGTTTGTGCTTACCGGATGACATTAACTAAAATAGGGTCGTGTTTAAATATAACACAAAAATAGAATGAGTTAATTACACTTACCTCTCTTCAATCCATCATCTCTTAGAAACTTTACCCAACCATAATACCATAATCCTCTACGAAAATCCCTACAACCATAGTCCAATCACCAAAAACACTTGTGAAATCTTGCTTAAATTAAAGGTCCCAGTGTCATCAATCCATCAATGAACACAGAGGGGCTTAGAGAGAGAAACCATTGTGCGTGACTGTGTGCGCGCGTGTTTGTGTACACTCACTGTGTGTGTGTCTGTAATTTGTATTGAATTTGCGTCATATATATATATGATTGTGTGTTCTGTGTTCTATTTGTATGTGTATATGGTAGAGAGAGAAAGAGATTAGAGAGAGGGCCACCGATATGAGAGTGAGACATTGCTAGAGAAGGAAGAGAGAAGAGTTAGTTACCGACAAGGAGGTGAGACCCACTTTGGGTTTGTGGGCTGATCGTGGGGGCGACGGTGCAGGCAGCGACGATGTAGGTGTTGGACGTGGTTGAAGACGACGAGGGTGATCTTGGTGGCCGCCGTTGATGGATTTATGATGTGCCGACGAAGATGATGGCCGACGGCACATGTTTCAGTGGTGATGGTCGGGCAGTGTAGCGTGGGGGAAAGGAGCGAAATCTTAGCTTTCTACAATATTTAATATATTTTAATCAATGGGTAATTTAATAATTTCAATTTTGTCTTGTTTTGGAAGACAATGGTAATAGGCGACGACGTAGTTTTAAAAAATAAAAAAGAGATATCTATAATTATCAAAAATTAAAAAAAAGGTAAGTGTAATTAATTTAAATAGAATTATCCCACTTTCACTCCCACCCCAAGGGCAGTTGCCTATCAAAAAAGAATTATTCCATTTTCTCTTCTTTTTTTTTCTTTAATGCAGTTAAAAGGCAAAATCCATCCTCTACAATAAAATCATACAGAAAATCATTCTCACCACGAATATTTTAATAATTTCTCGAGGAAAATAAAACAAGTCGCAGCAATACAATGGACTTAATTCTGTTGTCTCCGTATAAAGTGTAATGAGCTCATACAGTCCTTGGAGGGTAATCCATTAATCTGATGAAATGGGCTTAACTGGATGCTACTGCTTTGAGTTATAAGTTTGGTTTCAAAAGATCAGATTGTTGTAAGTGTTCCATACTTGCCTTTCTTGTGATGTTTGTCAATCTGAATCAAAATGCAAATCTAGAAATTTAAAAGGGTTGCCTTGGGCAAAATATGTTGTTTGACTCAAACATTTGTGGTTCACTTATTAATTGCAGCTCTCTCGTTCTAGGTAGATTCATGCATTTGTTATTCCATCAATGATCCTTCCTTCCATGTGTTACATACTGTGCCGAATGTGCTACATTTACTTTGTATTACTTTAGTGAAAACTTCAATATGTATGGTCATTTCTAATCTGTTTGGTGCTGCAATTTGCAGTTTGCAATGAGGAGAGAGAGAGTTTGAGTGTCAAACATATTTCTAGTTTTGGTTCCCAATCAGGCTGTTGTACAGAAAGCTCAAGAATCACCAAAGAAAAAGGAAAAGTGATTAGTAACTGAAGTCTCAGCTGGTGTTTGAATGCATAAAAAACATTCATGATAGGCTTTCAAAGGAGGAAGAATCAGCAAATAATCTGCTTTGATGTTCTTCTATTAAGATCTCACAATCTTATATAGTATCAGTATAATGTAATCTGTACAAGAATCTATTTGTTTGATCTTAATAACAGTAGCTAATATCTTGGAGGACCAGATTGAACAAACAGAATTTTTCTATGTTTTAAATGAACTAGTCTAGAATGTTATTTGTATGACACACGTTGGTTTCTCAAATATCAATTTTTTTTTTTTAAAAAAAAGAGGTTGTTGTATGAAGTGTGTATATACATCTATATCTATACTACACATAAATCTATGAAAAGCTTTATTTGTTTTCTTCAAAAGTGTTTTACACTTTTAACTTGATCAAAATACCCTTTATTATAAATTTTATTCCTCAAATAAAATTTACCTATTCCTTTTGTTTATTAATTTGACTTCGAAATCGTGTAGTGCGTCTTCCAATTCCATCTCTTTTCTCCTCGACCACTCCCGCTGCACCATTTCTTCTCTCTTCTCCGTGTGGACACTTCCAATTTCGTCTCTCCTCTGCATGCCATTTCTTCTCTCTTCTCCGCTCTGTCGCAACACTATTGGGAATCAAATTTTGGGGCCGTGGACTCTTCTAATTTCTTCTCTCTTCTCTATGACCATTCGCGCTTTCAGCTCACTCGTTAACAACACTCTGGACAGGTACGTTGTTTTGAATTGAGTTTTGATAATTTTGGCTAATTCGATTGTGATCTGATTGTACTCTACATGATTTAGGGGAATTTTTAATGAAGTGATGGACATGATGGGAGAGGATATCAGTTGTTATTTCTGTAAACTGTACTTTATATGTCTTCATTTTTGGAAGTTTTGGTGTAGGAGTGATGGACATGATGGGAGAGGATATCAGTGGGTTGAATTAAGTGATCACGTGGGATCCAAGAGTCTGCATTTATCATAATTTCTTGGTTAGTTTTTTTTTTTTTTTTTTCTTTTAGATTTCTTTAAAGATTCTTTTCATTTATTCTATGACCGTTATTGCAAGCCATCATAATGCTAACATGTGAAAAAGCATTCAGTGGTGTGATGCAATTAGGAATGTTAGGAATAGTAGCAATAGACATGTACCAGGAGTGATCCATGAGATTGATTGTTTTTGATGTAAATTGATCGATTTTGCCTATTTGCTGAAGTTCTTCTTATCATATTGGCAGGAAAAAGGAAATCGCTTGCAAAAAACTCAACGTTTTAGATTAACCTTCATAAGCATATAGTATTTGGGTAAGATTTAGATTTAGATTTATGTGTGACATCAATAGTTAGCCATGTTAACTGTATTTTGTGTCTCTTCATTTTTTCTTCTAGTTATTATAAAAATTTTTTAGGCGTCAGGGTGAGGAAATATAAATCTGCCTATGGTGTTGAAACAGTTCATTAAATGTGATGAAATACTATTTAGGTCCATTCTAGAGTTTGAATGTTCTGTGTCCAACTGCAACCAGTTGGCAATAACTTTTTAACTTGAAGACCTTTTTTTTTTTTAATTCTTTCATCTTGAGTTAATAGGTGACATTTATTCGCAAGCACACACGCAAGTTTTAATATATATATATTTGTATTGTAATTTTTAGGGCAAGATTTGCTAACTGAACTCCCCAGTCAACCCTAACTTACGCATATTCCCCAACACAAGTGTTTATTTATTTTATGCTTCAAAGTTCTGTTTAGTATGGGTTGCTACTCCTGCTTTGCCAACAAAAAAAAACCGTTAGTGGTCTTTTTTGCATTTGTTAGTTTTTTTATGGGACGATGACATGATTTTTTCCAATAAGTTTTTTGCTTTGTAGATCAGGAAGTGGGGTGCATTAGGAGTAGGGTGTGTAGTTTGCACTATCAGCAAAATTTGAAAATCTTCTTTACGAGTCATGTCACTCTCCGGTAATGTTAGAAGAAGAAGAAAAAATTTATACACAAATACAAATTGTGTGACATATACTGTACCTCTTTTTATTTTTCACAATTTCTTGGGAAATGTTAATAAAATGTTATAAACTTTTTCTAAAAGCAAAGTAGCTTTCATGCTTTTTTTTTTTTCACCCCTTGTATAATCATGTGTATTCAGTAATAGTGTCTTTAGTTACGGTTAAATTGCTTTTAGAAAGCAATTTTAGGTGATTGAGGGAATATTCTCTTTGCATCATCAAAGTGACCAAGTATTTCATAAATTTATTTTCATATATTAATTGCATTTTTAAATTAACATTTTATTTTAATATTTTTATAAATTTGTAGATAATTATATTTCAACTTCACTAATGTTCTCCAATATGAAATATTTTTGTCCAAATTTTGTCTTAAAGTATACTATTTAATGAGGGTGTGAAAATCTACAAATAAGAGTATTCTCATGTAAGACAAGAAAGAAGGTTACAAGGAAGAGTTATGAGACACCATTGTGGTGTTTGTCAAGGGCTCTCTGATGGTCAAGTCAGTAAATTGCTTGAAAAAGCGAGGAAAGATGTACGAATGTTAGGATTTGTATGCAAGAAATTGCATGTTCTTGGTGCATGCATGGATTATGATTTAGTTAGATGGTTTGACGTAGCGAGAGCGTGTTTTTGATTGCAAGTAACTCCGTGATCATATGAGGATATTGGGCCATGGATGACACCTTGCACAGGGTAACATCTTATGATATCTTGCGATTATGGTTTCTTTTTGCTTTAGAATGTTTCAATTAAGTTGATTTAGTCTAATGTGCTCAAACTCGGTCAAATCTGTCGGGCCGTCAATCATCATGAGCCGGAATTACGTCTAGGCTTATGTCTAATTTGGATTAAGCCTAGCTTTGTTTAGAATAGAACATCACGTCGCAATTCGGAAGGATCCGAACTGAGTCATAGTCTGCACGAAAATGATGACGTGCTTGGGTCTCATTTAATAAGAATAGTTCGAACGCTATACTCGATCTTTATACCCATTGCGAATCATAGTACTAATAATAAAGACTAATCATAAGACCATCTTTGGTATAGTACACGCAGAGAATTTGAGAGAATTTTTTTCGGGACTATTTTACCTTTCAGGATTCTAGTGAAAAAGGTAAATTGTCAAGTGGGTATTGCGAATTTGTATCCTATTTGGTGGTTAAGTGTTGTGACTAGTGGATTCAATTTCCATGACAACAAATACCAACCATATTATATTTAGACCAAATTAAGGAATGAAAAGTCAGTCGAAGGAATTGTTGTGATTTCATGAAACTAAAATCTTAGCTATATTATTCAGAAAAAGTCCAATAATTTTTTTCTTTAAAAAATAGTTATAAAAAAGGTCAAGATTGAAAAAATGTAAATATAAATAAATGAAAGGGGTATTTTTGTTATTTTTTTTAAAAATAATTAATTAGTCTTAAGTCTTTCCAAATAATACTTAATTATTATAGAATCCAAGCATTTTTTATTTTTGAAGTGAAGGACAATTGTTATTCTTTTTTTTTTTTGAGATGAGGTCCATTTTTTATTAACTGACACTTTAATTTTTTTTTAATATAACAAAAATGACCTTATATATAATATATCTTTTTACTCGAACCACGATCTCTTTGAAAAATTAGTTGTCCAATAACTCTTCCTTAGTTGCCCGACTTCAAAACCTCAATTTATCTGCATCGCCTCTCAAAAAGGGATTCACATCTTTTCCTCCTTTCTCCCCCGCCCCTTCCCCTCTGCCTGAAGACCACTGTGACACTATCGATAGGAACCATACATGATCATCCATTCAGCCCATATCTTAGTTTTGCAAGCAATGTATTAAAAGTAGTGATTGAGGAGTCCACTGTACAGGAACAGATGTAAAATTATGAGCTGGTTTTCTTTGGCCGGTTGTTTTTGGTGTGGAGGGGGCATCATTGGAGGATTTTATTTTGATGGTGAATGGAACCACCAGAAGAATAAAGCCTTGGTCTGCAATGGCATCTGGGAGGTGGTGGTTAGCCTTTAAATCCCTATGGTGTTGGGTTATCATTTGTGGATGTGTTATGGTTTTCCTATGGTTTCTTTAGGCGGTCAAGTTTGTTAGGTCACGTTTTGTTTAGTTTTTGGTTTTTATGAATTTGTAAAATTTAACATTTCAGAAAAAAAGTGTAAATATTTACTCTTTTATTGGGGCAAAGTATGTCACTGAAAAAGTATGAAATTTTACATTTTTACCTAAGTTGAAATTTTACACCTTTGAATCGATTTTTTTTCTTTTAAAGTTTCATATCCAAATATGGATTGTATTTGATTGATCTCGATTTTTAAAGTTTAAATATATAAATTTTATTAAAAACATGTGTATAGTTTATAAGTTATTGAATTAAAAAAAAATTTTAAAAAAGTTAAAAAAATTGGTTAAAATTAAAAAAAAAAAAAACATGAAACAGATAATTTTGTCATTTTAAAATATAAAAAATAAAAAATAAAAAATGATATCTTTTCTTTGTCAAAGAAAATAAAAGAGGTTAAAAATTTAAGAAAATATTAGTATAATTTATTTTTTAATTTAATTTTTTTTATTTATGGTTTAGAATTTAGAGTTTAAAAATAGTAGCTTGATTTTCTACTGAAAATTTGTTTAGCATTCTTGTCAACGCATTGATGATCCCTTTATATATGTGGCGATGTCAATTCATGCCAGAGCGAAGGTTCTGGGAAAACTAGTGAAGCCCAAGTTCTGTGGTTAAAGCTGAATTTCAAGTAGTGTTGTAATATTAAAAACATTAATTTTTGGTATTTTTATTCTAATAATTAAATGTTATTTTTAGTAAAATTGATATATATTTTTTTAATTATTGTTGTAGTTTGAGCATTGGATTATATATTTAAAACAATTCGAACCGTTGAGAAGTGAGGTATCAAATTTAGATTATAATAATTACTAAAATAAAAATTATAATTAAAAAAACTTAACTCAGATAAATTTTAAAAATATAATTAATTATTAAATTATCTTTTTAAAATTGAATTAAAAAAATATGAATATAATAATTCCAATAAATTAATCGTTTGGATACGCTCTTGGTTGGACCCAAAGAAGATGAATGTGGCCATTTTTTTGAAGAATTCGTGCTCTTAAGACAGAATAGGGGTAGCACTGGTGTGGTTTTTCTTTGTGGTCCCAAAGGAAATGAGTAATACTATGGTTACTTAAAATTTTTATCAAAAATATTTACACTTGATGATGTGATATAAAATCATTACAATGCTGTCACATCAGCTATGTAAACATTTTTGGTAGAATTATTGGGTCAGAGAAATAACACAGCTTATCTTTGTGGGGTCCAAGGAAATAGCTCAATTATTTCCTATTTTGTTTTATTATGACTTTTTTTTTTAATTATTTTTCTAAATCATTAATTTACTTGAGAAAAGGTAGGATACAGCTATGGAGGTAATGGTCAGGCAGCATGGAGGACTGTATGCAGGGCTAGACCTGCTTGTCGTATCTATGGAACAATTTTTCCATGGTAGCAACAATTGCAACAGTGTTCCATCATTAACAGAGTTAATGAAGGCTTATAGGCCAATTGATTTTTGATATATCACAAAGTGACAGATCAGTCTCCATTTGACATGTGTGGCTATGAAGTTCAGACATCCAGAGCATACTAGGATGATCAATTATTCAAAACATACTTGTCCCCTTATCCTCCAGAACTCACAGTTCTGAGCATAAACCTTCAGAGCTTCCTTCAGGGTTCAGGGCTCATCACCGCCTCAACGCCCTACCGAGTAAAGAATAAGGAAACAGTCTTATACAAGGAAACTATCACTCACGGATATCTTTCAATCATAGTATTCAATATGGAAACTGCTATTCCCGATGATCAAATTCCTACTTTCATGGCTCCAAATCCTAATCAACTTAGGAATCACTAAACCTATAAATACAACCCTAAGGTACGCTATTAGTTTCATGCTCATTCTTTGGCTTAGGTTACATCTTTTCAATTCAGTTTATTGACTTAAGCATCAGAGCGGCTACCGCCGGAGCCAATCTGGTGGTCCTCTGATCTTTTTCTTTGAGTGTTCTTTAGGGAGCTAAGCTCGGAATCTACATCGGCCAAAAAGTACAGCATCAGTTTTGGCGCCGTCTGTGGGAACGACAGTCACCAAGTGCTCTACTTACACGAAACTCATTCTCCTTTTTCACTAAAGGATTATGGCTCCCAATTTTCGACCGAGAAGGAATACTCAAAACCCTCAACCCAGACCGCCTACCGGCCGAGGAAGAGGACAAACGATTGACCCTGTGCGACAAGAGCTCGACCAAGTCAAACGGCAAAACTAGTTGATGCAAGAACAACTCCTAGTCATATCCAGAACTTTGGCAACGCTCACTCAGAATCGCGAGGCTAATCCTCTAAATCAACCCGTCAACACGACCGACCAACAACCTCCTACTACTGCTCACATTCATGGAGATCCCCAGCCGTCGGCAGCTGCGGGCAGAGGGATACCAGTCTTTATCCTAGAAATCCATTATCGAAGCACCATTAGGGCCCCAACCCCTGGGGCTTCAGAAGTAAACCCAGCGCCACAAGAGTCTCAACCTCAAATGGCTCTTGCACCTCCAATCCAGGAGGACCAAAGTAATCTCAGAGCCATGGGACGAGATCATCCTATCCATATAGGCCCTGAAGCCGTAAGGCTTGATTCATAGCAACCAATCTTGCCTAGGGGCCCACAAAGAGCTGAGGAAGTTGCAGAGTCTATGGACCGTACTGTTGTTATGAGGGGTGTTCAAATCCCTCCAGAACAAGATGAGATAACCAGGCTGCTCGGAAGGTTTGCCCTACCGTTCACCCCCACTATCACGGCCGAAAAAAGGCCAAAGAGATTTGTTGTTCCAAAGTTTACTCCTTATGATGGGACAAGGGATCCAAGAGACCACCTTTCCCATTACCAGTATACTATGGCCCTACATGGCACTTTTAACGCCTTTATTTGCCGAACGTTTGTGACCAGCCTCAAGAGTACTGCTCTGAAGTGGTTTCATCACCTCCCACCGAACTTAGTCACTTGTTTCTACGAGCTCGGTAGGTGATTCCTGGACAGGTTCATGACTAGTAGGAGGCTAAGGAAGGGTCCAGGATTCTTGTTAAATGGGAAGCAGATTAAGAAGGAATCCCTCAGAGAGTACATCGCACGCTTCAATGCCGAACTCACTGAGGTTTCAGATTACAGCCCTAGTTTTCTAGTAGCTGCTCTGGCCTCTGGTCATGCATAGGGAGGCTTCAGGGATTCTTTGACAAAAAATCCCTCTACCGACATGGCAACCCTTATGGATCGAGGCAGGAAGTACATAAACTTAAAAGAAGCAAAGGACACCTCCCAAAAGGTTAAAGAGCAAGCCCAGAAAGACGATCAGAAGAAAGACAACCAGAGGAAGGATGACCAGAGGGGGGACCCTAGCACAACTAGGAAAAGAGTTAGAAGCCCAGAAAAAAGAACAGTGCCCAGAACTTCATATAATTCAAGGCTAAGAGAGTTCACTAATTTTACTCATCTGAACACCTCTCCAAACAATATACTTCGGCAAGTCAGATCTCAGAAAAATTTAAGATGGCCAGAACCCTTAAAAGGTGACCCCAGCTACAGGGACCAGAGCAAGTATTGTGATTACCACAAGGACCGCAGACACACAACCAACACATATAAGGCTCTTAAACACGAGATTGAGCAGCTTATAAGAAGAGGACGACTGTAGGAATTCATCAAGTAGGACGGAGGGCAGAACCCCCGCGATGATAGGCCCCAGCAGAGGAGGCCTGACTAGAGACAAGAGCAAAGGGAAGGACAGAATGAGCCTCCACGGCAGAACAACCAAGTAATCTTCGTCCTTCATGCAGATTCCCCAGCAATAGGAACGTCCAATAGATCAAGAAAACGATATGCTCGGGAGGCTAGAGCTACTCCTAGCATTGTACAGATCTCTAATATCGAGAAAAGATTGAAGCCAGTACCTGAAATCCAGTTCTCAGATCAAGATCTTGCAAGAGTACACTGTCCTCATAGTGATGCCCTTGTCATCTCCCTCAAAATTGCCAATTTTGAGATTCGAAGAGTCCTCATGGATACTGGGAGTTCAACAAACATACTGTTCTACGAACATTTCAAACAAATGAAGCTCAACTCCAGTGATATCAAGCCCACTCCAGTGATCATGGTAGGATTTGATGGAAATCTCAACACTCCACTAGGAAGGATTTATCTTGCCACTACTGCAGGAGATGAGGACAGACAAAAAACCACAATAACTGAATACATGGTTCTGAATTCCAAATCCCCATATAATGTCATAATTGAAAGACCTTGGCTACACCAGATAGGAGCAGTCACCTCGACCCTCCACTAATGCCTAAAGTACATCCACAATCAGACTATCTACTCTATCAGAGGATGCCAACCAACCTTTAAAGAATGTCATGCTCTCGCACTTAAGGTCAAGACCCCCAAATAGCAATTACAACACACCCGTGAATGTGGGGATCCAACATTCTCTCACTATCACGAGGTAGAAGATTGCCCTTCCAGAATTGATGAGCCGCTAAGCCCTAAAGGAAGGGATAGTAGGGCCAAGCCCATAGGGGAACCCATCAGAGTAATGGTCAGCTCGAAATCCCAAGGGCTATACTTGCAGATAGGTCCAGACCTGACACCTACCGAACAGGATGAGATGATAGAATTTCTGAAAAAAAACCTCTCGGTGTTCCCTTAGGAAACAAAGGATATAGAGGGTATAGATCCAGACCTCATCACTCATAAACTAATGGTAGATCTAGACCACCCACCAGTATGACAGAAGAGAAGGCCACTCGTTCCAGAGCGACATTAGATCATCAACGAAGAGGTCCAAAGGCTACTTGATGCCAAGATGATTTGAGAGGTATTTTATCCTGATTAGCTAGCCAACACTGTTTTGGTCAAAAAGAAAAATGGCAAGTGGAGAGTCTGCGTTGACTATACAGACCTCAATAAAGCTTGTTCCAAAGATAGCTTTCCTTTGCTAAGGATAGATCAGCTAGTTGATGCTACTGCAGGGCACGAACTTGTGAGCTTCATGGATGCCTATTTGGGATATAATCAAATACAGATGCACCCTCCAGACCAGGAAAAGACAGCATTCATAACCGAACGAGGTCTCTATTGCTACAGAGTGATGTCGTTCGGACTAAAGAATGCTGGGGCCACATACCAGCGTCTGGTTAATAAGATGTTCAACCCATTGATCGACAATACCATGGAATTTTATATTGACGATATGCTGGTCAAGAGCCTACGGAAGAGTAGCCACATCCAGCACTTGGCTCAAACATTTGACATCCTGAGGCAGTACAAGATGAAGCTCAATCCCTTAAAGTGCACCTTTGGTGTAACAAAGGGAAAATTCTTGGGATACATTGTCTCTTAGAGGGGCATAGAGGCAGACCCCACTCAAATTGGGGCTCTGGTTGGACTGGAGTCACCAAAGACCAAGAAAGACATTCAGGCTCTGAATGGCAGAATAGCAGCTCTTAGCAGATTTATATCCAAATCCACTGATCGCTGCTTACCATTCTTCAAAGCTCTGAAAGGTAACAAAGCTTTGTAGTGGATGAAAGAGTGTGAAAAAGCCTTTCAAGAACTAAAGGAGTACTTAGCATCACTTAAACTTTTATCAAAACCAGTCCAAGGGAAAAAATTACTTCTATACCTTGTTGTCTTTGAGAACACCGTCACTTCTGCATTGGTCAGGCAAGACAAGGGCATTCAGAGGCCCATATTTTATGTCAGCAGGGCATTGCTAGACATAGAGAAGAGGTACCCTGAGATTGAAAAGCTGGCCCTTGCACTTATAGTATCTGCTGGGAAGCTCCGGCCTTATTTCCAAGCACATCCCGTTGTAATTCCGACTGCCTACCCCTTGAAGTTGGTGCTAAGGAAGCCTGAAGCCTTAGGACGATTAGTCAAATGGTCAGTGGAACTGGGGGAATTCAATATATCCTACGTCCCACGGATCTCAATTAAAGGGCAAGCCTTAGTCGATTTTGTTGCTGAGTTTACCCCAGCATTACAGGACAGGGCACAACTTTGTGAAAGTTTGGGAACATGGCAACTTTATACTAATGGATCATCCACCGACTGTGGTGCTGGTGTCGGTTTGGTATTACAATCTCCCGATGGGCTCATGACAGAAAAGGTGGTTAGCCTAGGGTTCAAAGCCTCCAACAATGAAGCAGAATACGAAGCCCTTGTCCTGGGGATGAAACTAGCACAGGAGTGTGAGGCTCGGAACCTTGAAGTCTTCTCTGATTCCCAATTGGTGGTTAGCCAAGTTCTAGGAGAATTTGCCATCAAAGATGATGGGATGCTTCGGTATTCAGAACTGGTCAACTTACTGAAACGCTCCTTCCAAGCATTTTCAATCCAAAAAATAGAAAGAGGCAAAAATTGTAGAGTCGATGCTTTGGCGAACATGGCGTCTCACCTGAAATCAGAAGGGGATACTACGCTAAGAATCTCCTATCAGCCAAGATCAAGCATCGAAGAAATCCAAGTAGCCTAGATCACTGAACAATCTCAGAACTAGATGACTCCCATCCTTTAGTACCTAGAAGAAGGACTCCTCCCAGAGGACAAAAACAAGGCAAGAAGGGTCTGGATCAGAGCAGCTCGGTATCTTGTCATGAATGGAAGGCTTTACCGAAGGTCTTATTTTCAACCCTTGCTGAAATGCCTATCTCCAGAAGAGTCTCACTATATACTGGTATAAATTCATGAAGGAATATGTAAAAACCACAATGGAGGCACAACCATAGCACACCGAGCTTTAACACAAGGCTATTATTGGCCTTGAATGCGTAGGCAGGCTAAAGAGTAGGTCCGGAAGTGTGATAAGTGCCAAAGGTTCACTCTCTACCAACACCGGCCCTGCTATGAGCTCATCCCTATCACAAGCCCATGGCCTTTTGCTCAGTGAGGGATGGACATCATAGGTCCATTGCCTAAAGCCACACCGAACAGGAAATATCTACTAGTAGTCATTGACTACTTCTCCAAATGGGCGAAAGCAGAGCCTTTAACACACATTACTGAGAAAGAAGTCAAGAATTTCACTTGAAAGAATATAGTCTACAGGTTCGACATATCGCGCGTGATCGTCTCAAACAATGGTACGCAATTTGCTCGTAAAATCTTCAAGAAATTCTGCCAAGACCTAAATATCAATCAGCATTTCTCCTATCCTGTTCATCCCCAAGCCAATGGGCAAGCGGAGGTCACTAACCGAACAATCCTTGATGCTCTTAAGAAAAGGTTGGAAGGAGCCAAGGGAAGATGGGTTGAAGAACTCCCTGGGGTACTCTGGGCCTATAGAACAATTATAAGAACACCAACCTCTGAAACCCCCTTTTCACTTGCCTACAGAACTGAAGCAGTGATCCTAGTTGAGATCGGAATGCCCACTTTGAGGACTGAAACCTTCAACCAGGAAACCAATGATCAACAGCTTGCAAAAAACCTAAACCTACTTGAAAAAAAGAGGGAACAAGCCAGGGTCAGTATGGAGGCATATCAACACAGAATGGCCAACAACTCTAAACTAGGGCTAAAACCTACCAGCTTTCAGGTTGGAGATCTTGTCCTAAGAAGAGTATTTCAGAACACCAAGGATCCTACTATGGGAAAGTTATCACCCAATTAGGAAGGCCCTTACAGAGTAACAAAGACTGTCAGACCTACCACTTATTGGTTAGAGAACATGGATGAGAAACCTGTTCCCAGGCCTTGGAATATAGAACACTTACGGAAGTATTATTAATAAAGATTTTTTCCTTTCAAATATTCCACAAAGTGTCTCCATCTTAATGTACAGACTTCGAGTCTGGTCCATCTTAATGTACAGACCCTATGTTTGGTCCATCTTAATGTACAGACCTCATGTCTGGTCCATCTTAATGTACAGACCTCGTGTCTGGTCCATCTTAATGTACAGACCTCGTGTTTGGTCCATCTTAATGCACAGACCTTGTGTCTGGTCCATCTTAATGTACAGACCTTATGTCTGGTCCATCTTAATACACAGGCTCAGTGTCTGGTCTATTTTAATGTACAGACCTCGTGTCTGGTCCATCTTAATATACAGACCACTTGTTTGGTCCATCTTAGCACACAGACTTCAAGTCTGGTCCATACGGACCTCGAGTCTGTTTTATCCAATATACAGGCCTTCCAGTCAAGTCAATCTGTTCAAAACTACTTGAGTACTTCTGAATAGAAGGTGCTGGAAATCTGTTCTAAGAACAAAGGTTCTGATTATCAAAGATTTGTCCAAGTATCGTCAGTCTAGTTATCGTCACAAGTTTTTTAGCTCAACAGTCAAGCCATTAACGATTTGCTTTCACACAATTTGCTGCCCAAATTTGTTCAAATTTTATTATTACAAGTTGCTTTGCTCGGAAGGACGGACCTAAATAGGTTCTTGAACAACTTTGCTAACAATGATTGCAAGATTGGGAGGGCTGGAGCCCGTTCATATACTACAGAGCGTCAATAACTTGGGACAATGCAGAGTCTACTTGACAATCACAACAACTCTTAAAATTCACAACTATTAGAGCAAAGACACTAGAAGATCTGAAGAAAAGGCAGTTCCATTGATAAATATGATCTAGTACATTGGAGGTCAAGAAAAAAAAAAAAAAAAAAAGAAAGGCAAAATTATACATAAAGAGTCGTAAGCCTTGTTAGAAGGGGCAAGGTCCTCTGCTGAGGGAAGGTCAAAAGGCGTGGCCATGGCTTCTTTGCTCGAAACAGCAGCAACAGAAGGGGCAGCTCCGGAAGCAACAATCGATGACACGTCAAAATCAGGAAACTTGATGAGAAACTTGGATCGGAAGTTCTCAAAGTCGAATTGGATTAGCTCATCACCCATCTTTTCAACTTCCTCCTCCATCTCTGCCTCGGTCTCGACCTTGGCATGATCGACTGCGTCTTGAAGCTTCTGATCATAAAAATATTGAAGATCGTGCATCTCCCTCCGAAGTCTTTCTGCCTCCCGAACATGAAGATCCCTTTCGGACTCCAGAACGACCAAGGAATTGTTGGCCTCCTTTAACTTCTCCTCAGCAGCATGAGCCGTGGACTGAGTTGTCCTAAGCTGCAACCTGACTTCATCCAGCTCGGTTTGAAGTTTTTCAACTTCCTCCGAATTTAGAAGAGTCACCATCAGAGCAACCAGACTATGCATACTCTGTAAGGTTCAAAGTGAACAGATCAGAATATGCCAAGTACACAAACAAACAAACAAAAGAAGGACAAAAGAAGACTTCAGAAGTTACCTTCATATGGAGACTCATCATCTCGTTCATCAGCTTCTCGGGATTTTGCCCCCGATACCGATAAGGGCCCTTGGACGAGATATTATCAAAAGCCTTCTTAGCGATCAAGTAGTCCGGGTCCTCACACAGTTGGGGGGGAGTGGCAGACGCCTTCCCCTTCCCAGTTCGCTTGCTTGGGACAAAAGGGGCAGGGGGGACCATTGATATTGGGGTGGGGGCTTCCCTCTCATCCTCGGACTGAGTACGATCGGGGAGCCAGAGATCAACCTCTTCCTTTTTGTCTGTAGAGGAGGCTCGGTAGGGGAAGAAGTGTCCCCCACCTGTGGCTCTGAAGACCACTTCGACGTTAACCTTTTCTTAAGCTCTACAGTACGAGCATTGGCAGCCATCAGATTCTCCGGAGTGATGATGGCGGTATGAGCTCGGTTGGAGGTCTAAAAAAGCTGACAGTACTGGTCTTGAAGGTCGGTAGTAAAAATGGATCTCCTCCAAGCACTCCTATCTGCACGAAAGAAACAAGCACATTAGTTGAGTAGTTCGAAAGAGAAATTATAAAACAAAACAATAACAGTTGCAAGAAAATGGGGGCTCACCCTTGAACCCCGTACTTCAGGGAAATGTTGAGATATGACTCTAGAAGTCTTCACGCTCCCATCCTCCTCCAACAAAGAAGTACCACTTTTTCCAAGTTTTATTGGAAGTGGGTACAGAGGATAGAGGTCTAAACTCCTTATCAAAAGACAAATAGAAGAGGCTTTCTGACCTCATATACTTCAGATCCATATTACTACATATCAGATCGACCGACATATCTACATCGTTCAGATACCCTTGCACAATGAATCCTAAGAGATGCTGCCAACTATTAAGGTTCAGGACGGCAAGGCAAAGACTGAACCAACAGAAGAATTGCCTAACTAAATCAGGGAATGGAAGCCTTAAACCCATCTCAAAACAAGTGAGATAGACACAGATCTCACCATCTTCAATATCATAAGGGCGGTCTAGGGGGCTCGGTATCCTACATGTGACATTTGAAGGGAAATTGTACTTCACCCTCCACTCATCTAATAGGTTTTGGGTAACAGTGCTTTCACCCCCTTCTCGTTGGGAAAGCCTACCAGAAACTTCCCCAACCCTATTTCTGGGTTCTATAAAGGCATCAACTATCCTAACCTCACAATTGTGAGGGGATCCTACAGACCTATTTTCGACATCATCGGCGGGATAATTACTGACATTTTCTACATGAGACGGCATAACCAAAGGGTTCCCTATGCCGTCACCAATACCAAAAGACGAAGAAGGAGCAGACATTGCTCAAGAAGAAAACGGGGGAGATATAATTCTTAATTGAAAAATGAAAAGAAAGGGAAAACTAGTCGAACCTGTTTTAGACCAAAGCCTTAGACAATAGGCACTCTTCAAGCTTCAAGGTCGCGTAAATCCAATAATGGAGGAATTTTTTCTGATACAGTGAAAACAAGTGAAGAAAGAAGGCATGTTAAGCCCTTCCCCACTCTTTTATATGTTTTCAAAATGTGGGCCCACCAAGCTGAACCGCCATGACGATTATGTACAATGATGGCTTCGAAAACCCAACCATCGGCTGCGCAATAAATGACGTACCAACAGTCACCTTGGAAAACGGACAGACAGGGCGCATGGCTTTTCAAAATCTCGTAACCCTAGTTACTCATTGAGATTGAACTAGGGCTTGAAGGGGGAGTAACTGATATACCACAAAGTGACAGATCAGTCCCCATTTGACACGTGTGGCTATGAAGCTCGGACATCCAAAGCATACTAAGATGATCGATTATTCAGAACATACTTGTCCCCTTGTCCTCCAGAACTCACAGGTTTGAGCACAAACCTTTAGAGCTTCCTTCAGGGTTCAGAGCTCATCACCGCCTCAACGCCCTACCAAGCAAACAATAAGGAAACAGTCTTCTACAAGGAAACTATCACTCACGGATATCTTTCAATCGTAGTATTCAATATGGAAACTGCTATCCCCGATGATCAAATCCCTACTTTTATGACTCCAAATTCTAATCAACTTAGGAATCACTAAACCTATAAATACAACCCTATTATTTTCATGCTCATTCTTTGGCTTACGGTACAGTTTTTCAATTCAGTTTATTGACTTAAGCATCGGAGCGACTACCGTCGGAGCCAATCTGGTGGTCCTCTGATCTTCTTCTTTGAGTGTTCTTCAAGGAGCCAAGCTCGGAATCTACATTAGCCAAAAAGTGCAGCATCAATTTTTCAAATTTTTTAATTTTTTTTTTTTTGAGAAATGCTTTGGACACTTGCCGTGATTGGACCATCGTGATATGATGCTTGAATGATACGTCTCAAATGTCTGAATACTATACACTAAATAAGAAAAAAGATTATCAAAAAGAGTTACCAGACACCATTATGTGTTTTTGTCAAAAGGCTTTTTGACGGTCAAATTATTAAATTATTCGAAGAAGTGAGGTAAGATGTAAAAAGTTTTATATTTAATATGAATTTTGTTCGTTAAATTTTAATTTTTAAAATTTAAATGTATAAATTTTATTAAAAAAATTTATAATTTATAAATTATTGAATTAAAAAAAAATTAAAAAAAAAATTGGTCAAAATTAAAAAAAAAAAAATGAAAATGATAGCTTTGTTATTTAAAAAAAAAAAACTTGAAGAAAGTATTTTTATTTGTTAAAAAAAATAAGAGAGATAGAAAATTTAAAGAAATGTGAGTATAATTCAAAAATAGTAGCTTGATTTTCTACTGAAAATTTGTTTAACATTCTTGTCAACGTATTGATGATCCTTTTATATTTGTGGAGATGTAAATTCATGCCAGAGCCAAGGTTTGGGAAAACTGGTGAAGCCCAAGTTCTATAAGAGGGTACAGTCTTCTCTGGTTAGATTAATTTTAATGGTAAAATTTATTTTTGTCATCTTAAAACTGTATTTTAATAGTATTATAATATTAAGAAATTATTATTTTTTAATAATTAAATTTTATTTTTTATTTTAACTATCATTATAGTTTGAGTATTAAAATAAGAAAAAAATTAATTAAATTTAAATTATATATTTGAAACAATATGAAAAGTTGAGATAGATAATAATTATTAAAATAAAAATTATAATTAAAAGAAAATTTAATTCAAACAAATTTTAAAAATATAAATAATCAATTATTAAGTTATTATTTTAAAATTAAATTAAAAAAATATGACTATAATAATTTCAATAAATTAATTGTTTGGAGACGGTCTTGGTTGGACCCAAAGAAGATAATGTAGCCATTTCTTTGAAGAATTCGTGCTCAGTAAAATCATGACAGAAACAGACAGGTACTGATGTGATTTTTTTTTGTGGGTCCCAAAGGAAATAGCATAGCTGTTTCCTGTTTTGTTTTGATTTGAATCTTGATATGACTTTTTTGTTTTTATTTTTTTAAATGATTATTTTCATTGAGAAAAGATGGGATACAGCTAATCTTTTGCGGGGGTGAAGAAAATAGGCCAACTATTTCCTGTTTTGTTTTATTATGACTTTTTTGTTTTTGTTTTTAATTATTTTTTAAATCATTAATTTAATTGAGAAAAGGTGGGATACAGTTCTGAAGGTAATGGCAGGCAGAATGGAGGACTACATGCTGGGCTAGACCTCCTTGTCGGATCTATGGTACCAACAATCGCAACAGTGTACCAGATAAACTATAGGTAGTGTATCAGACGTTAGTATAAATAACCCTGAGCTCTATCATTTAAATTGTATCTTAAACAACACACGATCTCAAGTTTTTCGTCATCGGATTGATCTCGATGTCCACTGAAACCAAATTTAAGAGACCGTGGCTTTTCGTTTTTGTGTTGGGAGATGACGTCTTCTTCATCTTCAATCATTGATCAAGCAGCGTGTAAGTTCCAAAATTATTTTCGAGTTTCAGTCTCCTGTTAAAGCGGCTGCTCTGGTTTGCCGTAAATGGAAGAGTTGTCAGAAGGTGTTTTTGATTTTGAAATTTTTAATTTTAAATTAGGTATTATTGTTATTTAAAAAAAAAAAAAATTATAAAATGTCATGTTATCAAAATGAAAAATAGAAACAACTTCCTCTCTTTCTGCTCGAATTAAAAATACTGATAAATTTTATAACAATATAATATAATAATTTTTTTAGAGGCTTAAAGACTAATTAACCATTTTTTTTTTAAAAAAATGCTAAGGACATATGTGGATAATGTAATATTATTAGTGTATAAGTTATACACGTTAAATGCGTCAACATTATACATCAATGAGATTGCGATAATTCGATCACCGCAACTGTATTTGGCCCTTCTTATTTTTTTAATTATAATTTTCTTTATACATTTAAATTTATTTTTCAATTATATCTCTTTAGTCATTTTTTTTTCAAATTTTCACATTTTACACTTACTCTAATTTTAATTCGTCACATCAATGAGACTTTATCATTTTAAATTTTTTTTTTTTTTGTATATTTTAAAGTTTTTAAAAGCCTCTTTCCTTGGTTAGACTTTTTATATAATTTATAAACAACTTTATATCAATAATTTTAACTTTTTATTAAAAATATTATTAATCAATATTAAGTTATTATACTTCTTTTCTCTAAAGTCTCATGTTTGTTCTCATCACGCAAAAGTTATTAAAAAAATTTTATAATTATTTAATCTTTAAATTAATAGCTAAATATTTTTTTAACAAAATTTGTTCCTCTTGATAAAATCTCCTGACTCCATTCCTGTGTTCTATAATCGTTAGAACCAATGTGTTAGAATAATTGAATATATTTTTTTTCAGAATAATTGAATATATTTTTTTTCAGTATGAGAGTGGTTGGTTGTCCGTAAGTTAATCGTTTGGAGACGCTCTTGGTTGGACCCAAAGAAGGTGAATGAGGCCATTTCCTCGAAGAATTCGTGCTCAGTAAAGTAATGAGAGAACAGGCAAGCACTGGTGTGGTTTTTCTTTGTGGTCCCAAAGGAAATAGCACAGCTGTTGCCGCTTGATATGACTTTCTTGTTTATTTTTTCTAAATCATTATTTTCTGTGGGAAAAGATGGAATGCAGCTAATCTTTGTGGGTCCAAGGAAATAGTCTAATTATTTCCTGTTTTGTTTTATTACGACTTTTTTGTTTTTGTTTTTAATTATTTTTTAAATTATTAATTTAATTGAGAAAAAGGGGTATACAGCTATGGAGGTAATGGTTAGGCAGAATGGAGGTAATATAATAATAGAGTTAATGAAGGCTCATAGTGCCAATTGACTCTTCAATTTTTTTTTTTTTTTTGAGAAATGCTTTGGGCAATTACGGTGATATTAATGCGTGAATAATACGTCTCAAATGTCTGAAGATCACACACTAAATAAAATAAAAAGTTATCAAAAAGAGTTATGAGATACTGTTGTCTGTTGTTGTCAAAGGGGTTTTTTGACGGTCAAATCAGTAAATTATTTTAAAAAGTGAGATATGATGAAAAAAAGTTTTATATTTAACATGAATTTCATTTGATAAATTTAATTTTTAAAATTTAAATATATAAATTTTATTAAAAATAATTTATAAGTTATTGAATTAAAAAAAATTTAAACAAATTAAAAAAACATAAAAAAATTATTTTGTTATTTATAAAAAAAAAAGAAACTTGAAGTAAGTATTTTTTGTTTCTCAAAAAAATAAGAGAGATAAAAAATCTAAGAAAATATGAGTATAATTTAAAAATAGTAGCTTGATTTTCTACTGAAAATTTGTTTAACATTCCTGTCAACGTATTGATGATCCCTTTGTATTTGTGGAGATGTCAATCAGGCCAGAGCCGAGGTTCTGGGAAAACTGGTGAAGCCCAAGTTCTTTTAGAGGGTACAGTGTTTTCTGGTTAGAGTAATTTTGATGATAAAATTTTTTTTTTCCATGCAAAAGTTGCATTTTAGTAATGTTGTAATATTAAAAAATTATTTTTTTATATTTTTGTTCTAATAGTTAAATGCTAAATTTTGTTTCAATTACTGTTATAGTTTGAATATTAAAATAAAAAAAATTGATCAAATTTAAATTATATATTTAAAATAATTTGAATTATTGAGATAGATAATAATTATTAAAATAAAAATTTTCATTAAAAAAATTTTAATTCAGATAAATTTTAAAAATATAAATAATTAATTATTAAATTACCTTGTTAAAACTAAATTAAAAAAATATGACTATAATAATTTTAATAAATTAATCGTTTGGAGACGCTCTTGGTTGGACCGAAAGAAGATGAATGTGGCCATTTCTTTCAATAATTCGTGCTCAGTAAACTCATGACAGAGCAGACATGCCCTGGTGTGGTTTTTCTTCGTGGGTCCCAGAGGAAATAGCACTGGTGTGGTTTTTCTTCGTGAGCCAACTATTTTCTGTTTTGTTTTATTATGACTTTTTTGTTTTCCTTATTAATTATTTATTTCAACCTCACAACGGAAAAATCATGAACCAGTTCTGGATTCTCTTTATTTTCTTCTTTTAATCCTCTCATCCTTTTAAAGATTACACATGGTTTTTTGCGCTCAACTCAGGCTCTTACAATCTTACAGTGAGTATTATTCTTATTATTTTCTTGTAATTTAGTTACGCCCTTTTGATGTACTATCATTTTATACTTTACGCGATTTAAGATTCTAACACTAAATTTTAATAATTTCTCATATCCTTGTAAATTGTGTGCCAAAGATTACACATAATCTTTTGCTCTCAAGTCCGGCTCTTGCAATTTCACGGTCAATATTATTCTTATTATTTTTCTACACTCATTATATCTGATCCTGCATCTTCATAGTTTGCAAGAAATATTTCTTCATGCATTTATATTTGTTTATGAGTTTGCTTAATATCATGGCTCATCATTGATCTATGATCAATCTAACATAGTTGTCAATCATAATTAGTAATTGATTAAATTCTGTTTTTTTGCTATACTTAATAACTTTAATCCCACCTCACAAAGGTGAAAATCATGAACCATAGTGGATTCTCATTATCTTCTTCTTTGAATCCTCTCATCCTTCCAAATATTACACATAATCTTTTGCTCTCAAGTCAGGCTCTTGCAATCTCATGATCAATACTATTCTTATTATTTTCTTGTAATTTAGTTACACCCTCTTGATGTACTATCATTTCACACTTACGTGATCTAAGATTCCAACGCTAAATTTTGATAATTTCTCAGATCCTTGGAAGTTGTGTGCCAAAGATTACACATAATCTTTTGCTCTCAAGTCGGGCTCTTGCAATCTCACGGTTAGTATTATTCTTATTATTTTTTTGCACTCATTATACCTGGTCCAGCATTTTCATAGTTTGCATGATATGTTTTTTCATGAATTTATATTTGTTTATGAGTTTGCTTAATATCATGGCTCATCATTGATTTATGATCAATCTAACAAAGTTGTCAATCATAATTACTAATTGGCTAAAATTATTGAAATTTTTGAAAAATGTTGTGGTTAATTTAATATTTTAGAGGTTTTCAAAAAATTTTAAATTTTGCCCCCACCAAATAAATTTTTTTAACCTTGCCCCAAATGAGTTTGTTTTACAAATTTTCTAATTAGTTATATTTGGGGATAGACAGTGAGAAAAAAAATTAGATGATTAAATAATTAAGTTAAAACATTTATATTTGTTTGTGGTTATTGAAGAGTTGGAGGTCTAACTTGGAATCAAAAAAAGGAAACATTTTGAGCTCAGATTTTACATCCTAATAATTATAATTGATGTAATTTAGTTACACCCTCTTGATGTACTATCATTTCACACTTACGTGATCTAGGATTCCGACACTAAATTTTAATAATTTTTTTCCTTAATTTTATTTATTAAATTTATTTTCTCTTCTATTGTTGATTTAGTGAGAAAAAAAAGGGCATGGTTAAAGGCTTAAATTTAAATATTTGGCATCTAAACAAGAAGAAAATAATATATATAAACATGGATATATATTTATATAATTCTATCTTTTTCATTTTAGATTTTTTGGTTCAAATCTTTATTGAAAGACACATCATACAAGAATTTTTAATAGTGTGAATAAATATAACCTTCCACATTTTGAGGATGTAAAATAAATTAACATATGGGTTTACTACCACCATATTCATAAACAATAATAAAATATGGCATTCCTTTATGTAAAATCCCAAAACATTGGCACCACTATACTTTATCACCTTACTGATAACACAACTCTTTAGCGGCACATTATGCAAGATGACACTAGTGACACACCAAAAACCCTCATAACACGTGTTTATTTAATTTCTTTCTAAAAAAATTGATGCATAACTAAATTATTATTATTTTGACGCAAAATCCAAAACTAATAATGGACACGAACCACAATGTTATCCCATATGACATAAGACAAAAAAATAATTTACAAGTTCATTCATAACAAGAGGCCACATAATCGATTCCATAAAGTTGGAATCAAAATAATTTTTTCAAAACTTTATGCACAATATTAATAAATGCGTTAAAAATAATTTTTAGACTTCAAATTCCTAATTCATTACACTGTGATACTTTTTGAGATTCCAAACTTTAGGGCTTTTGAAGCCCGTGATCAAGCATGTCTAATTTCATTGAGATCATAAGAAATTGATCTGTATACAACCGGAATTTATGGCCTCAAGTCTTTTCGGCCGCCGGAAAAATTACCTACTATTTGTCTTTGTTTCCTTCATTAAATCCATATATTTCATGTAATTAAATTACATGAACACATGCTAAAGACAATTGAAGTTTTCATGATCAAAATCAATCTAAACCATATCTGTTGGGTTTCGCTTCTACAAGACACAACTTTCAAAATCATAACATAGGATGATTCATACTAATTAAAAACAACATCCTCAAGATCTGATTTTCATGGGCAACAAAAGACCTCTATCAATTTGAATCGAAACTCATTCACTGTGAACGAATTAATCAAAATCCCTAAATGCATGCGCGGTAATCCGAAAATTAGAGCTCTAATTGCTATTGGATCAAAACCAAATTGTTTAAATTGATTATATGATTATAATCTACAAAACCCCATAATATCTCAATCAATTTCATGGAAAAAGATGATCAATTTTGCCAATCAATTTCATACGAATTTCATGCATCATAATAATCCATGAATTCTTTTAATTTGAAAATTTATATAATAATATGAAATTTTATCATCAGAAAAAAACACAGCCTATGATTCTAGACATGACGACTTTGATACCACCTGCACGATTTTAATTCAAATAACACACATGTACAATCATAAGAAATTAAAGATTAATATGATAAATAATGGTGTGTACCCGAATCCATGAATGATATGAATAAACCTTATATGATAATCTAAAACCTCCTTCTTGATGTTGCCATCATTAGAGTTTGTCTATAAGAAGACAGGGAGAGACCTTTCACTCTCTTCTGTGTCTTAAGGTGCCAAGTCCAATGGAGAGGCAGACTGTAATAGTTGAGCAAGACCGGAGACAACCCCAATATTTATAACCAAAGTACAAGTCCTAATCCATAAAATAATGCTTGTCAAAGAATTCACACATATCCGTAAAATCTATACCAATGTCCTGCGTGATATTCGGGAATTGACTAAAATTTATTTTCATAAAAATTAACCTATTTTCCACTATTAACTTACTGAACATTCTTTTACATTTAAACCTTACATATTTTTGGCAATTGAAGTACTAAGAAATTCGTATACGTATTTGCAATTAGGTTGTGTTGGGGCATGGAGTTCCTCCAAACAATTGGTACAAGCTTTGAATTTTTGAAAAACACTTGGGCATTCATTTACGGGTGGTATAATTATCACGAATTGCTTGATGAAAAGCGTCAAAATCTAAGAAGGAGAATGGAAGCATTGCGGTGCCGAGAAAATGATGTGAATGATGAATTAAGAAATTTAGAGTCCGACTCCGGAAAGAAGCGAAAGAGAGAAGTAGAGAACTGGTTTCAAAATGTAAGACAAAAAATAACTGAAGTACAAGAAGTTGACCAGAATGCTGGATTAAGAAGATATTGTACACGATCGCATTTTTTGAGGATTGTTGATAAAAATATTCAAGAAGTAAATGAGCTTATGGAGCTGGGTGTTTTTGCTGAGGGGCTTCTAATTGATGTACCTCAAAGAGGAGAGGCATTACTTGATGAAAAGCGTCAAACTCTAAGAAGGAGAATGGATGCATTGCGGTGCCGAGAAAAGGATGTGAACGATCAATTAAGAAATTCAGAGTATGACTCCGAAAAGAAGCCAAGGAAGGAAGTAGAGAACTGGTTAAAAAATGCAAGACAAAAAATAACTGAAGTACAAGAGATTGAAGCAGACGAAAGGATTGTCCATAAGAATATTCAAGAAGTAAATGAGCTTATGGAGCAGGGTGTTTTTGCTGAGGGGCTTCTAATTGATGTACCTCAAAGAGGAGAGGCATTGCTAACAACGCCATTAGTGGGTCAAACTACAACTGAGAGAAATTTTGAAAAAATTTGGAAATTCTTGATTGATGATGAGATGCAACTCATTGGAGTTTACGGTATGGGTGGTGTGGGCAAAACGACCGTTATGACTCATATCCATAACCGGCTCTTGGAAAATCGTAGTTTCGCAGATCAAGTCTATTGGGTAACTGTATCACAAGAATCAAGCATTCACAAATTGCAAAATGAGATTGCAAAACTTATAAGTCTACATCTTTCAGAGGAGCTTGACGAAAGGAAAAGGGCAGCAAAGTTATTCCATGCATTGAGAAGAAGAAAGAAATTTGTAGTTATTTTAGATGATATGTGGAAAGTATTTCTTCCGGAGGATATAGGTATTCCAGTTGGAGTTGAAGAAGGAAGGTTACTTATAACTACTCGGTCGTTGGAAGTCTGTCGAGGAATGCAGTGCCAACAAAGTATCAAGGTAGAGTCTCTTTCTAAAGAAGAAGCATGGGATCTGTTCGTGAAGAATGTTTGGAGTGACAAGGTGGTTGATAAAAAAGTAGAAGAAATTGCAAGGTCTATTGCCATGGAATGTGCTGGTTTACCTCTTGCCATCGTCACAACAGCTAGAAGCATGAGAGGTGTTGATGACATTCATGTTTGGCACACTGCACTATCTGAGTTGAAAAGACCGATTATGGGGCTTGTGGATAGAGAGGAGGAGGTATTTAAGCCACTAAAATTCAGTTATGATCGCTTGAAACCTGAAAAGCTCCAACAGTGTTTCTTATATTGCGCATCATTTCCCGAAGACTACAATATCCCAAGAGTGGAGTTGATAGTGTATTGGATTGCTGAGGGGCTACTAGATGAAGGAGGAACTAGGAAAACACAGTATGACATGGGTCATTCTATACTGAACAAACTAGAAAATGTTTGTTTGCTGGAAAGGGTTGGGGACGGAAATCCTAGTGATTGTGTAAAGATGCATGATGTGATTAGAGATATGGCCCTCAATATCATAAAAGAGAATGACTCTGCTATTTTCGAGGTGAAATCTGAAGAGCGGCTTTTTTGTGATTTGCACATCACAAATCAGAGAGAGTGGTCAGAAAATCTTGAGAGAGTTTTCTTAGCAGGTGACATAATAGAAGAATATCTCTCCCCTTCCATATCTCCTAAGTGCCCCAGACTTCTCTCCATTCGGCTGCATCGTAACATCTGTATCAGCGAGCTTCCCAATTCTTTCTTTCCGCATATGCAGAGCATGAGAGTTTTGGTCCTATCAAATATGTTCTGGCTCAAGCGTTTGCCAGATTCCATCTCCAACTTGAAGAGTCTCCGAGGATTGTTTCTTAATGGTTGTTCCTTTTTAGAATATGTACCTTCATTGGCAGAGCTTAAGGAATTGAGGGAACTGCATCTGCCCGAAAGTGGAGTGCAAGCAGTACCTACAGGCTTAAAGGGATTAGTCAACCTTAAATGCCTTGATCTATCTAGCGTGTCGAGAATACAATCTATTCCAATTGGTTTGCTACCCAGTCTTTCCAATTTACAGTGCCTCAGACTTGATGGTTGTAACATTGATGTTCAGACGGAAGAATTGATTACCTTGAGACAAATAGAGATGCTTGGTGTGAACTTCTCTAACCTAGATAAGTTCAATAGCTATGTCCGTACTAAAGATTGGGAGAGGTTGAGTCACTATCATCTTCAGATCCAAAATAGCCATGCACGATTTGTTAGTCCTTATCCTTGGCTTAAATGCAGAGAAGTATCTATTTATTGTATTAATCCTGAAATACTGCTTCCTACCAACATGCAAGAGTTGAAAATAGTTGATTGCGTTCTTCCTAAGAGCTTATTGGATTTTTCACCTTCTCTGAGGAAAAATACTTGCAAAGATCTAGAGAAATGTTTTATTGGGTATAGTGAAGGGATAGAGGACCTATGGTCGTTCACCGCCACCACAACGTCAGTGCCACAAAACCTTCAAGTTTTGGCAGTTTATTCCCTGCCAGATTTAAGAAGCCTGTTCAAGTACGAGGGAGTTGAAATGGGAGGGAGACCACCAGCAGAAAGTGGAACCTTTTCTCATCTAAAGCTGTTAGATATTTATAATTGTGGTAAACTGAAGTATTTGTTGACAGCTAGGTTGGTGAGGCACCATATGCAAAACCTTGAATTAATTTCTGTGGATGATTGCTCGCAAATGGAACACATAATAATAGAAGAGGAAGAAGAAGGGATTACTGCTGAAAGGAATTCTGTTCTCACATTCTCCAAGCTACGGACTTTGAAGTTATTCGATGTACCAGAATTGAAGAGCATATGTATGAGGACAAAGAGAATGGTTTGTCCTTCTCTTAAAGAAATTAATGTATTCAATTGTCCAAAGCTTAAGAGGCTCTCTCTGTGTACTACGAACGTGGATGATAGTAGAAGAACATCAGAGACCCAACTTGATTCTCTCATAAAAATCAGAGGACAAAAAGAGTGGTGGGATTTGTTAGAATGGGATAACCCAGAAGCTAAATCTGTTCTTCAATTCTTAAGTTGAGAGGTATGATTATGAAGTTTTCATAAATTTTAACAAATATTTCTACTCCAGCTATACTGTTCAATGTAATGTTTAGCTACTCTGAAAAATGAGTGCTTTAATTTATTAGCAAAGGCAAGCTGCCCCCCCCTCTTTTTTTAATTTGTTATCACAAAAAGAGGAAATTTTTTTTCTCCAATTAATTTATCAGTTTGAGAAAACAGAATGATGCTTAGGTTTGAAAAATGCATTTCACGAATGATATTAATCCCCTTTTCTTGTTCATTTCATAAAAGGAAATGGAAATCAAAATTTTTGGTGCAAGTATCCCATTCAATTAAATGCTTATCATTCCTTTGGAAATGGTTTCACTTACTTCCGAAAGCAGCCCTGTTTTGTTTTTGAATTCATTTTTTTCTTTCAAAAGCTTTAAAAATTAATCCTGTTATTTTAGAAACAAAATGAAATATACCTGTGGCAAAGAACATTACATGAATCACGTTACCAAGTATTCCTATTCACTTAATTCTGGTTTTTTCTTTGATGTATAGGAAATGGATTATCTTACAACATAAAAAGAGTTTACAGCTTGGCCAATATCAGGCCGTGAACACTTGATTGGTAACTGTTGGGTGCCAACTTAGTTGGGATTCTTGGGTCTAGCAATGATGCAGTAGATATATCCTTCAGTTTTGATGTCTTCTTTGTTTTGTATCTATCAATTTTCCTTGTATCTTTGATTGTACTTCTCATTTGGCATCAATATATTTTTATTCTTTTGCTGATCAAAAAAAAGAAAACAAAAATCCTAATAAAATTAGGAAACCAAAATATCCTAAAAAGCGGTTCAATTTATTTATTTTGCCTCAGGTGGTATCAAGTCATCAAAGATCCGGAAAGTCAACATCCGCTTGCTCCACATCAATATTCTAAGTTGTGAATGGTTTTCATGAAACTCTTTTCATGTTAATTTGTTTGTCTTCGGTTTTATTTCTTGCCAGACAAAAAAATTCTTGACACAAAAGTAACAAAATTTGATATTGGATTATAGAAGACACAAAATCATATTTATTTATTTGTTACAACTTGAATATGTAACTATACAGAACATGCATTATTTGATTATTTGATGATCAATTGTTAGCTCTTTTACTTAGACTTTTAGTCTTATCTTACATTCTCTTCTTGTTGTTATCTACATAAATGTATTCGTTTGTTTTTGGCAGGATGTAGGAAATGATGGAGGCAATGCTAAGCACAATTAAATATTCAGGTGCAAATAGTTTCTATGTTTGAAATGGCTACAATCCTTTCGCAAACTAGTATTAGAAAATATAAGGTCTAAAGTGTTATATAGATGTTCCATCTATTTCTCTTCCTCTTCAATGTTAGCCTAAAAGCCAATTTCAATACAATGCGGAGAATAAAAAGATCTTAAAAATAAATAAAGCCAAGTGACTATCATTGTATCAATAGCTTATAGCTGAATTTGAAATCATAACTTCTCCTTTGGAAAAAAACAAATGAAGCCACTGAGCCTTTAATATCAATTAAAGATCCTAGAAGTCTAAAAATTGTGGTCAATAGTAATATTTGTTGGATTGTTGAGAATAGCCGATTAGTATGCATGTGATAAGGGAGGTAGTGAGGTAGTGATAAAACTTGTCAATCTATCTGAAAGAATGTAGCATGTTAGTAGACAATTTATTTCAATCATTTGAGTGGAAGACTCAAAGCTACAATGTTAGTTTATTTGGAAGGCATTGAACTGATAAGATTATATCATCAAGTACTATCAACTTTGATATATTTCTTATCATTGATATATTTATTTTGTGAAAAATACTTTTTTTAATTGTGATCAAACAAGATAAATCATGAAATTAAATTAATGGAAAATTGACAATAAGCTTATTTAATCCCAAATGCTAATTTGTGTGGAGATGTTTATTTGCATATATTTAGCACCAAATGACTTATTTTAAAATCATCCAATTTTGGAGTGCAATTATTTTTTATGTAATGGGATTGAAAATTATTAGTGGGTTTAGTAGCCCATGGGAGCCAAGATAGGGTAAGTCATATTCGATCTCACTCCTAACTTAATTTGGATTACAAGAAAAAATTTAATAATAATAATAATAAATGAAAAGCTAAGGAAGATAATTTCATACGTGATAAAGAACGATCTCTTCCTAAAAGATAGGGATAAAGTGAATATCTATCGATATATTTTAAATGAGTAATACTACACCTTCTAAATTTATATCCTAAATGATGTAACAGAATATCAATGTGGCACATTAATTATATGATTTAATGTACTATCAATGTTATATTACCACATCATTTAGATGCAAATTTTGGGATTCATAGTTGGAAAATCATAGCATTTTCCATTTTAAATAATCATCCATATATGGAGTATGTGATACACTTGTTTTTAAGCTTCCAATATTGTTATTCTTTTTAGATCTATTTTAGAGACTCGCTTAGTTTGTACAGATTCCAAAGAAGGGACATAAGAGTGAACATCTAGAGGCTTTCAACTTTGTGATTTGCAAAAACATATGGATAAGTTTTTTGAAATGTTTTTGCTGCCCTGTACAAGAATTATATTTTCAACAAATTATATATTTTGATCAAATATATTTCTCTATAAATCAAAAAGAAAAGAAAAGAAAAATCTACAGTAAAAATAAGGTCATAAAATAACTTCCCACCTCACAAAGGAGAAATTCATTAACTTTTAGTGAATACTCTTTATCAATTTATATTTTTTAGTCCCCCACTTTACTCCGGAAAAAGTTCAGTGGTATTGGGCGGAGCCAGATATTTTTTTTTGGGGTGCTAAAAAATTTTAGAGAAAATTTTAGTTAATATTTTTTGAGTTGAGCCAAAATTTTGGGAGAGAGAAGAGAAAATTAAGATAAAAATTTTGAGTTGGGTTAAAATTTTGGTGTAACAAATAAGAAATGAAGGTTAAATATTGAATTGTGCTGAAATTTTGAGGTGGACTATTTACAAAATGTCAAAATTTTACAAGTAATTTTTTTTTTTTGGTCAAATTTTGGAGAGGGTTACAACCGACCCTAGCCACCCCCTGGCTTCATCCATGGGTATTGTCGTACCGTGTGATTATCACTGAGATGTTAGTATTGATGTAGGATTTATGTAGATCTCGCAGCAACATTCGATTACAATAACTGTCACACGGTGCGACACTACCAATGAATTTTTTTCCCTAAGAAAGTTATTATTTCCAAAAGAGGGTCTTGCATCTGCTTTTATTTTGGCTTATAGTTCCAAAGTTTTCCTCACATAGTTTTTTAGTCTATACTTTATAGCTTTATTCCCACCTCACAAAGGACAGAAGCATTGCGTTCATTTTGTGAACTCTTTCTCAATCATCCACAAATTTTTTTTTTTTTTTGTTTTTTTTTTGAACACCATCATTAAAATACAAATACAAATCACCAATAAATATTCCCTTAACTAGAGAGAGATTGATGAAGCGAGTTGATCATTTCTAGACAGAGATTGATGGGTTTGATGATACTACATCTTCCATCATTTGATCCAGAACAAGCAAAACAGGGCCTTCTTTGAAGTCTATTTTGTAGGGCCTTTTCAAAGTTTTCCTAGTGAGTGAAATACTCTTCCTTGAAGGTTGTGTGCCAATGATTAAACATAATCTTTTGCTCTCAACTTAGGTTCTTTCAATCCTCACGGTCAATACTATTCTTATTATTTTTCTGCTTTTTCTTGCTTCTATTTTTTTTTTTTTATTTTGTTATTAAACTCTGCTAACTATGATTAATTAGTAAAGAAATATGCACACATGCACAATAATGCATATTTATGGTTTGGCATCGGCTCAACAACACCCCTTGAAATGCGCACACAGGAGTTGGTTCTGCATTCATTAGACCTGGTCCTGCATCTTCATAGTTTGCTTGAAATGTTTTTGGATAAATTACATTGACCTATCTTTCTAACAATTACACCGACTTCTCTTGAGATTTCTAAGACTGACTTTCAGTATTTTACCTTACAATATACAAATACTCCATCCAATCAAGATAAAAGAGCTGGTTTTGCATTCATTATACTTGGTCCTACATCTTTGTAGTTTGCAAGAAATGATTTTTCATGCATTTATATTTGTTTATGAGTTTCCTGAATGCCATGGCTTTGTTCTGCTAAGGTCTCATCCTCTCAGATCCTTGGAGATTGTGTGCCAAAGATTATACATTAATCTTTTGTTCTCAAGTCAGGCTCTTTCAATCTCTTGGTCAATACTATTCTTATTATTTTTTGCCTTTATCTTGCTTGCATTTTTTTATTTTGTTATTAAACTCTTCCAAGTGGGATTAGTTACAAAGAATTGCACACCGATATACACAATAATACATATTTATGATTTGGGTTCTGATCAACATTCTAAATTCAACAATACCAATAAAAAAGAAAAAAAACAAAGATAAAAGAGCTGGTTTTGCATTCTTTACACATGGTCCTGCATCTTCATTGTTTGCATGCATTTAAATTTGTTTATGAGTTTGCTTAATATCATGGCTCATCGTTGATTTATGATCAATCTAACATAGTTGTCAATCATAATTACTAATTGGCTAAAATTAATCAAACAATTAATACATACAGGGAAAAAATTCTAAATGTTTCCCTCTTTGGTTAAAATTAACGAAAAACATGAATTCATTGCATGGGTAGAACAAAGTTAAATAATATTTAAGGGTGTTGAAGTTTGTCCTCTTGTGCCTGATATTTCTTACTCGTGTCCTATTGATTGTTAAACATAAAAGCTTGTTGATATTCTATTTTACCTCTCTTATCTCATAGTAAATATAGATATGAACAACAAAAGAAGAAAAGAACAGTAGAAGAAAAGTGCTGGTGAATTCTTCTCTGTTTAGAGTTTACTATTTTATGTTGATTCATCCATAGATATTCAGTTATGAGAAA
Organism: Nyssa sinensis; assembly: GCA_008638375.1. NCBI lineage: Eukaryota > Viridiplantae > Streptophyta > Magnoliopsida > Cornales > Nyssaceae > Nyssa > Nyssa sinensis. Next base: position 204,022 of record VIRR01000555.1, on the reverse strand, counting down.
AGATAGTGACCAAAGCATGCACCTAATTGTTAGACAATTGCGTGGATTTGAAAGAGCTCAAGATGGGGAAAATACTTGGTCTTAAAATCTTTTCACTTATAATCTTCTGGTTTAAATTGTTTTGGTTTGATTTGCTGGTTGTTGATAGCTCATCACTGGATGGTTTTTGGGTTGAGGATGATTTAGGAGGGAGAATGGAGATATCTCATCTCTTTGTTGAAGACACCATCATTTTTTGTGGAGCAAAAGAGACTTAACTTCGTTATCTGAGGTATGTGTTGCTGTGTTTTGAGGTAGTGTCTATCCTAAGGGTTAACTTATCGAAAAGAGATATCATTCACGCTGGGCAAGTGAGGGGGTTTGGAATCCTTAGGCTAGAACTTGGGTTATAGAGTTGGTTCTCTTCCTATTGTCTATTTGGGGCTTTCTTTGGGTACTCAATCTGAGGGCAAGGCGGTGTGAGATGTAGTGGTGGAGAGGTTTGAAAAGATGTTAGCAGGGTGGAAAATGTAGTCCCTATCCAAAGGAGGGAGGTTAACTCTCATAAGAAGCACATTGGCTAGCTTTCCAACTTATTTTATGTAACTTTTTCCAATTCCAGAATTGGTTGAGAAATGGTTGGACAAGTTGTAGCGGGACTTTCTTTAGGGAGGGTTAGAAGAGGAAAGCAAGATTTATTTGATTGGTTGGGATAATGTGCATCAAGGATGGTAGGGAGTTTAGGTATTAAGTCATTGAGGTTCTTCAATTTGGCTCTCTTGGGTAAATTGGTTGTGGTAGTTTGCAGTGGAGGAAGATGTTCTTTGGTATAGTTGCAAAGACTTGGGGTGGTTTTCTAAAGAGGTAATGAAGCCTTATTGTTGTGGTTTGTGGAGGTCTATTAGCAAAGGTCAGGGGGATTTTTGCAAATTCATACGTTTGGAGATAGAAAGGGGTTTGAGGGTAAGGTTTTGGAAGGATGCATGGATTAGGGATATCCCATTGAATGAGCAATTTCCACAGCTGTTGAGGATTGCATCTAACTCAAATGCATTGGTAGAAGATTGCATATCTTGTAGTGGAGGTACTCTGGTTTGGTTTCCTTGCTTTAGGGGAAATCTAAAGGATTGGGCGGTGGAGGATGTGATGAGATTGCTGCAAGTTTTGAACTGTTTCTCCATTAGGAGAGATGGGGAAGATGGGATGGTGTGGACTTTGCATCATTCAAGGACTTCTTCTATTCATTCATACTATTGTGCTTTGGTAGGTGGGAGTAGGGTGTTCTCTTGGACTTTCAGGATTCTAAGGTGGCTATAACATGGGAAATGGTACTAACCATGGATAACTTAAAAGGAAGTGGTTTTCCTTTACCTAATAGGTGCGCATTATGCAAAGAAGAGGAAGAAATAATTAATCTTCTCTTTCTTCATTGTAAGGTGGCTTGGGACCTATGGAGCCTCATATGTTTTCCCCTTTTTGGTTGCTTGTGGGTAATGCAGGCATTGGTCAAAGGCGTGCTTTTTATTAGGGGTGGATGTAGGGTAAGGAAGGACTTGAGGAAGACTTGGCGTATGGCACCTCCATGTCTTCTATGGTGTATTTGCAAGGTAAGGAATTCAAGGGTTTTTGAGGGATATAGATTGCCTTTAGTAGGTTTAAGGATAATTTTTTAAGGATGCTTCACTTTTGAATCAAGGAAGTATATCCTTTATATGTATTTTATTTTGTTAATTTTTTGGGGGAGCCGTAACTTTAATTTTTGGGCCAAATTACATATGGGTTTGCATTCCTTCTTAGAAGTTAGTGCTTACCAGAAGACATTAACTAATATAGGGTCGTGTTTAAATATAACACAAAAATAGAATGGTTTAATTATACTTATCTCTCTTCTGGTTTTTGACAATTGCAGATACCTCTCCTATGGTTTGTAAACCTATACTGTCCCCCTTATGCTTTGAGTTTCATTTACAGATTTCCCCCTTGCCGTCAGTTGCCATTGGTCACAGGATGGAAAGTGATGATGTAAGTAGAATTTTTCTATAAATGTCCAAAATACCCTTACTGAATGACTTATATAACCCTAAATGATAATGTAAATTGAAAATTTGACCTTGAAGTACAAGATCCATTACAATGACTAGTCTTTAACATCCAACAATGGTTTAAATTAAGGAGAAGCAACTATATTTGCAAACGAGCTAGTATAGAGCACAAATTGGCTAACTAAAATCTTATATCTTTCTCTAAAATCACACACACTTTCTCTTCATTCTAGCTCTCTCTCTTCATTCAAGCTCTGTAACAGAGCTTTTATTCGCATTTTTTTTCTTTCTAAAAAAGATGGAAAAATAAACACACACATACACTCACATAACTCATCCATGGTTGATTAAAAATTTTTAGTGCCTCTTCTTCATTCTCTCTCAATTTGGAACCCATTTGAACCAAAAATCCTTAGTTGCAGAGACACACACACATGTATATATATATATATACATATATATATATATATATATAACTCATTCATGGATTGATTAAAATTTTTTAGTACCTTTTCTTCATTCTTTCTCAATTTGCAGGAACTCACTTGGACCAAAACTCCTCAGTTGCTGACATCCAAACCACACACACACACACACACACACATATATAACTCATCTATGGATTGATTAAAAAATTTTAGTGTCTCTTTTTCATTCTCTCTCAATTTGCCGGAACCCATTTGGACCAAAACTTTTCAATTACAAACATCCAAACCATGCTTTATTGTCATCTCTCAATTGGCATCTCAGCACATAGTCAATGGTTGAAGAACACCAGAAAAAAAAGAAAAGAAATTACATTATGGTTTACAACTGATTGAACAAGAATGGTAACCCGGTGAACACCTCCATCATTTCTTAGAAACTTTACCCAACCAAAATACCATAATCCTTGACGAAAATCCCTACAACCATGGTCTAATCATTCAAAAATATAGAGGAAAAAAACCTATTTCATTCATATCATTATACAAAGTATGTATACAATTATATAAGCAGGGATCCTTACAAACCACGGGATTGTCACCAGATTGGCTCCTATAAAAAATTGGGATTTGATTCCTACACTCAATCTAAAACTAAAAGGAGAATCCTATAAGGAATCAATTACAATAAAAATCTCAACACTCCCTCTCAAGTTGGTGCATAGATGTCATACATGCCTAACTTGCCTAAAAACTTTGAGAACACTTAGCTTGAGACTGGTTTGGTGAGGATGTTGGCCAACTGATTTTCTGATCGAATCTTTGGCAACTCCACGCTTCTTTCATCCAACTTCTCCTTGATGAAGAATCTGTCTACCTTGACATGTTTTGTACGATCATGTTGAACCGGATTATGAACTATGTCACATGCTGCTTTATTGTCACAATATAGTCGAATCGGTAGCTCAGATAAGTAGCCCAAGTCCTGTAAGAGGAGCCTTAGCTAGAACGCCTCACAAATTCTAAATGCCATCCCTCTATATTCAGCTTCTGCACTTGATTGTGCAACAACATTTTTCTTTTTTCTCTTCCAAGTAACGAGATTACCACCCACAAAGGTAAAGTAACCTGAAGTAGATCACCTGTCATCTACTGCTCCAGTCCAGTCAGCATCAGTATATACATTTATATTTTGATCGTTTGTGTTTTTAGTGAATAAAATTCTCTTTCTAGGAGCAGACTTCAGATACCTCAAAATGCGTATGACTGCATTTATATGTTGCTCTCTAGGATTATGCATAAACTGGCTGACAATACTCAATGCATAAGCAAGATTCGGTCTTGTATGTGCTAAGTACATCAATCTCCCAACAAGTCTCTGGTATCTCCCTTGGTCAACTGTTACCTGATCAGACTCAATACATAACTTCAAACCTTCTTCTACTGGCATATAAGCGGGTTCACATGCCGTCATACCAGTCTTCTGCAATAAATCTAAGGCATAATTTCTTTGAGAGAGGAAGATTCCTTTATTAGATCTAGACATTTCGATCCCAAGGAAATATTTCAAAGGATCTAGGTCTTTCATTTCGAATTCTTTAGATAAGTACTTTTGTAGAGCCTTCCTTTCTTCTGGATCATTTCCTGTAACCACCATGTCATCCACATATACAGTGAGTGCAGTGATCTTTCTTTGTTGTTTCTTTAGGAATAAAGTGTGGTCTGAGTTGCTCTGTCGGTAACCAAAGGCTGTCATAAACTTTGTAAACCTTCCAAACCATGCTATCGGAGATTGTTTCAACCCATACAGTGATTTCTTTAGTCTACACACCTTCTGACTGTGCCTCTTTGATATCATGTATCCTGGTGGAAGATCTATGTAGACTTCCTCAGACAACTCACCATGTAGAAAAGCGTTCTTCACATCGAATTGTTGCAATGGCCAATCCAAGTTTGCCGCTAATGACAACAAGACCCGCACTGTGTTAATTTTAGTTACAGGAGCAAATGTTTCTGTATAATCTATCCCATAGGTTTGAGAGTACCCTTTTGCCACCAGTCTTGCCTTAAATCGTTCGATTGTACTGTCATGCCCCGAATTTCTGTAAACCCGAAGCGCGACTGACGAGACAGAAAATAAAATAAATAAAAGGACAAATGTAAATAAATTCACTAAACATGCATCCATTCCCATCAATACATAAAATAACATAAAGTACATCCCATGAATACATCGTTTGCATGGTCATTCGGGCTTAAGCCCTTACATCGCAAAATATGCCCCAAGGGCCAAACATCTCCAAGCACTCTCCTCTATAAAGCATTATTGAAACTCATGTAGCTGGGGCGTCCTCATCTGTAATGTTGGTCCCACTAATGGGTCAGCTCAACTGCTAGTATAATGTAGTGTTAATGCAAGAAATAAAGCTAAGGCGTGGCATGTGCAAAGTGTACATTTATATCTAAATGTCATTCAAAGCATCGTAGTAATATATGAGTGGTATGCGTGACGCACCCATGCATAACTCTATGCCACACCCATGTCTCATTTACGGGTACTCCCTGATGGCATTGAAGTACCAATGCAATGGCCAATTTTGGGTTTTTCACCACAGGATCTACACCCTCATAATGCATAGCACCACGTGCTCAACTCACGCCATATTCTCAAGGATTCACCATATGCCAATATGCTAATGTAATCTCAATGAACATGGTTTTCAATAATATAGCATGCTCGGACAATAACATATAAATCATCAGTCAGTTCCATATGTATGCATATCTCATGTGCTCATATATCATAGTTCATGTTCTTCACTTTACTAAACTCTCAAAGAATGCAAGTAACACATAAACATGTGAACAACCAACTTCAAATTATCAAGTAAACACATTTCAAATAAACACATAAATCATTCTAGTCATTCACAAAATATTTCTAACTTAACTTCATTTCTAACATTAGCAAAACACCATACCTGTCAGATTGGTCTCAACCTTAGTAAACCGTGCTCACAAGGTGGTGGCTAGGAATGGAAATGTAGAAGTCAGACGACCTTCTCCTTGCCTTTTAGTGTCCCTAAAACCACAAAATGTCACTCAGTCGGTCTGCCGCTTGAATGATGCTATTAATCAAATTTTATGCCTTTATTTTATTAATTTCTAATTTGATAAATTAAATTCTACAATTGGATCCGAAACGTCGAAGAAAATAGGTCTAGGCCTTCGCAGAAATTAATTTGGACGTTCGGGGTTAAAAAGGGCAAAACAGTCATTTTGAACTTTCACGGTTTCCCAATTTCGGAGACCTCTTCTCATAAATTGGACTCTACAGTTGAGTCCGGAATATCCAAGATAATAAGATTTCACTATTCGTTTACTCAATTTGGGGTTCGTTTGACTGCACTTTGACTCAGGGGCGTTTTGATAATTTTTAAAGGTTCTACGGGTCTTTTATTTTTCAGGATCTCGTCTCACGTCACGGACCTCACCGTTGGTCTTAGGAGGTCCAAGATAGTAAGAAAACGTATATGGCTTGCCTTGTTTAGACTCTAGGCCATTTTTGGAGTATTTAACTTAATTAAATTAATTTAATTAGTTAAATTAAATAAAGTATAATACATATATATATATATATTATATGTGAAAAGAGGCGGGTGAGCATAGGTTGGCATGCTGGCCAGCGTGTCACCCTCCCTTTTCATACTTCCTTGTTTCGAATCTCAGGGACGCCACTATGCGTCCCTTTTTACTTTTTTTTTTTTTTTAACCGGTTGGGCCCCAAAACTGTTTCTAACCAATCAGGCCCAATGGCCCCTTTTTAACTTAAATCAGCTCAATCCCCCTTTGGGCCCAAGACAACCCCAACCCACTTAAAACAAATCAGGCCCAAGGGTTACAGGCCCAAGCCGCTCCAACGTCACCCCCGATTCTCCGATCACCATCTCCGGTGACTTGGCCAACGCCGGTCACCGGAAAGCCGCTTCTCCCCCACTGTTTCTCACATTTCCAACGTCTAAACTTCCCCCTTTTTCCATGGAATCAATCTTAGGACATTGCGGAATTCCCTCAGGACTGGTTTTAAACTCCGAACCTCACTGTCCCGAGACACCCACCCATTTTCTGGCCATGCAACTCCAGATTCCGGCGACTGTTATTTTTCATTTTCCACACTTTTCTTCCACCATTTTTAACCCAAACCCTCCCATTTAGTTTCCTACATCATTTAGCAACATTTTCATAAACTTAAATCTAGGTTTTAGGCTTCAAATCTATGAAACCCGATTTTCCCACTCGACCTGTAACTGGTTCATGTTCCTTCATTTCGCAACCTTTTAACTCGATTCTTGTTCCTAACCTCTCTATATCTTACGCTGTGTTTGGTCCTATATTCAAAATAAATTAAATCATGCTAAAAGTTTTTGAAACAGAAAAGTGGCTTACCTTGGTTTCGGTCTCTCTCTCTCTCCTCGGGTTGAGCTTCTTCTCGTGTGACTCCTTCTCAGTCTCGATCCTCTTCACTTTATTCTCACTCTCTCTTTCTTTCTTCTGCTTTTCTTCCCCTTTTCTCTCATCCGACATACACACACATATACACATGCATCACACACTTTCTCTCTCTACTCTCTCTCTCTCTAAATCAGACTACCTTTCCGTTCCTGACCTACTCCCCCCTATGTCCTGAAGTCCACTGCCACACACAACCATACACACTGTGCACATACCCCACTTGATGCACACATACTCATATAGGCATACACACCTGTGCACAAATCTGACCCACATATATATATATATATATACACACATATATATAACACACATATATAATACACACATAACTTTACACATTCTTAAATATACACACATTACATTCACACATGTATTAATAATAATAATAATAATAATAATAATAATAACCAACAAAATTATTTAAAATTTTTTTTTTTGAGGTTATTACATGTACCATCTGCTTTATACTCACTACAAAAAAACTTACTTTTTGCGACGCACATTATTAGTGACGCACAAAATGCGTCTAGCGACGCACACACGGGCGTCGCGAAATAATTTTAAAAAGTAGTAAAAAAAAATTAGCTTCCCGCGTTAAAATAGGTGCGAAACTATTAGCGACGCACATATGGGAATTAGCGACGCACCTGTGCGTCGCTAATAGTTGATCCATATAGCGACGAACAGTTGGGCGTCGCCAATAGTTGGGCTAAAAGAAACGTCGTCGTCTTGAGGGGTATTAGCGACGCACATGGAGTTATTAGCGACACACAGTGGGCGTCGCTAATCACCCTTTATATTTCCCCAATTCAGCAGCCGCACCAAATTCCCCCTTTGGATCTCTCTCTCTCTCTCAGACAAGATTTGGAGAAACCAAGAAAGCAGCAAACTTCGTTCGAGGTGAGTGATTTTGCCCTCTAACCTTCGTTCAAACTTGATTAAATCAGTGAATATATAGTTTTCTTCCCCTTCCTTTTTAATGGATTACACACGACACAGTTAAGAAAGGAATCGCAGTTAACAAAGGAATCCGAAGGTTCAAGAGTCTTTTTTGTAATTTCCATTTTGAGCTTTCCCTTTTTTTTTTAATGAGTTTGATGGATTGGTCTTTGGTTGTATTTGGATTTTTGTTGGAGAATTTTGTTGTCACTACGATGCATCTATGGATATTTGTATGTGTATTTGCACATATATGCGTGTCGTTGTGTTGGTGATGGGTTAGATTTGGACGGATTGTGATTTGAATTTGCTTGTGGTTTGATTATGGGGAAGAAAGAAGGGATTCAGTTGCTTGTGGTTCGATTATGGGAGAAAAAAGAGGGGTTCCAGTTATGGGAGGATTATGACATGCCCACTGCTCTCTATGTATTTGTGGGAATGCCACAAAAAGTTGGCTTTGTGAATTTTGTGGAAATCATTTTTAGGATTGCAACCAAACAGCAAAAAATAAGACAGAAGTAATTACATATATATTTCTGTGTATATATTTATATAGACCTTGATTTTTTTAGTAACCATCTGAAGTGTTAAGTTATATGAATTGTTATGTAGTATGTACTGAGCAAAGAAATAACAGAAAGGTATATTGATTGTTCTATGATCTTAGCAACTTTTATAATTCAGTTTTTTTAAGTATGCTTGTTAATAATCTGCCTTTCGTTTATATCTTATCGCAGCATTATTCTTAACTTATAATTTCAGAACCTTTGATTTCTTTTTATGTTTTCTTGCAGTTTGAAAGCATCAGTTTGCAAATATCTATCTGAGGACTACTATGGCTAATATAGCATGTTTCATGATTGTTAGCAGGAATGACATTCCTATACATGAAGCCGAAGTTGACACAGCACTTAAAGTATGATTTTTTCATCAGTTCTACTTTCTATCATTGAATATGCTTGTGAATTTAAAATTATAGCAAGCATTTCTATCATTGAATATGCTTGTGAATTTAAAGCATGTTACTCGCATCATCCTGACTAGTTTTAGGAAGACTTGGGTGTCTTCCCCTTTTCCACCATTTCTAGACCTTTTTGTTTCTGTCTGTCGTTGAACTGAAAAATGAACACATATGTGCATTATCATTGACTCTTGCATTTTATTATATTTCAATTTCAATAGAGGAATTTTTTCTTGTCCTAAAAGTGTCTTGTTGTATAATGGCAACTTTAAATTGCCTAATTTGTCAAATTATTGACATTCTATATGCCATGGGTTTAATTTTTTAAAGTCTTAGATTTTTTTTTCATTCCATTTTACATATAAAATTTATATAAAACTACGACAGCTCTATATTCTCAGTTCTTTTGCCCATACTTGAAATGATAAAGTTTTTTGAAAAATGATTCTTTAACATGTAATGATTGGCTTGGAGATGTTGGTAGATTTGTATGAGCTGCAGTGGTTACAGAGAGAGGGAAAGAAGGAGAGAAGTCGAGAGAGAGGATAGGACTTGGAAGGGGTTTCGGTGATGGCCGAATGATACAAGCTGTTCCGTGATTTTGGATAAAGATATGAACGTAAATTAGGCAAAGGTATAAATCATGCCTAAGAATATTTTTGTCAATTTAAAAAGAAAAATTGTGACAACCCATTAAAATGAACTTAAGGTTAAAAAATAAGGTAACTAATTGTCTTTTAACTCAAAACTAAAAAATGCTGGACTTTATAATAATTTAATATCTGTTGTAGGGACTTGAGGCTAATTAATTCTATTTTTTTTACCAACTTAAATAAAATTAGAAATTAAAATCTTCTCAAACATAATGTGAATTTATTGGTTGAAGGTTCATTTGTTGAACTTATATGATCTCCTGGATTGTGTCATACAAAAGTCCATTTATATTTTGAAATAGGTCATGTAATTAACTTTTTTATTTTGATAAGTAAATAGGTCTAGTAGCTACCTTCAATTTCCTATCTATATAGATTTGTATTTGCAGAGTGATAAACTCAATCATTTGAGTCATGTTGGTTGGACCTTAATGTCAAACCATATGGCCCACACGTAACACCAAACATGTTCTCAAAATGGGATGATAAAATCAAGTTACTCTATTTCCTGCTCAATATGATAAATTAGTTAAATTTAAATATATTTTGAAATTTATTATTTTATTAATTTTAAATTGAACTCTACTTGATGTGATAATAAATAGTCTAATATCATATAAATAAATTAGTTATTGAAATTTTGTGAATTAAAGAATCATTTAAGATTGATTTGACACATAAAGACTCATTAATTTTAATGCACTGTGGATTATGCATGGAGTTGTTTTTTGAGGTTTTTTTTTTTTTTTTTTTTTTTTTTTTTTTTTTTTTTATGTTTCTTAGGTTACTTTGTTTACGAAGAAGCATGGAGTTATGCAGGTAGAGGAAGATGCAGAGACCATGTAGGGTAGTATAGATTTGGTGTCATCAGTAATACAGAGGAAGTTGAGGAAGATTAAGGAAAAGGATTCTGACCATGGTCGGCACATGAAGAAGTTCAATAGATTGAAGGTGAGGGAACCTGGGGCTGTCAGAGAATTTCTATACTTTAATTTTTTGTTTTGCTGTCAGAGAATGCAATTTGTGATCTATACTTTAATTTTATATTCCATACTTGGTGTTCCTGTCAAAAATTGACTAACCCACCAGCTTGTGACTATAGGTATGCATTTGTATTTTTTTGGTTATTGTTGTTAACTATGAGAATTGAACCCCCTTAATCCCACCCCTCTCCAATAGATGCTATGCCAGCATTTTCACTATGCCAAGATGGCTTTGGCATAATTATGCTTCTCTAATTGTGGATAATTTTCATTCTATGACATTAGCATAAGATCCACAAAGCTTGTTTTTTCCCTGTGCAGATAATTGTGGATTCAATTTATTATACCATTACTATTTTCATCGGGCACTTTTATTCTAATTACAATTTTTATCATAAATAAATCCATCCTTGTAATAACATGGATTGAATTTCTCACCTCTCATCTAAAGCATCAACAATAGCCACACTAAGAGAACTTTTTTTTTTATTTACTATTCTTGGTCTTCTGGTAGTATACCTAGATATGTCTATTTTCTTCCAGCACGCGCTTACTCCTTGAAACCATTTTCTAGATTGTTCGCGCAAAATACTTTGACATGCCACCTCTGACCTTCACTGAAGCAATTGAGCAACTGGAAAATGTACATCATGACTTCTATGGTTTTCGAAATGAAGAAACTGGTACGATAATATGGCATTTCTCATATTCTTTTTTTTTGGAGTAGTTAGTCTGCAGAGACTTTTTTTAAATGTTGATTTGCTTTGTGTCATGGTCCATGTGAGATTAATATTCTATACAGAAGAAAAGCTGGGGGCTATGGGCTTATTATTCCTAAAGAAAATGGTCAAGCTGAGAATTTAGAGCCTGTGGTGATTGAAGCAGCTAAAGAACCCTCCCTGGCAGAATATATGGGCCTGTTGAAGGAAAATCATTTTGCAAGAGTCTATAGTAGTTATAATTTCAAAGCCTCCCTAGCCTGTGCTTTGCGATATGAATGCAGATTAAGAAACTCATATTGAGGCTTGTAAAGCTAACTGTAGAACTCCAACTCCAAGGAATATATACAAATATATATCATTTCATTTCCACACATTTATGATATTATTCTCCATAACATAAATTGTTTTATCATGCTTGGATGATAAAACAATTTATCAGGATGAATGTCTTTTTCTTTTTTAATATATTCATTTCAGAATGCTTGAATTTTATTGTATATCAAGATGGATGATTGATACAGGTTTAAACAGGAATAAAACAACAAATAAAACAAAGCAAATATGGTTTAAAAAAAAAAAAAACACTTTTAGCGACGCACACCAATGCGTCGCTAAAAGAAAGAATTCAATTTAAATGACTGCCAATACATTATTAGCGACGCACACTGAGCGTCGCTAAAAGGCACTATTAGCGACGCTCAGTCTGTGCGTCGCTAAAGGTCACTATTAGCGACGCACACTGAGCGTCGCTAAAAGTCACTATTAGCGACGCACAGACTGAGCGTCGCTAATAGTGCCTTTTAGCGACGCTCAGTGTGCGTCGCTAATAGTGGTTTTCAGCGACGCACACTGCGTTCTTGTGTAGTATTTGCGACGCTTGTCTCCAAATATTGGCGACGCATATTGAGCGTCACTGATAGTCACATTCAGCGACACCAAAGGGTTCGTGCGTCACTAATAGTATTAGCGACGCCATTATTTGTGATGCCTTAGCGACGCACGTTTGTGCGTCGTTAATAGTGCCTTTTGTTGTAGTGACTTCACGGTGTAAATCCATCGACATCCAACTCATTTGTTTCCCTGTGGACGATCAACAAGATCCCAAGTTTGATTCTTTTGCACGGATTCCATTTCCTCATTCATAGCAGTTTTCCACCTTGGGTCATCTTAGGCTTCCTGCACACTGTTAGGAATAGATACAGCAGATAATTGATTTACAAATGACTGATTTGATTCTGACAGGCGATGGTTTGACACACAATGATTCACGGGATATTTAACTTTACTAGACAGTTCGGGTTCATATGTGGGCTTAGGAATACCTCTAGTGAGACGCGGTGGTAAATGTTTTCTGGATGGTTCAGACACTAAATCAGGAACATCCATAGCAGGAAATTGGTTGGGTGTATCAGCTGATTGTGGCACGAAGGACTCGGACTCAATCAGTGGTGGAGATGGAGCCACACCTTCGGTTTCCACCATACCTTCAGTTTCTTGTTGTTCATTACCACTTGAATCCAAATTGCCCACACCTTGGTTACCTGATTCAGGGAATTCTCTTACCTCAGAGTTATGAAAATCATTGTCTAGAGTATGAATTTCTTTCTGATACTCCCCTTAAAGTTCAGGCTCAGAGGAAAAATACATTGATTCTTCATGAAAAATAACATTCATGGTGATAAATAGTCGTTGAGTCGGAAGATGATAACATCGGTACCCTTTTGCGCAGCATATCCGAGAAAGACACACCGCAACGCTCGAGGAGTCAACTTGTTGTGCTGATGTTTGTGGAGATGCACAAATGCTGCACAACCAAAGACATGAGGAGGTAAGTTTGGGACGGTTGGGGTAACAATTGCTTCAGTAAGTGCCTGGACTAGTGTTCGAAAGTCGATAAAGCTAGAGGGTACTCGGTTGATTAAATATGCTACAGAAGTAAGGGCTTCTCCCCAATAGGGTAATGGCATATGAGCTTCTATTAATGAAGCATGAACAACCTCTAACAAGTGTCGATTTTTTCGCTCAGCAACTCTGTTTTGTTGAGGTGTATCATGACAAGTAGTTTGATGAATAGTTTCGTGTACTTCCAAAAACTTCTGAAGGTCAGAACTCTGATATTCGCCACCATTGTCACTGCGGAGAATTTGAACCTATGCAGTGTATTGAGTGCCAATCATTTTATGAAACTTTTGAAACAACACATTCACTTCACCTTTGGACTTCATTAAACATAACCAGGTCATCTTGGTACAGTCGTCAATAAAAGTAACAAACCAACGTGATCCACCTAAAGTAGAAACTTTGGACGGACCCTAAACATCAGAATGTATAACCATAAAAGGAACTAGACTTTTATTAAAACTCAAAGGAAATGAGGCAGGATGGATTTTTTCCAGTTCACAAACATCACAACGAAAAGTAGAAATGTCACATTTTCCAAATAGACTAGGAAATAATTTCTTCAAATAACTAAATGAGGCATGCCCCAAACGTCGATGCCAAAGGTAGATGTCAGATTTCTTCTTCTCCCATTCAGACCCATCCACAGTCAAAGCTTGTTGTAACCTATCGGAAGTCTTTGATGCCTAGTCCAAATAATACAGCGTCCCTTGCCTAACACCACAACTAATCGTTTCCCGTGTTCGGATGTCCTTAAACACACAAAATTCAGGCCAAAAAATTACAACAGAGATAAGGTTGTGGTTATCTGGGAAACTGACAAAAGATTATAATTTAAGGATGGAACAACCAAAACATAATCTAAATTTAAAGTATCAATGAGAGACAAAGAACCTTCCCCAATAATCGGGGTTGTAGTACCGTTGGCAGTAGATACAACTTTTTGTAAATATGGATTAAGAGGGGAGACCTGTCTAGAATCAAATGTCATACGATCTGTAGCACCCGAATCAATTATCCATGCACTATTAGAAACAAATGTAGAGATATGTAAAACCTTACCACATTTGTCTACAATCGCTACCAATGCGGATGCTTGTTTAGCCTCATCATCATCCACCTGTGTTTCAACAATCGCAACAGTAGAGGATGTCTTGGAATTCCTCTTTCGTGGATCACAACTATGATCCCTCCATTCTGGATAGCCTATAAGTTCTAAATATTTACTTTTGGTATGACCAGTTTGGTTGCAATGAGTGCATTTGTATGTAGGCTTGTCAACACCATTGGCGGTTTTAGACCTCGCTCATTCTTGCTGGTGCGAACGATTTTTAGCTACCATGGCGAAAGCTTCAGAGTTTCTGGATTCACTTTTCAGAGTGGTACGTTGTACTCCCTCACGACGAATCAGAGAATAACATTCCTCCAAATTTGGGACTGGTTCTTTGCGCAAAATCTCTCCACGAATCTGGTTAAGATCGTCTTCCAATCCTGCAAGAAATATGTGTACCCTTAATCATTCAATGGATTTCTGGTATGCTTTAACGTCATACGGATCTTTCATGATCACTTTATCACGGTTATATAGCACCTAAAAAATTTCAGTCAACTCCACATAATATACAAAGAGTGGTTTTGCACTCTGTCTAGTGGTGAAGGCCTTCTGGTTCAAGGAAAACACCTGTAATTCATCACTTCCATCATAAAAGGCTTTGGACAGGGCACTCCAAATTTTGTCGGCTTCATAATTTCTAGAGACATGGACATCAATAGCCACCTCTTGACTTTCTGATTTTCAGCATATCATTGTTCGTATCCATCTTCAGATTCTTTAGGTGGATCTGCCTTGCCACGAATGAAAGAGAGCTTTTCCCGCTCAGCAATATGCATTTCCATCGATTGGGACCAAATTTCATAGTTTGATTCAGTGAAAATAATTCATGCATTAAAAATACTTTCAGATTTGACAATAATAGGAACTGATTTTGTCCTAGATGATTCAGAAATTTTTTTGCTAATGATTGTTCTGGTTCGATTTTGCAGTTCCCGAAGCTAGAGAAGGTGGTGTAGCAACGCCGCAGCACAATCCCTAATTAGAGGTCGGTGGTCAGCAGTCGACTAGTTCACAAGAGCTTTCAAGGGATTCAGAGATGAGAAGCCAACTGAGAATCCGAGAATAACAGCAATAGTCGGCAACTATTGCTTGATCGCTCAATTATCAATTGTCTTTTAATAATGAGAGAATAGGCTTTTACACCGATGCAGAAACAGTGGTGACAAGAGACGGTATAGTAACGAATTGGTGTCTATTGTGAGAAGGGATCAATGGGTAATGACAGAATTCAGCGGCAGGTACTTGAAAAGGATCATTAGGGATCCAAAATCTGGAGAAAAGTGAACATAGGATCTTCACAAATAAAGCAACAATCGCGACCTCGACAACTCACAGCGCAGGTTGTCGATCGTCACATAGACGAACGTAGGATCTTCACCAATACACCAAGTTGCATCGCAGAACAGTAACTCAAAAATTATCGATCGTTGCGGAGAGGAAACCACCGTCGTCTCACTTTGATTTTTTCGAAAGGAAAAAAGAATATCGATTGTTGTTAGATTCACTGTCGTCTCTTTGCAAGTCGAGAAACCCAACTTATCGTCACTGGAATGGATAGAGTATCAATGGGGACTGATCAATCAGTCATTGTGGTAAAACAGAGAGAGGTAGAAAAGGCTAAAACCAAAAAAACCTTAGATCCTCTGCTTGTCTATGCGACTATGGCGAGAGTGGAGGCTCTAATACCAACACAAAAATATAGAGGAAAAAAACCTATTTTCATTCATATCATTATACAAAGTATGTATACGATTATATAAACAGGGATCCCTACAAACCACGGGATTCTCACCAGATTGACTCCTATAAAAAATTAGGATTTGATTCCCATAATCAATCTAAAACTAGAAGGAATCTTATAAGGAATCAATTACAATAAAAATCTCAACATAATCACCAAAAACACTTGTGAAATCTTGTTTAAATTAAAGGTCCCAGTGTCATCAATCCATCAATGAACAGAGAGGGGCTTAGAGAGAGAAACCTAGAGAGTGAGAGAGAGAAACCATTGTGTGTGACTGTGTGCGCGCGTGTTTGTGTGTACACTCACTCTGTGTGTGTCTGTAATTTGTACTGAATTTGCGTGCATATATATATATATGATTGTGTGTTCTGTGTTCTGTATTCTATTTGTATGTGTATATGATAGAGAGAGGGTCACCGATATGAGAGAGTAAGACATAGCTAGAGAAGGAAAGGAGAAGAGTTAGTTACTGACAAGGAGGTGAGACCCACTTTGGGTTTGTGGGCTGATCGTGGGGGCAACGGTGTAGGCGGTGACGATGTAGGTGTTGGAAGTGGTTGAAGACGACGAGGGTGATTTGGTGGCCACCGTTGATGGAGTTGTGATGTGCCGTTGAAGATGATGGTCGGGCAGTGTAGCGTGGGAGAAAGGAGTGAAATCTTAGCTTTTTACAATATTTAATATATTTTAATCAATGGGTAATTTAGTAATTTCAATTTTGTCTTGTTTTGGAAGACAATTGTGATAAGAGGACAATGTAGTTTTAGAAAATACAAGGGAGATATTTGCAATTGTCAAAAATTAACAAAGAGTTAGGTGTAATTAACCCAAATAGAATTATCCCATTTTCACTCCCACCGCAAGGGCCAGTTACCTATCAAAAAAGAATTATCCCATTTTCTCTTTTATTTTTATTTTTCTTTAATGTAGTTAAAGGCAAAATCCATGCTCTAGAATGGAGTCATACAAAAAATCATCCTCACCAAGAATATTTTAATAATCTCTCGAGGAAAATAAAATAAATCGTTTAAGTGCTTTCAGCAACACAATAGACTTAATTCTGTTGTCTTCGTATAAAGTGTAATGAACTCATATAGTCCTCGAAGGGTAATCCACTAATCTGATGAAATGGGCTTAACTGGATGCTACTGCTTTGAGCTATAAGTTTGGTTTCAAAAGATCAGATTGCTGTAAGTGTTCCATACTTACCTTTCTGGTGATGTTTGTCAATTTGAATCAAAAATGAAAATCCAGAAATTTAAAAGGGTTGCTTTGGGCAAAATATGTTGTTTGTCTCAAACATTTGTGGTTCACTTATTAATTGCAGCTCTCTCGTTCTAGGTAGATTCATGCATTTGTTATTCCATCAAAGATCCTTCGTTCCATGTGTTACATACTGTGCCCAGTGTGCTACATTTACTTTGTATTACTTTTAGTGAAAACTTCAATATATATGGTCATTTCTAATCTGTTTGG
Source organism: Nyssa sinensis (assembly GCA_008638375.1). Classification (NCBI taxonomy): domain Eukaryota; kingdom Viridiplantae; phylum Streptophyta; class Magnoliopsida; order Cornales; family Nyssaceae; genus Nyssa; species Nyssa sinensis. Next base: position 186,570 of record VIRR01000555.1, on the reverse strand, counting down.
TGCTGCAATTTGCAGCTTGCAATGAAGAGAGAGAGAATTTGAGTGCCAAACATATTTCTAGTTTTGGTTCCCAATCAGGCTGTTGTACAGAAAGCTCAAGAATCACCAAAGAAAAGGGAAAATATATTAGTAACTGAAGTCTCAGCTGGTGTTTGAATGCATAAAAAACATTCATGATGGGCTTTCAAAGGAGGAAGAATCAGCAAATAATCTGCTTTCATGTTCTTCTATTAAGATCTCACAATCTTATATGGTATCAGTATAATGTAATCTGTACAAGAATCTATTTGTTTGATCTTAATAATAATAGCTAATGTCTTGGAGGATCAGATTGAACAAATAGAATTTTTCTATGATTTAAATGAACTAGTCTAGAATGTTATTTGTATGACACACATTGGTTTCTCAAATATTAATTTCTTTTTGGAAAAAAAGCGATTGTTGTATAAAGTGTGTGTATCATCTATCTATCTATCTATATATATATATTTATATCTATATCTATATCTTTACTATATATAAAATTATGAAAAATTTTATGTGTTTTCTTCGAAAGTGTTTTACACCCCTTTATTATAAATTTTATCCCTTAAATAAAATTTACCAGTTCCTTTTGTTTATTAATTTGCCTTTGTAATCGCGTAGTGCCTCTTCTAATTCCATCTCTTTTCTCCCGCTGCACCATTTCTTCTCCCTTCTCCGTGTGGACACTTCCGATTCCGTCTCTCCTCTGCGCACCATTTCTTTACTCTTCTCCACTCTATCGCAACACCATTGGGAATCAAATCTTGGGGTGGTGGACTCTTCTAATTTCTTCTCTCTTCTCTACAACCATTCGTGCTCTCAACTTAATCGTTCACAACACTGGACAGGTACGTTGTTTTGAATTGTGATCTGGTCATACTTTACGTGATTTAGGGGAATTTTTGGTGAAGTGATGGACATGTTAGGAGAGGATATCAGGGGGTTGAAGGGATCTCGCGGGATCCAAGAGCCTGCATTATTCTTAATTTCTTGGTTACTTTTTTTCTTTTTTTTTGAAAGATGCTTTTCATTTGTTCTATGGCCCGTTGTCGCTACCTATCCTAATCTCTAGAAGCATATAGTGTATGGGTAAAATTTAGATTTAGATTTGTATGTTTGGCTTCAGATGTTATTTCTGTTAACTGTAGTCTTCATTTTTGGAATTTTTGGTGTAGGAGTGATGGACATGATGGGAGAGGTTATCAGTGGGTTGAATTAAGTGATCTTGTGAGATCGAAGAGTCTGCATTTATCATAATTTCTTGATTAGTTTTTTTTTTTCTTTTAGATTTCTTTAAAGATTCTTTTCATTTATTCTATGACCCGTTGTTGCAAGCCATCATAATGCTAACATGTGAAAAAGCATTCAGTGGTGTGATGCAATTAGGAATGTTAGGAATAGTAGCAATAGACATGTACCACGAGTGATCCATGGGATTGATTGATTTTAATGTAAATTGATTGATTTTGCTTATTTGCTGAAGTTCTTCTTAACATATTGGCAGGAAAAAGGAAATCACTTGCAAAATATTCAACGTTTCAGATTAACCTCCAGAAGCATACAGTATTTGGGTAAGATTTAGATTTAGATTTATGTGTGACTTCAATAGTTAACCATGTTAATTGTATTTTGTGTCTCTTCATTTTTTCTTCTAGTTATCATAAATTCTTTTTAGGCGTCAGGGTGGGGAAATATAAATCTGCCTAGGGTGTTGAAACAGTTCATTATATGTGATGAAATACTATTTAGGTCCATTGTAGAGTTTGAATGTTCTATGTCCAGCTGTAACCAGTTGGCATTAACTTTTTAACTTGAAGACCTTTTTTTTTTTTAATTCTTTCATCTTGAGTTAATAGGTGACATTTATTCGCAAGCGCACACATAAGTTTTAATATATATATATATATATATATATATATATATTGATGCTGCACTTTTTCATCCTGGCACATAGTAGGCTCCGCGTGCACCATATTATTCGCTTTGGGCTTAATAGCCCTCACGACTTTGTTCTTCCTGGGTGGAAAATGCTTGATGTAAGAGAGAGGACGACTAGAGCTTATAAGCGACGCCAGTACCTGATTCCTATTCGATGTGGGACTCAAAGTGGCACAATAGTTACTCCCCCCAGTCAAGACTGATGGAGCATAGGAACGAGGCGCGTGGCTCGAAGAACGTGGCCCTAGTGTTCCTATAGACGGCACCAAACTGATGATGTACTTTTTTGTCCTGGCACATAGTAGGTTCCACGTGCACCGCATTGTCCGCTTTGGGCTTAAGAGCCCTCACGACTTTGTTCTTCTTGGGTGGAAAAGGCCTGATGTAAGGGAGAGGACGACTGGGGCTTATAAGCGACGCCAGTGCCCGACTCCTATTCGATGTGGGACTCAAAGTGCCACAACATATATAAAAACCGGTGGTGGTCTTTTTGCATTTGTTAGTTTTTTTATGGGACGATGACATGATTTTTTCCAATAAGTTTTACTTGCATCTAATTTCATTTCTATTATCTTTGTAAATCAGGAAGTAAGGTGCATTAGGAGTAGGGTTTGTAGTTTGCACTATCATCAAAATTTGAAAATCTTCTTTACGAGTCATGTCACTCTCCGGCAATGTTAGAAGAAGAAGAAAAAATTCACTCACAAATGCAAATTGTGTGGCATATATTGTACCTCTTTTTATTTTTCACAATTTCTTGAGAAACGTTAACAAAAATGTTATAAACTTTTTCTAGAAGCAAAGTAGCTTTCATGCTTTTTTTTTCACCCTTTGTGCAATCATGTGTATTCAATAATAGTGTCTTTAGTTACGGTTAAATTGCTTTTGGAAAGCAATTTTAGGTGATTGGGGGAATATTCTCTTTGCATCATCAAAGCAACTAGGTATTTCATAAATTTATTTTCATATATTAATTGTATTTTTAAATTAACATTTTATTTTAATATTTTTATAAATTTATAGATAATTATATTTCAACTTCACTAATGTTCTCCAGTATGAAATATTTTTGTCCAAATTTTGTCTTAAAGTATACTATTTAATGTGGGTGTGAAAATCTACAAATAAAAGTATCCTCATGTAAGACAAGAAAGAAGGTTACAAGGAAGGGTTATGAGACATCATTGTGGTGTTTGTCAAGGGCTTTCTGATGGTCAAGTTAGTAAATTGCTTGAAGAATCGAGGAAAGATGTACAAATGTTAGGATTTGTATGCAAGAAATTGTGTTCTTGGTGCATGCATGGATTATGATTTAATTAGATGGTTTGACGTAGCGAGAGCGTGTTTTTGATTGCAGGTAACTCCCTGATCATATGAGGATATTGGGCCATGGATGACACCTTGCATAGGGTAACATCTCGTGATATCTTGCGATTATGGTTTCTTTTCGCTTTGGGATGTTTAAATTTAGTTAATTTAGTCTAATGTGCTCAAACTTGGTCAAATCGGCCGAGCCGCCAATCATCATGAGCCGACGTTACGTCTAGGCTTATGTCAGATCTGGATTAGGCCTAGCTTTGTTTAGAATAGAGCATCACGTCGCAATTCGGACGGATACGAACCGAGTCATAGTTTGCACGAAAATGATGACGTGCCTGGGTCTTATTTAATAGGGATAGTTCGAACACTATACTCGATCTTTATACCCATTGCGAATCATAGTACTAATAATAAAGACTAATCATAAGACCATCTTTGGTATAGTGCATGCAGAGAATTTGAGAGAATTGTTTTTGGGAAAAACCTTTCAAGATTCTAGTGAAAAAGGTAAATTGTCAAGTGGGTATTGCTAATTTGTATCCTATTTGGTGGTTAAGTGTTGTGACTAGTGGATTCAATTTCCATAACAACAAATACCAACCATATTATATTTAGACAAATCAAGGAATGTAAAGTCAACCGAAGGAATTGCGGTGATTTCATGAAACTAAAATCTAAGCTATATTATTCAGAAAAAGTCCAATAAAAAACTTCTTTAAAATATAGTTATAAAAAAGGTCAAGATTGAAAAAATGTAAATATAAATAAATGAAAGGAATATTTTTGTCATTTAAAAAAAAAATTATTTAGTTCTAAGTCCTTCTAAATAATACTTAATTATTATAAAATTCAAATATTTTTTATTTTTGAAGTGAAGGACAATTGTTATTTTTTTTTAGATGAGGTCTATTTTTTATTAACCGATACTTTAATTTGTTTAATATGAAAATAATGACCTTATATATAATTTATCTTTTTACTCGAACCACGATCTCTCTGAAAAATTCATCGTCCAATAACTCTTCCTTAGCCGCCCAACTTCAAAACCTCAATTTATCTGCATCGCCTCTCAAAAAGAGATCCACATCTTTTCCTCCTTTCTCCCCGCCCCTTCCCCTCAGCCTGAAGACTACTGTGACACTATCGATAGGAACCATACATGATCATCCATTCAGCCCATATCTTAGTTTTGCAATCAATGTATTAAAAGTCGTGATTGAGGAGTCCACTGTACAGGAACAGATGTAGAATTATGAGCTGGTTTTCTTTGGCCGGCTGTTTTTGGTGTGGAGCGGGCATCATTGGAGGATTTTATTTTGCAGGTGCATGGAACCACTAAGAGAATAAAGCCTTTGGTCTGCAATGGCATCTGGGAGGTGGTGGTTAGCCTTTAAATCCCTATGGTGCTGGGTTTTCGTTTGTGGATGTTTTATGGTTTTGCTATAGTTTCTTTTGGCGGTCAAGTTTGTCTGGTCACAGTTTGTTTCGTTTTTGTTTCAAAAATTTTGAGAGAGTTTTTGTAATTGTTAAAAACTTTGAGGCTAGTATAATTTATTTAATTTATTGTTATATAAAATAAAAATAAGTTATTTATTATTAATTAAAATTTTTTAAAATTTTTTTTAAAAAAGTTAAAAAAAAGTTGTCAAAATTATAAAAAAAAAAAACATAAAAAGGTTAGCTTTGTCATTTCAAAAAACAAAAACTGGAAGAAGGTATTTTTTATTTGTCAAAAAAAGCATGGGAAGTAAAAAATTTAAGAAAATGTTAGTATTATTTATCCTTTAATATAATATTTTCTATTATTTGTGGTTTAGACTTTTTTAGAGTTCCAAAAATAGTAGCTTGATTTTCTACTGAAAATTTGTTAAATATTCTTGTCAACGTATTGATGATCCTTTTATATTTGTGGAGATGTCAATTCATAACAGAGCCAAGGTTCCGGGAAAACTGGTGAAGCCCAAGTTCTATAAGAGGGTACAGCCTTCTCTGGTAATTTTGATGATATAAAAGTTATTTTTGTCATGTTAAATGTTTTTTTTTTGGTAGAATTAATTTTTTTTTTTAATTATCATTATAATTTGAGCATTAAAACAAGAAAAAAATCTGATCAAATTTAAATTATATAATTGAAACAATATGAATCGTTGTAATAAATAATAATTAGTAAAATAAAAATTATAGTTAAAAGAAAATTTAACTCAGACAAATTTTAAAAATATAAATAATCAATTATTAAATTACTTTTTAAAAATTGAATTAAAAAAATATGACTATAATAATTTTAATAAATTAATCGTTTGGAGACACTCTTGGTTGGACCCAAAGAGGATGAATGTGGCCATTTCTCTGAAAAATTCGTGCTCAGTAAACTCATGACAGAACAGACAAGAACTGGTGTGGTTTTTCTTCGTGGGTCCCAAAGGAAATAGCAGAGCTGTTGCCTCTTGATATGACTTTTTTGTTTTTATTTTTCTAAATCATTATTTTCATTTAGAAAAAGGTGGAATATAGCTAATCTTTGTAGGGTCGAAGGAAATAGCCCAACTATTTCCTGTTCTGTTTTATTATGACTTTTTTTTCTTTTTAATTATTTTTTAAAATCATTAATTTAATTGAGAAAAGGTGGGATACAACTATGGAGGTAATGATCAGGCAGAATGGAGGACTATATGCAGGGCTGGACCTGCATGTCGTATCTGTGGAGCAATTTTTCTATGGTACCAACAATCGCAACAGTGTACCATCATTAGTAGAGTTAATGAAGGCTCACAGGCCAATTGACTTTTCAAATTTTTTGTTTTTGATCTGGATTGAGCCTAACTTTATTCGTAACAGAGCACCATGCCATGGTTCGAATGAATCACAATTGGGTCACTTTGAAAATAATGACATGTTTAGGTCTCGTTTAATAGTGATAGTTCGAACATTACACTCTATCCTTTTACATGCAGCGAGTCATAGTACTAATAACAAAAACATATCTTTGTTACAGTACACACACAGAATTTGAGAGAAATTTGTTTTGGACTATTTTACCTTTCAGGATTTGAAGTAAAAAAATTAAATTGTCAAGTATTGCTAATTTGTATCATCTTACGTAGTGAAGTGTTGTGACTAGTGGATTCAATTTTCATAACAACAATTATTTTCCAATTCATAAAAATAATTACAATGTCATTGAAAAATTATATATAAAGTTTTATTTTTTTATTTAAAATTAATTATACGTAAGAAACAATTATTAGTTAATTAAAGTATTAAAAATTTTAATTATTAATAAATTATTAATTTTTTATTTCTATTAATTATAAAAGGATAAGAAGGTCGACTGTATTTTCAATATGAATTTTTTGTTTTTAATTATTTTTCTAAATCATTATGTTAATTGGAGAAAGGTGGGATAGAGCTATGGAGATAATGCTGTAATGGTCGGGCAGCGTAGAGGACTCTGGGCAGGGGTTGACCTGCCTGTCGTATCTATGGAGAAAAACTTTATAACTTTGTTCCCACCTCACAAAAGGAGAAAATCATGAATCAGTAGTGGATTCTCTTTGTCTTCTTCTTTGAATCCTCTCATCCTTTCAAAGATTATACATAATTTTTTATTCTCAAGTCAAGCTCTTCTTGCAATCTCACGGTCAGTACTATTCTTATTATTTTTCTGCTTTTTCTTGCTGGCAATTTTTTTTTTTTTTGGTTATTAAACTCTTCCAACTAGGATTAATTAATAAAGAAATGCACACAGTTACACACACATACATAGTAATGCATATTTATGATTTGGTGTTGCTCAAAAACACCAAGAAAAAAAAAAAAAAACCAAAGATAAAGGAGCTGGTTTTCTGCACTCATTATACCTTGTCCTGCATCTTCATAGTTTGCATGAAATATTTTTTCATGCATTTATATTTGTTTATGAGTTTGCTTAATATCATGGCTCATCATTGATCTATGATCACTCCAACAAGGTTGTCAATCATAATTACTAATTGATTAAAATTATTGAAATTTTTGAAAAATGTTGTGGTTAATTTAATATTTTAGAGGTTTTCAAAAATTTTATACCGTTCCCCTAATGAGTTTGTTTTACAAATTTTCTAATTAGTTATAAAAATACGTTTTTTATACGAAAAAATTAAGGCTCTTCGAAAAATAATTGACTTGAAAAGTGGAGTAAAAGTACTTTCAAAGGATCTTAGAAGGTAGATGAATCCCAAGTAAATAATTATCGTTAGTTTTTGTCCCAAAACTCATTCAAACATAAAATTGCTAAATTAATCATACGACAACTTTAGGAGGCATTAAAAAAAGTTAGAAATAAAAGAGAGAGATTGAGTCCTTAAAAGAAAGAGAGAGGTTCGTGTCTATTGTATCGGAGTTTGAGAATAGTTATAACGATTCTTGTATAAGAATTTGAAATAAGAATTAAAATTTTTATAAAAGCAATGTTAAAATCATGTGCACATATTTTTTATGTGCAATAGTATAAATTATATAAAATGTGCCTAAAGGATGTAAATCCTATGTAAAAGATTTGCGAATGCTGTAATTCTTTTTAGTCATAACAAAAAAATTACAGTTCGTTGGATTCATCTTATTCCTTTTCTGGTGCAAATGTTACGATCAAATTTTTAAATTTTTGTTCTTTTTATATATTCAAAATACATGTAGTAACCATTACATTTTTTGGATTTCACATAATTTAATATAATTTTATTAGTTTAATTTTATTAGTGAGTTAAAGTTTCCCCCATTGAGGCACGAATTCTTCCTTTACCCCTGTTTATAATGATATTTTTTAGTTACTCATTTGAATTTTATACAAACTTGATAGAGTTAAATGTTTTGTTTGAAATGTGCTAATTACAATTAATTTAAATAAATAAATAAAAATTTAAAAATAAATTAGGACCCATTCCCACTTATCACGGGATTTAAATGGATTTGGGGAGAGACTTTTTTTCATGGGACGGGGTTAGGGAAAAGGTCCCCTGTCTCAAACCCGTTCTGTTGCCATTCCTAGTAATTCAACATTCTTTAGTTTCTAATGATATGTGCGATACTACTCTATCTACAAGGAGATGGGAAAGGCTTTGAACTCTCTTCTCTGCTTTAGGTTGCTAAGTTTAATGAAAAAGTACAACTAGTTGAGCGAGACCAATCCCTATTTTTATAACCCAAGCATAAGTCCTAACGCATAAAGAAATGATAATAAAAGGTCCACACTTAATTATAAAATCTATATCAATGCCCTAAGCGATAACACATAGTTAAGGTGCACCAAACTTAATGTATCTTCATGATCACTATCAATAAATTGAGTTCATACAGTTTACTCTTTTCCAATCAAACATTCTAATTAAACCGGTGTTTCATAAATATAAAATGTAATGAGATATGTTATTCCACTCGCGTAAAAAATCTTTCATTTTTCCACTCTGTTTGCCTAGATTGATATTAGAGTTTTGAAAACATCTTACATTCAAAACTAAAATATTTTAAACCATCATGTAACTCTTACATATTTTAATCACAAAATTCATATTTATTCATAATAAACCAATGTTATAACAATAATTATAATATTTTTTTATTAATCACAGACTTTGGCTCTGGTACCACTAAAATGAATCATTATGCATCCTATGCGTAGCAAAATTAAAAATTTTAATTAATTAATTTCCTCATCTTATGATTAGTCTATGATGTATACAAAATATTCATAATGGTACAAGAATCTTTGATCATAGTTACCTTTGTACTGCACTTTTCAAAACCTTTTAGACGATCGACAATAACCATATATGCATCTGGTCTTTAAGCGTATCCACATAGGTGAATCCTAAACTTGAAGAAACTCTTAAGTTGTAATTGGATTCTTCAACTCCTGAAGAAGAGAGAGAGACAGAAAGAGAGAGAGAGAGTGGGGGGGGGGGGGGAGGGTTGCACAACCTACTCTAGGGTAGAGAGAAAAATTTCTATCTTTTGTCTCTACATGTCATATTTATTATAAACGTAACCCTCACCCTAGTCATTCTAGTGTTTGACTAAATTACAAAATTATTACTATTAACTCTTAATAATAAATATGTCCCTTTTAATTATTCAAATTCTACATCACCGTTTTGTGTGAGACCCCTAAGGTTGATACTAATATGGTTGTAGAGGTTAATACTAAAAAGTAGTACAAATTTAAATTCTTTCTAATTTAATTTGAATTGTAGCCCTTTTTAATTCTCTCTTAATGAAAATAATAAATTATCTATCACAAAACTTTACATTATATGTCACACGCTAGCTTCCAAGAGCACCAAACTAGATGCACAAAATATGTGTAAAAATACATTAAACATTTGTACATGTGTAAAAAACTAAGTGTATACCAACAAAACACACTGCGTAAAACTCAAACTAGTCATACGAGTCTATCAATAAAACACTTTCAATTGCAATTTATATGCAATTTAAACATACAGACTGCTTTTGCAATTCATATCAATAAAATAGATACTTTTTGACTAGATTATAAACTTCAGTGTGTCACAAAATAAATTCTCTTGTCAACTATAACCAAAACATACTAGGAAGTTCTAAACATTGCATTAAATATCAAGAATGATTGAGAAATAGTAATATAAATATAAAGCTGCTCTTTAAATCTTGAAAACCTTGGTGATACACATATCAACAAAAGTGTGAGACAAGCATATATATTCGTCCAAGTATCTTTATGAGGTAAAGAATTCTCACTAATTTTACAAATATTTATAAGAACAGTATCAATATAAAATGTTTAAAGAACAACTCTTATTGCTTCTTATAAGGGAAATGTTCTCAAACATAATATGAGTTTTAAACTTAAATTCCCAAAGAAGATTTAAATCGGATATACCAGGATCTTTTACAAAATGAGTAACAATTTGAAAATAAACCTATAAAATCTTGATGAAGAGAAAATTATCCATCTCAATAGAGCCTTCCTCATAATTTTCTTGAAAACCAATAAAAGAGTTGTAACTTTTTTATGCGTCACAATATAAGTTTGCAAAAATTATGTTAATACCACCTTTATAAAAACCTAAATTAACAAGTGACACACACTCAGAATTATGTTCAATATAATTTAGTTCTTAATCTAAACCAAAAAATGCCAACTATCTTAAATAGGCTTATTTAAAACTTTGTCAAATAATCAATTATACTAAGATGATATCAAATCATAATCAACAAGTTTGCCTCCTACAGATGACTTAATATATCTAATCAATTAGGCAGTGAATCAATAATATTCATTAAATTTATAACTGTGGTGTACACCTATAATACCAAAAACTTTATCGAGAATGAAAATCACTCTACTAAATTGTTCTCACCAGAACAATTAAATTACAGATAATAAAAAATTGTAGAGGTATAAAATAGTAGCATACATAATCTTTCATTACTCACTTAACTTGCACAACAAATATAATACTTGCAAATCAGTTAACTAACATTTATGCGGTTAAATAACCGTAATCCATTTAATTGAAAAATTAATTAGATTTATCTAAGTAAACCAGTATAAGTCCAAATCTTGTGAGAGTAGGCGTGTCATTGCAATACATCTTTGGAGCAAGAGACCACAACATGCTATAAGTCCTCTCTACTGTATATTAATCTAGATAGACAACCAACACAAGTCTTTGAAAAGTCCAACGTCTTTGAGGCAAGAAGAACCCTTTAAACGGTGAAACTCAAAATATTTAGTCTACCCCAAGTGATAACCCTCCTAGGGAGATGATCACGACCCGTTTGGATCCTTGATACAATTGCAATCCTAAATCAAATATATATATATATATATATATATATACTTTCTTTCATTTATTTAAAATATAAATTTTAAGTGCACCTATGAAACCATGAAGGCTAGCCCACTTCGTGAAAGCATAATCATCATGTCACATGTGACCCATAAGAATATGACTATCACTTTATGCCCATTTGTTTTCAAAATTTTTGCTCAAATTATTCTTAAAAATTGCATAAGCATATCTATATATATGTGCTCAAATAGTGTCAATAAATATAACCTTCCATATTTTGAGGATGTAAAATAAAATTAACATATGGGTTTACTACAACCATATTCATAAACAATAATAAAATATAGCATTGCTTTATGTAAAATCCCAAAACATTGGCACTACTATACATTATCACTTTATTGGATAACACAACTCTTTAGTGGCACATTATGCAAGATGACACTAGTTACACACCACAAATCCTCATAACACGTGTTTATTTAGTTTCTTTTTAAAAAAATTAATGCATAACTAAATCATTATTATTTTAACACAAAACCCAAAACTAATAATGGACAAGACCCACAATGTCATCCCATATGACATAAGATAAAATAAATAATTTACAAGTTCATTGATAACAAGAGGCCACATAATCGATTCCATAAAATTGGAATCAAAATAATTTTTTCAAAACTTTATGCACAATATTAATAAATGCTTTAAAAATAATTTCTAGACTTTAGATTCCTAATTCATTACAGTGTAATACTTTTTGAGATTCCAAACTTTAGGGCTTTTGAAGCCCCTGATCAAGCGTGACTAATTTCATTGAGATCACAAGAAACTGATCTATATACAATCGGAATTTATGGCCTCAAGTCTTTTCGGCCGCTGAAAAAATTACCCACTATTTTTCTTAGTTTCCCTCATTAAATCCATATATTTCATGTAATTAAATTACATGAACACATTCTAAAGACAATTGAAGTTTTCATGATCAAATTCAATCTAAACCATATCTCTTGGGTTTCGCTTCTACAGGACACACAACTTTCAAAATCATAACATAGGATGATTCATACTAATTAAAAACAACATCCTCAAGATCGGATTTGCATGGGCAACAAAAGCCCACTATCAATTTGAATCGAAACTCATTCATTATTAATGAATTAATTAAAATCCCTAAAATGCATGTGCAGTAATCCGAAAATTAGAGCTCTAATTGCTATTGGATGAAAACCAAATTGTTTAAATTGATTATATGATTATAATCTACAAAAACCCCATAATACTCAATCCATTTCATGGAAAAAGATGATCAATATTGCCAATCAATTTCATACGAGTTTCACGCTTCAAAATAATCCATGAATTCTTTTAATTTGAAAATTCATATAATAATATGAAATTTTATCGTAAAAAAAAAAACCACAACCTATGTTCTAGACATGACGACTTTGATACCACCTGTAAGATCTTAATCCAAATAACACACAAGTACAATCATAAGTAATTAAAGATTAATATGATAAATAATGGTGTGTACCCGAATCCATGAATGATATGAATAAGCCTTGTATGATAATCTATAACCTCCTTCTTGATATTGCCATCATTAGAGTTTATCTACAAGAAAACGAAGACATAGCTTTCACTATCTTTTCTGTCTTAGGTTGCTAAGTCCAATGGAGAGACAGACTATAATAGTTAAGTGAGACAGGAGATCGACCCCAATATTTATAACAAAAGTACAAGTCCTAATCCATAAAATACTACTTGTCAAAGAATTCACACAAATCCATAAAATCTATTCCAATGTCCTGCGTGATATTCAGTAATTAACTAAAATTTATTTTCAAAAAAATCAACCTATTTTCCACTATTAACTTACTGAACATTCTTTTACATTTAAACCCTACATATTTTTGGCAATTGAAGTACTAAGAAATTCGTAAATGTATTTGCAATTAGGTTGTGTTGGGGCATGGAGTACCTCCAAACAATTTGTACAAGTATTGAATTTTTGAAAAACTCTTGGGCATTCTTTCACAAGTGGTATAATTATCACGAATTGCTTGATGAAAAGCGTCAAACTCTAAGAAGGAGAATGGAAGCATTGCAGTGCCGAGAAAATGATGTGCATGATGAATTGAGAAATTCACAGTATGACTCTAGAAAGAAGCGAAAGAGAGAAGTAGAGAACTGGTTTCAAAATGTAAGACAAAAAATAACTGAAGTACAAGAGGTTAAACAGAATGCCTCACGATTGCGTCTTTTGAGGATTGTTGATAAAAATATTCAGGAAGTAAATGAGCTTATGGAGCAGGGTGTGTTTCCTGAGGGGCTTCTAATTGATGTACATCAAAGAGGAGAGGCATTGCTAACAACGCCATTAGTGGGTCAAACTACAGCCGTGAGAAATTTGGAAAAAATTTGGAAATTCTTGATGGATGATGAGATGACATGCATTGGAGTTTATGGTATGGGAGGTGTGGGCAAAACGACCGTTATGACTCATATCCATGATCGGCTCTTGAAGAATCCTAGTTTAGTACATGATGTATATTGGGTAACTGTGTCACAAGAATCAAGCATTCACAAATTGCAAAATCAGATTACAAAACTTATACATCTACATCTTTCAGAGGAGCTTGACGAAAGGAAAAGGGCAGCTGAGTTATTCCATGCATTGAGAAGCAGAAAGAAATTTGTAGTTATTTTAGATGATATGTGGAAAGTATTTCTTCTGGAGGATATAGGTATTCCAGTTGGAGTTGCATAAGGAAGGTTACTTATAACTACTCGGTCATTGGAAGTCTGTCGAGGAATGCAGTGCCAACAAACTATCAAGGTAGAGCCTCTTTCTACAGAAGAAGCATGGGATCTGTTCATGAAGAACGTTTGGAGTGACAAGGTGCTTGATAAAAAAGTAGAAGAAATTGCAAGGTCTATTTCCATGGAATGTGCTGGTTTACCTCTGGCCATCGTCACAACAGCTAGAAGCATGAGAGGTGTTGATGACATTCATGACTGGCGCAATGCACTAGTTGAGTTGAGAGAACCAGCTGAGGGGCTTGTGGATATAGAGGAGGTATTTAAGCCACTAAAATTCAGTTATGATCGCTTAAAACATGAAAAGCTTCAACAGTGTTTCTTATATTGCGCATCATTTCTTGAAGACTACGAGATCCCAAGAGAGGAGTTGATAGCGTATTGGATTGCTGAGGGGTTACTCGATGAAAGAGGAACTAGGAAAGCACAGTATGACATGGGTCATTCTGTACTGAACAAACTAGAAAATGTTTGTTTGCTGGAAAGGGCTGAGGATGGTGGAAGGCTAGGATGTCCTTGTATTTGTGTAAAGATGCATGATGTGATTAGAGATATGGCCCTCAAAATCACAAAAGAGAATGACTCCGCTATTTTCGTGGTGAAATCTGAAGTGCGGATTTTTGGTGATTTGCACATCACAAATCAGAGAGAATGGTCAGAAAATCTTGAGAGAGTTTTCTTAGCAGGTGACGTATTAGAAGAATATCTCTCCCCTTCCATATCTCCTAAGTGCCCCAGACTTCTCACCCTTCAGCTGCATGGTAACTACCGTATTACAGAGCTTCCCAATTCTTTCTTTGTGCATATGCAGAGCCTGAGAGTTTTGGTCCTCTTCAATATGGACAAGCTCGAGCGTTTGCCAAATTCTATCTCCGACTTGAAGAGTCTCCGAGGATTGTTTCTTAATGATTGTTCCAGTTTAGAATATGTACCTTCACTGGCAGAGCTTAAGGAATTGAGGGAATTGCATCTACACCAAAGTGGAGTGAAAGCAGTACCTACTGATTTAAAGGGATTAATCAACCTTAAGTGCCTTGATCTATCTTGGGTGTCGGGAATACAATCTATTCCAACTGGTTTACTACCCAGTCTTTCCAATTTACAGTGCCTCAGACTTGATGGTCGTAACATTGATGTTCAGACGGAAGAATTGATTACCTTGAGACAAATAGAGATGCTTGGTGTGTACTTCTCTAACCTGGATAAGTTCAATAGCTATGTCCGTACTAAAGATTGGGAGAGGTTGAGTCACTATCATCTTCAGATCCAAAATAGCGATCGACGACATGTTTATCGTCGTTGGCTTGAATGCAGAGAAGTATGCATTTATCGTATTGATCGTATTGATCATGTAATACTGCTTCCTACCAACATGCTGGAGTTGATCATAATTGACTGCGTTCTTCCTACGAGCTTATTGGATTTTTCACCTTCTCTGGGGGAAAATACTTGCAAAGATCTAGAGAAATGTTTAATTTCGTCTAGTAAAGGGATAGAGGACCTATGGTCGTTCACCACCACCACAACGTCAGTGCCACAAAACCTTCAAGTTTTGACAGTTTATTCCCTGCCAGATTTAAGAAGACTGTTCAAGTATGAGGGAGTTGAAATGGGAGGGAGACCACCAGCAGAAAGTGGAACCTTTTCTCTTCTAAAGCTGTTAGATATTCATGATTGTGGGAAACTAAAGTATTTGTTGACAGCTAGGTTGGTGAGGCACCATTTGCAAAACCTTGAAATAATTTGTGCACGTCATTGCTGGCAAATGGAGCACATAATAATAGAAGAGGAAGAAGAAGGGATTACTACTGAAAGGAATTCTATTCTCACATTCTCCAAGCTTCGGACTTTGAAGTTAGTTGATGTACCAGAATTGAAGAGCATATGTATAGAGACAAAGACAATGGTTTGTCCTTCTCTTCAAGAAATTCAAGTATTCAATTGTCCAAAGCTTAAGAGGCTTTCTCTCTCTACTATAAACGTGGATGATAGTAGAAGAACATCAGAGAGCCAACTTGATTCTCTCATAAAAATCAGAGGACAAAAAGAGTGGTGGGATTTGTTGGAATGGGATAACCCAGAAGCTAAATCTGTTCTTCAATTCTCAATTGCAGAGGTATGTTTTCTGAAGTTTTCATAAATTTTAACAAACATTTCTCATACAGCTATACTGTTCAATGTAATGTTTAGATGCTCTGAAAAATGAGTGCTTTAATTTATTTGCAAAGGCAAGCCCTCCCCTTTTTTTTTAAAAAAATTGTTATCACAAAAAGAAGAAATTTTTTTTCTCCAATTAATTTATCAGTTTGAGAAAACAGAATGATGCTTAGGTTTGAAAAATGCATTTCAGGAATGATATTAATCCCCTTTTCTTGTTCATTTCATAAAAGGAAATGGAAATGGAAATTTTTGGTGCAAGTATCCCATTCAATTAAATGCTTATCATTCCTTTGGAAATGGTTTTTTTTTTTCACTTACTTCCGAAAGCAGCCCTGTTTTGTTTTTGAATTCATTTTTTCCTTTCAAAAGCTTTAAAAATTTATATTCCTTTGGCAAAGAACATTCCATGAATACCAAGTATTCCTATTCACTTAATTCTGGTTTTTTCTTTGATGTGTAGGGATGGGACTAATTTTTTACAGAATGACGAAGACGTGGTCAACACCGTGCTATGAATCATTTGCCTCTTGAATGGCTTTCTCCCTTTGGTGCCAACCTTGTTGGGATTCTTGGGTCTAGCAATGATGCAGTAGATATATCTTTCAGTTTTGATGCCTTAGTAGAAGACTCAAAGCTACAATGCTAGTTTATTTGGAAGGCATTGAACTGATAAGATTATATCATTAATTACTATCAATTTTGATATATTTCTTATCATTGATATTTTATTTTGTGAAAAATACTTTTTTTAATTGTGATCAAACAAGATAAATCATGAAATTAAATTAATGGAAAATTAGCAAATATATTGACAATAAGCTTATTTAATCTCAAATGCTAATTTATGTGGAGATGTTTATTTGCATATATTTAGCACCAAATGACTTATTTTAAAATCATCCAATTTTAGAGTGCAATTATTTTTCATGTAATGGGATTGAAAATTATTAGTGGGTTTAGAAGCCCATTGGAGCCAAGATAGGGTAAGACATATTCGATCCCACTCCTAACTTAATTTGGATTAAGCAATTATATATGGAATGTGTGACACTTGTTTTTAAGCTTCCCATGTTATTAATCTTTTTAGTTCTATTTTAGAGACCCACGTAGTTTGTACGGATTCCAAAGAAGGGCCATAAGAGTGAACATCTAGAGGCTTTCAAATTTGTGATTTGCAAAAACATATAGATAAGTTTTTTAAAATGTTTTTGCTGCTCTGTATAAGAATTATCTTTTCAACAAGTTAGATATTTTGATAAAATATATTTCTCTATAAATCAAAAAGAAAAGAAAAATCTACAGTAAAAGTAAGGTCATAATATAACTTCCCACCTCACAAAGAAGAAAATTATTAACCTTTAGTGAATACTCTTTATCAATTTATATTTATTAGTCTCCCACTTTACTCTGGAAAAAAGTTCAGTGGTATCAGGCAGAGTCAGAAATATTTTTTGGTTGGTGCTAAAAAATTTTAAAGAAAATTTTGTAAATATTTTATGAGCTGAGCCAAAATTTTGAGAGAGAAGTGAGAATTAAGATAAAAATTTTGGGTTGAGTTAAAATTTTGATGTAACAAATAAGAAAAGAAAGGATAAATATTAGATTTTGCTGAAATTTTGAGGTGGACTAATTTACAAAATGCCAAAATTTTACAAGTAAATTTTTTTTTGGTCAAATTTTGGGGAGGGTTACAACCGACCCTAGCCACCACCTGGCTTCATTCATGGGTATTGTTGTATCATAAGATTATTACTGAGGTATTAGTATTGATATAGGATTTGTGTGGATCTCACAACAATACTCAATTATAATAATTGTCACACAGTGCGATGCAACCACTAGATTTTTTTCCCGAAGAAAGTTATTATTTCCTAAAGAGGGTCTTGCATCAAATTATATTTATTAGTCTTGTTTGTCTTCTTTTATTTTGACTTATAGTTCCAAAGTTTTCCCCCCACAGTTTTTTAGTGTATACTTTATAGCTTTATTCCCACTTCACAAAGGACAAAAGCATTGCGTTCATTTTGTGAACTTCTCAATCATCCACAATTTGTTTTTGTTTTTTTTGTACACCAATCTGCCACAGCTCATTAAAATACAAATACAAATCACCAATAAATATTCCTTAACTAGAGAGAGATTGATGAAGCGAGTTGATCATTTCTAGACGGAGATGGAGGGGTTTGATGATACTTACATCTTCCATCATTTGATCCAGAACAAGCAAAGCAGGGCCTTCTTTGAAGTCTATGTTGTGGGGCCTTTTCAAAGTTTTCCTAGTGAGTGAAATACTCTTCCTTGAAGGTTGTGTGCCAAAGATTAAACATAATCTTTTGCTCTCAACTCAGGCTCTTTTAATTTCACGGTCAGTACTATTCTTATTATTTTTCTACTTTTTCTTGCTTCCATTTTTTTTATTTTGTTATTAAACTCTGCTAAATATGATTAATTAGTAAAGAAAGGCACACACATGCACAATAATGCATATTTATGATTTGGTTCTGCATTCATTAGACCTGGTCCTGCATCTTCATAGTTTGCTTGAAATGTTTTTGGATAAATTACACTGACCTATCTTTCTAACAATTACACTGACTTCTTCTGAGATTTCTAAAACTCACTTCCCCTATTTTACCTTACAATATACAAATACCCCTTCCAATCAAGATAAAAGAGCTGATTCTGCATTCATTATACTTAGTCCTGCATCTTTGTAGTTTGCAAGAAATGATTTTTCATGCATTTATATTTGTTTATGAGTTTGCTTAATGTCATGGCTTTGTTCTGCTAAGGTCTCATCCTCTCAGATCCTTGGAGGTTGTGTGCCAAAGATTACACATTAATCTTTTGCTCTCAAGTCAGGCTCTTTCAATCTCACGGTCTGTAGTATTCTTATTATTTTTCACCTTTTTCTTGCTTGCATTTTTTTATTTTGTTATTAAACTCTTCCATGTAGGATTAGTTAACAAAGAAATGCACACAGATACACACAGTAATACATATTTATGATTTGGGGTCTGATCAACATTCAAAATTCAACAATACCAATAAATAAGAAAAAAACAAAGAAAAAGGAGCTGGTTTTGCATTCTTTATACATGGTCCTGCATCTTCATTGTTTGCATGCATTTAAATTTGTTTATGAGTTTGCTTAATATCATGGCTCATCATTAATTTATGATCAATCTAACATAGTTGTAAGTCATAATAACTAATTGGCTAAAATTAACAAAACAATTAATACATACAAGGCAAAAAATCTAAATTTTCCCCTCTTTTTTTAAAATTAGCGAAAAACATGAATTCATTGCGTGGGTAGAACAACATTAAATAATGTTTAAGGGTGTTGAAGTTTGTCCTCATGTGCCTGATATTTCTTACTTCTGTCCTGTTGATTTAAACATAAAAGCTTGTTGATATTCTATTTTACCTCTCTTATCTCACAGCAAATATAGCTATGAACAGCAAAAGAAGAAAAGAACAGCAAAAGCAAAAGTGCTGCAGATTTTTTCTCTGTTTAGAGTTTACTATTTTATGCTGATTCATGCCTAGATATTCAGTATGAGAAAAAAATAGTGACCAAAGCGTGCACCTGATTGTTAGACAATTGCGTGGATTTAGGTCCATTATGGAGTTTGAATGTTCTGCGTCCTGCTGCAACCAGTTGGCAATAACTTTTTAACTTGAAGACCTTTTTTTTTTTTAATTCTTTCATCTTGAGTTCATAGGTGACATTTATTCGCAAGCACACGCACAAGTTTTAATATATATATATATATATATATATATATATATATTGATGCTGCACTTTTTGGCTCGCAATAAGTATGGACTCCGTGACCTGTAAAACACTCAGAAAGATGATCAGAGGACCACCGGGTTGGCTCCGGCGGTAGCCGCTCCGATGCTTAAGTAAGTAAAAGAATTGAAAAGACTGTATTGAAAGCCAAAGAATGAGCATAGAAAATAAGGCGTACCTTTAGGGTTTTATTTATAAGCCGTGGCTTTCCTAAGTTGATTAGGATTCGAAGCCTTTGATCACCGGAGATTGCAGCTACCTTGCATAGAGATAACCATAGATGGTAGTTTCCTTGTTGAAGACTGCTTCCTTGTTGAAGACCGCTTCCTTATTCCCTGCTCGGCATCCGCTAAGGCGGTGATGAGTTCTGGAGTGTTGGTCTGAACCCTGTGACCTTGTTCTGGATATATATATGTTCGGCCACTTCCGACCTTGTATGATGATCTGGATGCTTGAGTTTTTCCTCATTGGCTGAATGAGAATCATGTTGGCTGAGCATAGGTCGGACTGTGGTTACACGTGTCAAGTGTTGATTGGCCTGTTCTTTTATGGTATATTAGTTACTCCCCCCCCCCCAAGTCCTAGTTTGATGCTAGCAAGCAACTAGGGCTAAGCCTTTTTCGCAGAGTCATGTGTCTTGTCCGTTCGCCTTCCAAGGCTTTTATTGCGCAGCCGGAGATTAGGTCTTTTCAAGGTCATCATTGTACTGGGCTGATAGTCGGGTTTCTCGAAATCATCATTGTTCCGAACCGTCATGGCGTTTGGGATTGGTGGGTCCCTTCTGATATTGTGCTTATAAATACGGGATGAGATTTTGGACTGACCTTTCCCCCGTCATTTTCACTGTGCTAGGAGATTTCGTTCGCCATTGTTGGTTCGTGTGACCTTGAAGAATACTGGTTCCCTGAATTAGAACAGGTTCGACTGATTTTTCCTCTTCTCTTGCTTCTTTCTTCTTAAGTCTGGGAATAATGTCTGCTCTTCCTGAATCCCCAATTGTAAATGAGGGAGTGGGAAATCCTCCTGAGATGGCTATACCGTCTTCTGTAGAAGATGTGGGTAATCCTGCTCCCGAAGTTATTGGGGAGATGCCTGTTGATCCTCCCACTAGTCCTGGAGTTAGGATAGTTAATGCTTTTGAGGAGCCCCGAGACAAGGCTGGGGAGACCTCTGGCAGGTCTTCCCGTAGAGAAGAGGGTGAGAGTGTTGTCACTCTCGGAGCCTTCTAGATGAATGGAGGGTGAAATTTAAATTTCCCATGAATGTGACCTGCAGAGCGCCAGGCCCTATGGATCGTCCCCATAATGTTGAAGCCGGGGAGATTTGTGTTTACCTTGCCTGGTTTGAAATGGGCTTGAGACTCCCATTACCGGATTTAGTCAGGCAGTTCTTTTGTTGGTTCAAGCTCTGTCCTGCCGACCTGAATCTCAATAGCTGGCGGCAGCTTCTAGGGTTTGTGGTGTTGGGACACCTGAACAAGGTGGATGTGTCTCTGGACTTGATCCGTAGTAATATGGATTTGAAGTTCAAGCAAGCAGAGGGCCTTTTCTATATGTCCTTTGAGAAGGGGTTCCGACCCCTGACCTCTGTTCCTACTTCCAACAAGACGTGGAAGAAGTGGTACTTCTTCGTCGGAGGAGGATGGGAGCATGAAGGCTTTCAAGAAGGAGAGGCCTCGTCGTTCCCTCGTGTTACGGGTCATAGGGGTGAGGCTTATTCTTTTAGACTTTCTTTTAGCCTTGTTATGCCTTCCGAACTGATAAGCTGATATGTCTTTCCTTACTTGTGTGCAAATAAGAGTGTTTGGAAGAGGCCCGACTTTACTGAAGCACTGCGGGATCAGTACCAAACACTGCTTTTGACTCCTGACCGGGCTCATTCTATCATTATTACTCCAGCAAACTTGATGGCTGCCCGTAATGCAGAGCTTAAGAAGAGGTTGACGTCGAGATGGGCTGTGCCAGATGCCCCAGTGGCGGGGGAGTCTTCCTCCCGAGCTGAGCCTGATGCCCCCCTTGAAGTAAAGAGGAGGAGGTTGATTTCAGGCTCTCCTGAGCCGGCTCCTGCCGAGGCTGAAAAGGAGGCTGAACCTACCGTCCCTGTTTCGGCTGCTCCTCGTGTTTCTTTTGGTCCGAGCAGGAGGGCTAGGAAGGGGAAGGCACCTGCTGCATCGTCCGAGCCGTTTAATGAGCCGGACTATCAGATCACCAAGAGGGCGTTTGATCAAATATGGGCTCATGGCCCGCACCGGTACAGAGGGGATGACCCCTCCAAGCTGATGACTAAGATGATGAATCTCCAGATGAAGGTAGCTTCTGAAGCTTTTTCTTGACTTTTCTGTTTGTCTGTTCGTTCAATCTAACCCGTCTGTCTTGCTTTACGCAGAGTATGCATAGCTTGGCTGCTCTGATGGTGACCCCCATGCGCCTTGAGGAGGCCGAGAAGCTGCGGGCTGAAGTGGAACAGATGACGGTGGAGCTTGGGACAGCCCGATCCAAAATTCAGAGCATTGAGGAGGATTTGAAGGAAGCTACCACCAACCTTACCGTGGCAGAGTCTGAGAGGGACATAAATGCTCGGAAGGTTGAGGGGCTTGAGGCGGAGTTGGTTAATCTCCGGAGTTCCTTCGATCAGAAGGTTCAGGAGGCGACTGATCATGCCCGGGCTGAGACTGAGATGATATTAAAAGATGAAGTTGACCAGATGGGTGATGAGCTGATCCTGTTTGGTTTTGAAAGCTTCTGAACTAGATTCCAGATTCAGTTCCCGGGCTTTGACGTTTCATCAATTGTTCCCCCTGAACCTGCCTCATCTCGTCCTGATCCGGATAAGACGGCTGGGGCCCGTGCCCTTAACTTGGATGAAGACGCAGGCCCTTCTGGGAAGTCTTGAGGCTCTATGGGTTTTTATTCCCTTTTTTGTTTTTGCTATTTGATGTAATGGGCGTATACTTCCGATCAATAAAATTATTTTTCCTTCAAATTCTTCTTGTGTTCTTCCCTTCTGTGTAAGTGTGGCTGCTCTAGGTCTTTTGCATGCTAGATCAACTGTTCAGTAGTCAATAGTCGCTTTTGCGAGCCTCGATACTGGTTACTGAATGAGGGATGTAGATTAATTTCAACTGCCTCATTATAATAAGACAAGAAAGTAAATATAATCAGATAGATAGAGCCTGATAGAGTGGGAGTAAACCCATGTAGATCTCTTAGGGTAGACTGCTCTGAATCAAGAGCTTGTGAAGACAACTAGGCAGCTCTGTGCTTGTCGTTATGATACTCGGTATGCTGAGTACTCAAGATCGGGATATATCCGAGCTGTTTGAGCTTTGTGATATGACTTGGCTTGTCATAAAAATAGTCAAGACTGGAAGATCTGAATTTTGAATAGGGGGTCTATATAATTAGACTTTGTTCCCTTTTCTGTTAATTCGGGCGCTTCAGTGCCGGATTGCGGTCTCTGTTTAGAGGGTTCCGTACCTTGTCTCTTGGTATATCGAAGAGGCACATTTAATGCGCCATTTATTTATTCGACCGTCGTTTAGGATTTCGAGGCCACTCTCTTTTTCACCGTTGTGACGGTTCAGTTGGGCGTCTTTTGGACTTCAAGGGTTTATATAAATGGAAATGAGGGCATATGGTTGCGTTCATCTTTTTGATTTCAAATTGTCCCCTTGTGAGAAAGGCTTCATATGCTGCCGGAGTTTTACCATTTGCCCGGAGATGATGGGTGATTCCTTGCCTGAGTTAGGAGCGATTAAACTGTGGCCGAGAGTTAACCTTCCCCTTTTTTCAGTCTCCAAGGAAGGATTGAAGGAAATACAAGTCTTCTTGTCTCCTCTGGCATCCGGTCGAGATTCCTCCGATTGGTGGTGTTCCTTCCTTGATTCAACCGAGGCCTGGAGCGTCGGTGATGTAGACGCAAGTGGGGTGCCTCCTCTTCTTCGTGCCTTTTCTCAATTTGGCTGGGGTGAAACAGACGGTGTGAAGAAGAAGATTGAGGGTCCCCTGAAACCCAGAGCCCTCATCCTCCGTTGGTCGTGAGACCAGTGATAGTGATGATGAAATGGCCTGGGCGTTTCTTGATGCAGACTAGGGTTCAGGGCTCCTTCCTTTCAAATGGAGCCGGTAGCGGCGGTAATGGAAGTTTGGCTCCTGTGCCCCTTTATCATCCCAGGAGAAGAGCCGTTATGTTGCCAAGCGTAGCTTCTATAATAGCTTCTGTAGTGGTGTCTTTGTACTGATGTAAATCTTCTGAATTATCAATAAAATTAGATTTCTTCTTCTCAGATCTGATGTTTTCTGTGAATGTGCTCTTTTGTAGCTTAAACACTTTTTCGTGCATTTCTGATTGTTCTGAAAATAAATCAAAGAAACTTAGAAAAATGCCTGAATCGAAGTACTTCACCCTTGGTTGGAACCATAGTACTTGTTGTTTGTTTGACAGATAAGCCAAATAATATAAGTATCAGATCCGAGGTGTTCTGATCTAGGAAACTTTAGTTTGTAGATGCTCGGAACTTCTGTCTGTGGATGGGCTGAATCATAGAATCTGTAAATTGAAGACGGACCATGCTCGGAAGGCCTGTGTATAAGAGTAATCTAGGCTCTGTAGGCCTGCGTATTTAGAGAATGAACCAAGTATTTAAGATCTGTATATCATGGACCAGGCTCTGAAGGCCTGTGCATTATAGACGGACCAAGTACTGAGACTTGTGCATTTATGGACCAAGTCCTAAGACTTGTACATTAATAAATGGATCGAGTAAAAACTCGTACATTATGGACCAGGCTCTGGAGGCCTGTGCATTAGTAGATGAACCGAGTAAAAACTCGTACATTATGGACCAGGCTTTGGAGGCCTGTGCATTAGTAGATGGACCGAGTAAAAACTCGTACATTATGGACCAGGCTCTGGAGGCCTGTACATTAATAAATGGACCAAGTCATAAGACTTGTGCATTTAATAGATGGACCGAGTGAAAACTCGTACATTATGGACCAAGCTCTGGAGGCTTGTGCATTAATAGATGCACCAAGTCATAAGACTTGTGCATTAATAGATGGACTGAGTGAAAACTCGTACATTATGGACCAGGCTCTGGAGGCCTGTGCATTAATAGATGGACCGAGTAAAAACTCGTACATTATGGACCAGGCTCTAGAGGCCTGTGCATTAATAGATGGACCAAGTCATAAGACTTGTGCATTTAATAGATGGACCGAGTGAAAACTCGTACATTATGGACCAGGCTCTAGAGGCCTGTGCATTAATAGATGGACCAAGTCATAAGACTTGTGCATTACTAGATGGACCAGGCTCTGGAGGCCTGTGCATTAATAGATGGACCAAGTCATAAGACTTGTGCATTAATAGATGGACCAGGCTCTGGAGGCCTGTGCATTAAATAGATGAACAGTTTTATGGAAGTAAAAGAAAAAATCTTCATTGATAATACTTCCGCAAGTGTTCTACGTTCCATGGCCTAGGAACAGGCTTCCCAGTCATGTCTTCAAGCTAATAGGTGGTAGGTCGAACGACCTTTGTTACTTTGTAGGGACCTTCCCAGTTTGGTGACAACTTCCCCATGGTGGGATCCTTGGTGTTCTGAAAGACTCTTCTTAAGACGAAGTCTCCAACTTGAAAGCTGACTGTCTTGAGTCCTACCTTGGATTTGTTGACCATTCTTTGTTGATAAGCTTCCATCCTGATGCTGGCTTGATCCCTTCTCTCTTCGAGCAAATCCAAGTTTTCCATCAGCTGTCGATCATTGGATTCTTGCTCGAAGGCCTCAGTCCTCAGAGTTGGCATACCGATCTCAACCGGAATTACTGCTTCTGTTCCATAGGCTAGTGAGAAGGGAGTTTCAGAGGTGGGAGTTCTCCTGGTTGTTCTGTAGGCCCAAAGGACTCCAGGGAGTTCTTCTGCCCACTTCCCCTTGGCCTGTTCCAACCTTTTCTTTAACCCGTCAAGGATTGTTCGGTTGGTGACCTCTGCTTGCCCATTTGCTTGTGGATGGCCTGGAGAGGCAAAGTGCTGCCTGATGTTGAGATTTTCGCAGAATGCCTTGAAGCCTTTACCAGTGAATTGTGTCCCATTGTCCGAGATAATTACACGTGGTATGCCAAACCTGCAGACAATGTTCTTCCAGGTGAAGCTTTCGACTTCCTTTTCTGTGATATGCGTTAAAGGCTCGGCTTCGGCCCATTTAGAGAAGTAGTCGATGGCCACCAAAAGATACTTCCTGTTTGGAGGTGCTCGTGGTAATGGGCCCACAATGTCCATTCCCCATTGAGCAAAGGGCCAAGGACTAGGAATCGGGATAAGCTCGTGCTGAGGCTGATGTTGGTACGGGGCAAATCTCTGGCATTTGTCGCACTTCCGAACATATTCTTTAGCCTGTTTCAACATGCCGGGCCAGTAGTAGCCCTGCTGTCACACCCCGAATTCCAGCGAACCCGAGGCACGAGTAACGAGACAAAGGAAAATAAAATAATAAAGAAATAAAAGATAATAATGACATTCTCATACATTCTGTACACTGTTCTGATACAAACATAGGGTCTAGTCCACTTGCTTACAACATGTAAAATAAAATACGGTCCTGGGCTTATGCCCTTATACAATATCAAAAACAAACGCCCCTTGGGCCTAACATAGTCCCTAATCAGATCATCTCCACGTCTCGTACAGCTGGGACGTCATCTGAAATGTTTGCCCCATTAAAGGGGTCAGCTCAACATGCTGGTACAATATAATGCTAATGCAAGAAACAAAACTAAGGTCGTGGCATGTGCAAGTGTACAGTTATTTCTATATGGCATTTAATATCATAATGGCGGTATATGAGCAGTATATAGTATATGTACTGTATGCGTGACACACCCATGCAACTCTATGCCACCCATGTCTCATGATACGGTCATTCTCCGCTGGCATGAGTACCGCCACGTATGTCTCGCTTCACGGTCCAGAATCCGTTAGGCTTGCAAGTACCTATTGGCCGATTTTGGGTTTTTCACCACAGGATCTGCACCCTCATAATGCAAAGCACCAAGTGCTTACCCACGCCATGTCCAAGGAGTTACACTATGCCAATATGCTCTGATCTCATCATGTCACAATGCAATCTCAATGATGCATCTCATTCATACATAAAGCATGCCTTCAAGTACACAATTCATAATATCAACAGTTCTTCAAAGCATATAATTCACACACCACACTAACACATGCGATATACCCATAATCATCATCCAACTTAACAAAATAGCACGTAGCACATAAGCATGTGAACACTCAAGCAAACATGTGAACAATCAATGCAGCAAAGCAAGTATTCCTAATCTCAATTCTCTTTCTTACTTAGCACAATATATCGTACCTGTAAATCGATCTCAACTCAAGAAGTGCACTCGAGGTATGGTAGGATCACTGTGAAAATACTGAAGGTCAGAGCACCTTCTCCTTGCCCTTTCGCGTTCCTATAATCATAACAGGTAATTCAGTTCGTTGTTATTTGAACTTATTCTATTCATCAAATTTTATGTCTTTAATTCATAAGTTTCCATTTTGCTAATTTAGACTCCACTATTGAGTCTGGGACGTCGAAGAAACTACGTTTAGGTTTTTGTAGAATTCAATTCAGACTCTTGGGTTCAAAAGGGCAAAACAGTCATTTTACACTTTACACGTGTCCTTATATTTCGTGACCTCTTTTCACAAATCGGACTCCATAGTTGAGTCCGGAATGCTCGAGATAATTAAGTTTCACTATTTGTTTACTAAATTCGGAGTTCATTTGACTGTATTTCAATTCAGGGGCATTTTGGTAATTTTATATGTTACTACGGGTCTTTTATTTTTTGGGACCCCGTCTCGTAAAACGAACCTCGCCATTGGCCTCAGAATGGCCGAGATAGTCAAAATACACTAATGACTTGTCCCATTTGGACTCCGGGATATTTTTGAATATTTAAATAATTAAATTAAATTAATTAATTAATTAATTTAATTAATATTTTATTAATATTTTAATTCAGGTGGGTCAAAGTGTAATTACTCAAAAGTTTAGGGTAAAAAGGTAATTTTCGAAAGTTCAAGGTCAGTTTTCAATTATCAAAAAGTTCAGGGGCAAAAACTGTAAATTCAAATTCCCTTATTCCTAATTCGGACAGCCAAACAAGGATCAACCTAAAACAGGGATAAGATATCCCTGTTCTTATTTATTTCAGATTTTCAATTTCTTAAATCCACAACCAAACAGCCCCCTTCAACATTTTAATTTAAAACACATGGCGACACGTGGCAGGGGCGGTCCACACCCGCCCGAACCGGACCCGGAACAGCCCCCCCTTCTTCCCTGATTTTTCGGCGACGCACAGTAGGGTTCCGGCGCCTTCTCCGGCGCCGGCGACCGATCTCCGGCAATTTTTTCATGTTTTCAAAATGTGTTTTTCTTCATTTTTCTCCAAGGATCTCATATCTAGGGTTATTTTTGTTTCCAAGCTACTCAATTTTCACGAAATAGAGGGTCAAACCCTCGGTCAAAGCTCCGACCGAACCTTTCCCTTCCATTTTTGTGACTGTTAGCCCATGGTTCAATCCCCATTTTCATTCTAAATGATTTCTGCATCTCCTAGGTTCCATTCTACATCATTTAACCCAAGTTTTACACATAAAATGATAACACCCATCTCCCATGGCCGTGACCTGCAACCTAGGTTTTCTCCCTAGTTTCTCAACTATTTCCCTTCATTCTTTTTGCAAAATAACCCTCATAATATACTCTTTAAAACCCTATGCATCAAATAAATTATCATGCCCAAAAAAAATAAAACAGAAAGGGTGCACTTACGGGTTTTCTGTATTTTCCCTCTCTAGCCGTGCCTTCTTTCACCCTCTTGTTCCGAGCTCAAACCAAGCTTCAACTCTCTCTCAGAACTCTATTTCTCTCCCTCGCTTTCTGTTTCTTTCCTTTTCTTTTCTCCCCACCCGAGACCACACTTATTCACACACAAATCAAATCCTTCACGTCTCTCCCTCACAGCCACTATTCTTGACTTCCTTCACCCTGCTTCAGCTTCATTTGTTCTTCCCCAGGTGCAACTTTGCATTAAATGCAAAGCTGCCCTACATGTATGCCTACACACACTTCACTCATTACACACACTAGAAACACACACTCCCAACCGGTTGTCCACCTAGTTCGGTTACAAACACACACACACACACACCCAGTTACACACACACACACACAGTGCACTGCCATATCTTCTCCCACATATCCATATACACATTCATGTACATACATTATTTCACACATACCTACACCCATATACTATGTATATATATATATATATTAATGCATCAAAATTAATAACCATAATAATAATAATAATAATAATAATAATAATAATAATAATAAAAATTTAATTAACCAAGAACAATAAAAAAAAAATTCCATGTCATAACACCTGCGATAGAGCTCGGTGGGCTATAGTTCTGCCCCCATTATGATTCCCGCAGATTCCCTCATGTATTTCAGCCAAGACATACTGTGATTTGTCTGGGGCTAAGCATTTTAGCAGAGGTTAAGAATACGACCTTCTGTAAAGCTTGTTGTTCAGGATCAGGTACCGAGCCGCTCTGATTCGGATTCTCTTGGCTTTATTTTTGTCCTCTGGGAGGAGACCGGACCTTAGATACTGGAGGATTGGGGTCATCCAGTTCTGGGGCTGTTCGTCAACTTGAGCAACTTGTGCTTCCTCAATGCTGGATCCTGGCTGAAAAGAGATTTTAATTATGGAATCTGCTTCAGATTTGAGGCGGGAGGCCATGTTAGCCAGAGCATCTGCTCTGCAATTCTGGCTTCTCTCAATTTTCTGGATGGTAAACGTCTGGAAGGAATTCTTCAAATGGCTCACCAGTTCGGAATACCAAAGCATCCTGTCATCTTTAATGGCAAATTCTCCCAAGACCTGGCTTACTACCAGTTGGGAGTCAGAGAAGACATCGAGGTTCTGAGCCTCGCATTCCAAGGCAAGTTTCATCCCTAAGATTAGGGCTTCATATTCGGCTTCATTATTAGAAGCTTTGAATCCCAGGCTGACTGCTTTTTCTGATGTGAGCCCATCAGGGGACTGTAGCACCGGGCCTACCCCTGATCCTTGATCGGTTGACGACCCATCAATGTACAGCAACCAGGTTCCCGAAGTTACGGTGATTTGTGCTTTGTTCTGGAGTGCCGGGGTGAACTCAGCTACGAAATCAGCTAAGGCCTGCCCTTTGATGGAGTTTCGGGGTACATATGATATGTCGAACTCCCCTAGCTCCACAGACCACTTGACCAATCTTCCCGATACTTCAGGTTTCCTCAGTATTGACTTCAGAGGATAGACAGTTGGGATCTCGATTGGATGGGCCTGGAAATAAGGTCGAAGCTTCCGAGCTGATATGACCAAGGCATAGGCCAGCTTCTCTACTTCTGGGTATCTTTTCTCCGTGTCAAGTAGTGCCCTACTGACGTAGAATATAGGCCTCTGTACTCCTCTGTCCTGTCTGATCAGTGCGGAGCTGACCGCGTTCTCGGAGACTACAAGGTACAGGAGCAGCTTTTCTCCTTGTACTGGTTTTGACAGAAGCTCTAGAGAGGCTAGATACTCCTTTAGTTCTTGAAAGGACTTCTCGCATTCTTCTATCCACTGCAAAGTCTTGCTGCCCTTCAGAGCTTTGAAGAAAGGTAGGCATCGATCGGTGGATTTGGATATAAACCTGCTCAGTGCGGCAATTCTGCCATTTAGTCCCTGAATCTCCTTTCTGGTTTTTGGTGACTTCAATCCAATCAGGGCTTGGATCTGAGTGGGATCTGCTTTGATACCTCTTTGAGAGACGATGTATCCTAAGAATTTTCCCTTTGTAACTCCGAAGGTACATTTCGAGGGGTTGAGCTTCATCCTATGTTGTCTGAGGATATTGAAGGTCTGGGCCAAGTGCTGGAGGTGGCTGCCTTTCTGAAGGCTCTTTACCAGTATGTCGTCGATGTATACCTCCATGGTGCTGCCGAGCAGTGGGCTAAACATCTTGTTCACCAACCGCTGATAAGTGGCTCCAGCATTCTTCAAACCGAAAGGCATCACTCTGTAGCAGTAGAGTCCTCTTTCGGTTATGAAGGCTGTCTTCTCTTGATCTGGAGGGTACATCTGGATTTGGTTGTATCCAGAGTAGGCGTCCATGAAACTCATAAGCTCGTGCCCTGCAGTGGCATCAACCAGTTGATCTATTCTTGGTAGTGGAAAGCTGTCCTTGGGACACGCTTTGTTGAGGTCTATATAGTCAACACAAACTCTCCATTTGCCGTTCTTCTTTTTCACAAGCACGGTGTTGGCTAGCCACTCGGGATAGAAAACTTCTCGTATCATCCTGGCGTCCAGCAGCTTCTGGACTTTTTCGTTTATAATCCGATGCCGCTCAGGAGCAATCGGCCTTCTCTTCTGTCTGACTGGCGGGTGATCCGGATCTACCATCAGTTTGTGAGTTATTAGATTAGGATCTATTCCCTCTATGTCCCTGGTCTCCCCAAGCAAAGATAGAGAGGTTGTTTTTCAGAAACCTGACTATCTTTTCCTGCTCGGTGTGTGTAAGGTCTGGGCCGATGTACAGATAACGTCCCTCTGCTTCTGAACTGACCAGTACTTTAATGGGCTCACCAACAAGTTTGGCTCGGTTGTCGCGTCCCCTTGGGCTCAGGGGCTCTTCAATGCCGGATGGGCAATCTTCCACCTCGGGAGTGTGAGTAAAAACCGGATCTGCACAGTCCTGAGTGTACTGTAATTGCTATTTCGGAGCTTTCTCCTTGAGGGCAATAGCGTGACACTCTCGGGAGGTTGGCTGACATCCTCGGACCGAGTGTACGCTCTGGTTATGGACATACTTCAGACACTGATGAAGGGTCGAAGTGACTGCCCCTATCTGGTGTAACCAGGGTCTCCCGATGATGACGTTGTATAGAGACTTCATGTTCAACACCATGTATTCCGAGATGGTGGTCTTCTGCCCTTCACCTTCTCCTATAGTGGTAAGAAGGTCAACTCTCCCCAGTGGGGTGCTGAGGTTGCCATCAAAAGCTACCATCACGGCAGTGGTGGGCTTGACGTTGTCCTGGTCTATGCCCATCTGTTTAAGCGGGTCATAGAACAGAATGTTGACTGAGCTGCCAGTGTCGACCAGGACTCTTCTGGTCTCGAAGTTAGCGATTCTGAGGGTAATAACAAGGGTATCACTGTGATGGCAGTGTACCCCTGCTAGATCTTGCTCGGTGAACTGGATCTCCGGCCCTAGCTTGAGCCTTTTTTCGACGTTGGAGATCTGCAAGACGTTCGGGGCGGTTCTGGCCTCCCGAGCATATCTCTTTCTTGCCCTGTTGGACATTCCTGTAACAGGGGAGTCAGCATGGAGGACGTAGATGACGTGGTTGTTCTGCCTCTGAGGCTCGTTTCGTCCTTCCCTCTGCTCCTGCCTCTGTTCGGGCCTCTGATCTGGCTGCTGCTGAGGCTTGTCCTCTTGGGGGTTCTGTCTTCCGTCCTGCTTGACGAACTCCCGAAGACGTCCCTTCTTTATAAGCTGCTCTATCTCATATCGGAGGGTCCTGCAAGAGTTAGTTGTATGTCCATGATCTTTATGGAAATTACAATACTTACTTTGGTCCCGCAGGCTGGGATTTCCCTTGATTGGCTCCGGCCACCTCAGGTTCTCCCGATCTCTGATCTGCCGGAGTACTTGGTTCGGAGTGGTGTTCAGAGGAGTGAAGTTGGTGAACTCCCTTGGTGCGGAGTTGTACACAACTCTAGGAGCTGTTCTCTTCTCTGGGCTCCTGGCCCTCTTTTTGTTGGAGTCTCTTCTGTGATCCTCCTTCTTGTGGTCCTCCCGCTTTGGATTGTCCCTCTGGGTCTGATCTCTGCCCTTTTGGGACGTGCGGTTGGCTTCTTCCAGGTTGATGTATTTTCTAGACCGGTTCATTAATGCCGCCATATTGGCAAGAGGGCTTTTCGTCAAGGAATCTCTGAACCCACCTTGGGCAAGCCCGGCTGTAAGGGCTGCTACAAGGAATTTAGGGCTACAATCCGTGATCTCAGTGAGTTTGGTGTTGAAGCGTGCAATGTAGGCTCGGAGGGATTCCTCCCTGGTCTGCTTAACGTTCAGCAGGAATTCTGGCCCCCTTCTGAGCCTCCTGCTGGTCATAAACCTATCCAAGAACTGCCTACCGAGCTCGTAGAAGCTGGTAACGGAGTTCGGAGGGAGGTTGTGGAACCACTTCAGAGCAGTTCCCTTTAAGCTGGTGATGAACGTCCGGCACATGAAAGCATCTGAAGCTCCGTGAAGGGCCATCGTATGCTGATAATGAGAAAGGTGATCTCCTGGGTCTCCAGATCCGTCATAGAGAGTGAACTTGGGCACCATGAATTTTCTGGGCCTCTCTTCTAACATAATGGTGTGAGTGAATGAGGTGGCTAGCCTTCCGAGCAGCCTGGCCAGTTCGTCTTGTTCTGGAGGATTCTGAGGTCCTCTCAAGGTGATTGTTCGGTCTATTGACTCGGCAATTTCCTCTACCCTCCGCGGGTCTTTGACTCTGACGTCTTGTGAACCCTGCCTGACAGCCTCGGCTTCAGGGTAGTAGGGTTGATTACGCCCTTCGGACGGAGGAGGATTCTGAACCGGAGGGTTTGGTGCTGCATGAGGAGGCTCCTGCGGTGTCGGGTGTGCTTCCGAGGCCCTTGGAGTTGGGGCTTGAGTAGTGCTCCGGTAATGGATGTCGGGGATGAAGGCGGATGTTCCCCAGCCAGGGACTGTTGATGGCTGGGGATCTTGGCCAGCACGAGGAGCGCTTGAGGGGTGCCCAGGCTGGTTAGTTGGAGCCTGCGTATGAAGTTCTGCGTTCTCTGTAGCAACAAGAGGTTGCATTCCTGCAACGAAGTTGACCGGCGGGCTAGGAGAACCCGTTGCTTGGTTCTGCGTAAATGTCGCCAGTGTTCTAGTGATGGTAAGCAACTGTTCCTGAACCAGTTCATTGTGTCGTTTTATTGCTTCGATCTCTTGTCGCATAGGGTTGGCCGCTGGCCCCCTTGTGCGGGGAGCAGGTGGCTTACGTTGAGCGTTTTGCGAATTCTGAGTATTCTGTCGTGGTCGGAGATTTGGTGCCATGGTTTTCCGGTGGGGAAAGAGATGAGTTTTATGAGTAGAGCACTTTGGAGATTAGTCGTTTCCCACAGACGGCGCCAAACTGATGCTGCACTTTTCGGCTCTCAATAAGTATGGACTCCGTGACCTGTAAAACACTCAGAAAGATGATCAGAGGACCACCGGGTTGGCTCCGGCGGTAGCCGCTCCGATGCTTAAGTAAGTAAAAGAATTGAAAAGACTGTATTGAAAGCCAAAGAATGAGCATAGAAAATAAGGCGTACCTTTAGGGTTTAATTTATAAACCGTGGCTTTCCTAAGTTGATTAGGATTCGAAGCCTTTGATCACCGGAGATTGCAGCTACCTTGCATAGAGATAACCATAGATAGTAGTTTCCTTGTTGAAGACTGCTTCCTTGTTGAAGACCGCTTCCTTATTTCCTGCTCGGCATCCGTTAAGGCGGCGATGAGTTCTGGAGTGTTGGTCTGAACCCTGTGACCTTGTTTTGGATATATATATGTTCGGCCACTTCCGACCTTATATGATGATCTGGATGCTTGAGTTTTTCCTCATTGGCTAAATGAGAATCATGTTGGCTGAGCATAGGTCGGACTGTGGTTACACGTGTCAAGTGTTGATTGGCCTGTTCTTTTATGGTATATTATATATATATATATATATTTGTATTGTAATATTTAAGGCAAGATTTGCTAACTGAAGACCCCCCAGTCAACCCCAACTTACACATATTCCCCAACACAAGTTTTTATTTATTTTATGCTTCAAAGTTCTCTTTAGCATGGGTTGCCACTCTTGCTTTGCCAACAAAAAAAACCATTAGTGGTCTTTTTTGCATTTGTTAGTTTTTTTATGGGACGGTGACATGATTTTTTCCAATAAGTTTTACTTGCATCTAATTTCATTTCTATTATCTTTGTAGATCAGGAAGTGGGGTGCATTAGGAGTAGGGTTTGTACATAGTTTGCACTATCATCAAAATTTGAATTCTTCTTTACGAGTCATCTCACTCTCCGGCAATGTTAGAAGAAGAAGAAAAAATTCATGTACAAATACAAATTGTGTGACATATATTGTACCTCTTTTTATTTTTCACAATTTCTTGGGAAACGTTAACAAAAGTGTTACTGTTAAATGGCTTTTGGAAAGCAATTTTAGGTGATTGAGAGAATATTCTCTTCGAATCATCAAAGCGACCAAGTATTTCATAAATTTATTTTCATATATTAATTGTATTTTTAAATTAACATTATATTTCAACTTCACTAATGTTCTCCAATATGAAATATTTTTGTCTTAAAGTATACTATTTAATGTGAGTGTGAAATTTTACAAATAAGAGTATCCTCATGTAAGACAAGAAAGAAGGATGCAGGAAAGAGTTATGGGACACCCTTGTGGTGTTTGTCAAGGGCTCTCTGCTGGTCAAGTCAGTAAATTGCTTGAAGTGGCGAGGAAAGATGTAGGAAGGTTAGGAATGCAAGAAATTGTGTGTCCCTGGTGCATGCATGGATTATGATTTAATTAGATGGTTTGATGTAACGAGAGCGTGTTTCCTGATTGCAGGTAACTCTCTGATCATATGAGGATATTGGGCCATGGATGACACCTTGCACATGGCAACATCTCATGATATCTTGCGATTATGGTTTCTTTTCGCTTTGGGATGTTTGAATTAAGTTGATTTAGTCTTATGTGCTCAAACTCGATCAAATCAGCCAAGCCGCTAATCATCATGAGCCGGAGTTATGTCTGGGTTGATGTATGATATGGATTAAGCCTAGCTTTGTTTAGAATAGAGCATCACGCCATAGTTTGAACGGATCCGAATCGAGTCATATAGTCTTCTTGAAAATGATGACGTGCCTAGGTTTCATTTAATAGGGATAGTTTGAACACTATACTCGATCTTTATACCCATAACGAATAATAGTACTAATAATAAAGACTAATCATAAGACAATCTTTGGTATATTACACGCAGAGAATTTGAGAGAAATTTTTTGGGACTATTTTACCTTTCAGGATTTAGGGAAAAAGGTAAATTGTCAAGAGGGTATTGCTAATTTGTATCCTATTTGGTGGTTAAGTCTTGTGACCAATGGATTCAATTTCTATAACGATGAACACCAACCATATTATATTTAGACCAAATTAAGGAATGAAAAGTCAACTGCAGGAATTGTGGTGATTTCATGAAACTAAAATCTTAGCTATATTATTCAGAAAAAGTCCAATAAAAAACTTGTTTTAAAAATAGTTATAAAAAAGGTCAAGATTGAAAAAATGTAAATATAAATAAATGAAAGGAATATTTTTGTCATTTAAAAAAAAAATTAATTAGTCCTAAGTCCTTTTAAATAATACTTAATTATTATAGAATCCAAGCATTTTTTATTTTTGAAGTGAAGGATAATTGTTATTCTTTTTTTGAGATGAGGTTAATTTTTTATTAACTCACACTTTAATTTTTTTTAATATGAAAATAATGACCTTATATAT
The DNA here is from genome assembly GCA_008638375.1 of Nyssa sinensis. Taxonomy (NCBI): domain Eukaryota; kingdom Viridiplantae; phylum Streptophyta; class Magnoliopsida; order Cornales; family Nyssaceae; genus Nyssa; species Nyssa sinensis. Next base: position 150,005 of record VIRR01000555.1, on the reverse strand, counting down.
AATTTATCTTTTTACTCGAACCACTATCTCTCTTAAAAATTTGTCGTCCAATAACTTTCCCTTTGCTGCCCAACTTCAAAATCTCAATTTATCTGCATCGCCTCTCAAAAAGAAATTTACATCTTTTCCTCCTTTCTCCCCCGCCCCTTCCCCTCAGCCTGAAGACCACTGTGACACTATTGATAGGAACCATACATGATCATCCATTCAGCCCATATCTTAGTTTTGCAAGCAATGTATTAAAAGTCGTGATTGAGGAGTCCACTGTACAGGAACAGATGTAGAATTAAAAGTCCTCATTGGTGGTTAGCCTTTAAATCCCTATGGTGTTGGGTTTTCATTTGTGGATGTGTTATGGTTTTGCTATGGTTTCTTTTGGCGGTCAAGTTTGTCAGGTCACGTTTTGTTTCGTTTTTGGTTTTTATGAATTTGTAAACTTGAACAATTTCAGAGAAAAAGAGTAAATATTTACATTTTTTATTGGGACAAAGTTTGTAATTGAAAAAGTATGAAATTTTACATTTTTACCTAAGTCAAAATTTTACACTTTTGGATCGAATTTTTTTCTTTTAAAGTTTCATATCTAATATGGATAGTGTTTGATAGATTTCGATTTTTAGAGTTTAAATATATAAATTTTATTAAAAACAGGTATATAGTTTATAAGTTATTGAATTAAAAAAATTCTTTAAAAAAGTTAAAAAAAATTAGTTAAAATTTAAAAAAAAAAAAAAAACCATGAAATGAATAATTTTGTCATTTCAAAAAAAAATGAAAAATGATATTTTTTTTTTTATCAAAGAAAATAAGAGAAATAAAAAATTTAAGAAAATATCAGTATAATTTAATTTTTTTTTTTATTTGTGGTTTAGAATTTAGAGTTTCAAAAATAGTAGCTTGATTTTCTACTGAAAATTTGTTTAGCATTCTTGTCAACGCATTGATGATCCCTTTATATATGTGGAGATGTCAATTCATGCCAGAGCCGAAGTTCTGGGAAAACTGGTGAAGCCCAAGTTCTCTAAGAGGGTATATTGTTCTCTGGTTAAAATAATTTTGATGATAAAAGTTATTTTTGTCATGATAGAATTAAATTTCAGTTGTAATATTAAAAAATTATTTTTTTACATTTTTATTTTAATAGTTAAATAGTATTTTTAAGTAGAATTAATATTTTTCTTTTCAATTACTAGTTTGAGCATTAAAATAAAAAAAATTAATTAAATTTAAATTATATATTTGAAACAATTCGAATAAAAATTATAATTAAAAAAAATTTAACTTAGTCAAATTTTAAAAATATAAATAATCAATTATTAAATTATCTTTTTAAAATTGAATTAAAAAATATGAATATAATAATTCCTAGAAATTAATCGTTTGGAGATGCTCTTGGTTGGACCCAAAGAAGATGAATGTGGCCATTTCTTTAAAAAATTCGTGCTCAGTAAAGTCATGACAGAACAGGCATAGCACTGGTGTGATTTTTCTTTGTGGTCCCAAAGGAAATAGCATAGCTGTTGCCTCTTCATATGACTTTTTTGTTTTTTTTTTTCTAAATCATTATTTTCTTTGGGAAAAGATGGAATACAGCTTATCTTTGTGGGGTCCAAGGGAATAGCCTAATTATTTTCTGTTTTGTTTTATTATGACTTTTTTGTTTTTATTTTTAATTATTTTTCTAAATCATTAATTTAATTGAGAAAAGGTGGGATACAGCTATGGAGGTAATGGTCAGGCAGAGTGGAGGACTATATGTAGGGCTGGATCTGCTTGTCGTATCTATGGTACCAACAATCGCAACAGTGTACCAGATGAAGTATAGACACTGCTATAAATAACACTAAGCTTTATCATTTAAACTGTATCTTAAGCAACACACGATCTCAAATTCTTCCTCATCCACTGAAACCAAATTTAAGAGACCGTGGCTGTTCGTTTCTGTGTTGGGAGGTGGCGTCTTCTTCATCTTCAATCACTAATCAAGCAGCGTGTAAGTTCCAAAATTATTTTCGAGTTTCAATCTTTCGCTGAAGCGGCTGCTCTGGTTTGCCGTAAATAAAAGAGTCGTCAGAGGGTGTTTTTGATTTTGGGATTTTTAATCTTAAATTGGGTAAATAGAAAATAGAAACAAGCTCCCGTCTTTTTGCTCGAATTAAAAATACTCATAAATTTTATAATAATATAATAATTGTTTTAAAGACTTAAAGACTAATTAATCCTTCTTTCTTTTTAAAAAATGCTAAGGACACTTGTAGACAATGTAATATTGTTGGTGCATAAGTTATACGTGTTAAATGTGTAAACACTGTACATCAATGAGATTGTCGTAACTTGATCACCGTATTTAGCACTTCTCATTTTTTAATTATAATTTTTTTATACATTTAATTTTTTTTTTTCAATTATATCCCTTTAATCTTTTTTTTTTTTTTCCAAATTTTCACATTTTATACTTACTCTGAATTTAATTCGTCACATCAATGAGACTTTATCATTTTTTAGAATTTTTTTTTTTGTATATTTTAAAGTTTTTAAGTCTCTTTCCTTAGTTAGACTTTTTATATCAATAATTTTAGCTTTTTATTAAAAATATTATTAATTGATATTAAGTTATTATACTTTTTTTTTACTAAAGTCCCATGTTTGCTCCCATCACAAACTTATTAAATTTTTTTTTATAGTAATTTAATTTTTAAATTTATAGCTAAATATTTTTTAAACAAAATTTGCTTTGCTACTCTTGGATAAAATTTCTTGACTCCATCCCTGTGTGCTATAATTGTTAGAATCATTGTGTTAGGATGATTGAATTTTTTTTTTAATACGGGAGTTAGTTGCCCATAAAATTTTGCTTATAGATATATAACATTGATGTTACATTAATTAGATAATTTAGAGTATTGCGTTGCCTATATTTGTGTCGCATGAAATGAAAATAGGAGGTCATCCAAATTTCTTTTGTCTTAATATCTCTCTCATATTTTTTCTTTTTGTTCGGCAACAAGTACGAGACAAAGTCCAGTTCAAGCTTGAGATATATATATATATATGTATATATATATATATTTCTTTTTGGTGCGAGGGAATTTTTTTGGTAAGAGGGAATTGGCTGTTCAAGGCTTCAAGCTTGATTTTGGAGTGCTTACAGCCGAACCTGACCTTTCTTTCAGTTTTCCATGTCGCTTGATGTGACACACGCAGCGCCACCAACGTGAACTTGCCCAGATGATTTGATGCATAAAAGTCTTCTTTGGCTGCTGGAGATAATATAAATCTCTCAAATTCTCTCTTTGTTGCTTTCGTGGGTCATTAGATCATAAAGACTAATAACAACATTAGCACTATTTTATGATCTTTCTACTTCTTTTGCATTTTTCCTTTCTTTTTTTTTTTTTTGTTAAATTATAATGATCTTCTTAATTTATGAAATTATACTGATATTTTTTATTTTATTTAATAATGTATAGATACTTTTTTTTAATCAATTTTTTTTTATTCAAAATAACAAAACTGTTCCTTTTATTTATTTATTTTTTATATTTTTTTAATTTTGACAAATTTTTTAAATTTTTAAATTTTTTTTTAAAAGATTTATTTTTATTTTATTTAAAAATAAATTTTAGATAAATAACTTATTTTTATTTTATTACATTGTATTTATTAGTCTTATTTGTTTTTTTTCTTTTACAAATAATGCTAGATATACTAAATTAGTTTAACGGATAACATCATTTATCATAATTTTTCGTTAAAGTTTAAATAAAAAGATCAAACACATTCATTAATTACAAAAATACTATTGATACATCAACCAATAACCTAAACCAGTATACAAAACATTTCTCTTATTTTATATCAATTTCAAAGTTCTTCACTCATAGTGACGAATTTAGAAATTTTACTCGAAGAGTTAAATTGAAAGTATTAAAATTTAGAAGATTTTGTGTCAATATATATATATATATATATATATATATATATAAAGAAGGGCCAAGTCTAATTTTATTAAAATATTCTAACAAAATTAATGATAAAAAATAGAAAATCAAAATTTTGAGAGGGGACATGACCCCCACTTGTTCTCCCGGATCCGTCACTGTCCACGGAGAATTTTTTTCTATACTTAATAACTTTATTCCCACCTCACAAAGGAGAAAATCATGAACCAGTAGTGGATTTTCTTTATCTTCTTCTTTGAATCCTCTCATCCTTCCAAAGATTACACATAATCTTTTGCTCTCAAGTCAAGCTCTTACAATCTCACGGTCAGTACTATTCTTATTATTTTTTTGCTTTTTCTTGCTAGCATTTTTTTTTTAATTTTGTTATTAAACTCTTCCAACTAGGATTAATTAATAAAGAAATGCACACAGTTACACACACATACACAATAATGCATATTTATGATTTGGTGTTGCTCAAAAACACCAAGAAAAAAAAAAAGCAAAGATAAAGGAGCTGGTTTTCTGCACTCATTATACCTGGTCCTACATCTTCATAGTTTGCATGAAATGTTTTTTCATGCATTTATATTTGTTTATGAGTTTGCTTAATATCATGGCTCATCATTGATCTATGATCAATCTAACATGGTTGTCAATCATAATTACTAATTGGCTAAAATTATTGAAATTTTTGAAAAATGTTGTGGTTAATTTAATATTTTGGAGGTTTTCAAAAAATTTTAAATTTGCCCCCAATGAGTTTGTTTTACAAATTTTCTAATTAGTTATATTTGGGGATAGATAGTGAAAAAAATATTCGATGATTAAATAATTAAGTTACAACATTTAAATTTTGTTTGAGGTTATTGAAGAGTTGGAGGTCTAAAATGGAATCAAAAAAAGGAAAAATTTTGAGCTCAGATTTTACATCCTAATAATTATAGTTGATGTAATTTAGTTACACCCTCTTGATGTACTATCATTTCACACTTACAGTGATCTAGGATTCCAACACTAAATTTTGATAATTTTTTTCCTTAATTTTATTTATTAAATTTATTGTCTCTTCTATTGTTGATTTAGTGAGAACAAGAAAGGCATGGTTAAAGGCTTAAATTTAAATATTTGGCATCTGAACAAGAAGAAAATAGTATATATATAAACATGGATATATATTTATATAATTCTTTCTTTTTCATTTTAGATTTTTTGGTTCAAATCTCCATTGGAAGACACATCATACAAGAATCTTTAATATTACTTTCCTTTTACATTTTTTATACATAAAAATTAAAGTTGTTTGAAAAATAATTAGCTTGAAAAGTGGAGTAAAAGTGCTTTCAAAGGATCTTAGAAGGTATATGAATCCCATGTAAATAATTAGTTAGATTTGATGTAATAACATAAAAGAGACAAGAAAGAGAGAAGAGAGAAGAGAGATAAGAGAAAAGCCAAATGACTACATTATATTAGATTGAATTCTTGTGAAATTAAACAAGAGAGCTCCTTATATAGGAGAGTGATGAGGTTGTATATGAAAAGTGTAAATAAAGGAAATAAACTATGAAATCACAATTCGACTATAATTACACAATACTATCTATGTAACCTTAATATACTTCTAACACCCCCCTCCAAACTTGTGGTAGGAGGTAGACCAACTTGAGTTTGCAAACAAAAATCTCTGAAAGTTGACAGGTGACTTGTTGGCATTGTGGTTAAAATATAAACGTTACCCAAGTTGACATGGTTGTGGAGGTGGAACCTCAATAGAGTTCATGACGACGCATGGAAGCGCGGAGTTGGAACTAAAAGCGGCGCATGGAAGCGCAGAGCTAGAACTGAATGTAGCACATGGGAGCGTAAATGATGGTGTGCATAGCCGAGGAACAATGATGGTGAGGAGCAGTGATATGGTCACGATTGAGCCGGATGGTTGATCGAATGTTGACAGGGACGGTGAAGAGTAGCGACATAGTCACGACTAAGCCGGATGGTTGATTTTGTGATGATGAACTGAGACGTTGCACCGTTGATTGGCAGATGTGGTGGAGGTACAAGGCCGAGATAGGTTGTTGCGGGTGTATGATGGTGAGAGTGATAACAACATGGCTTGAGGATTTTGCACAATGATGAGAAGATTCTGGTGGTGCGAATGAGTGAGTGAGACCTTTGGTCTATGACTGAACAACAGTGAATGAGTGAGTGAGTGAAACCTTCGGTCTGTGACTAGTGGCAACAAGTGTCACGACCCGAAACCCACCCTATGCGAATCTCGTGTCGCGGGGCCGGCCCAATAGCCATCCCTAATTTTTTCATTCTTTGTATCCATGACAACAATATAAAATGTAAACTTAACAGTAAATTAGCGGAAGTCTTAATACAAAATATTTTTTAACAACTGAAAAATGTAAATCGATATAAACTGAACATAAAACCACTCTTAGGTAGTGAGTACATAGGAGAGACTCTATTCACTCTTATCATGCTCCTCAACTGTCTCCCTAAGCTCCTGACCTCCTACTATGGTTCCGTAGCATTCTCACCAAAAAAAAATAAGTAATTGGTGTGAGCTAACAAACCTCAGTAACTAAAAGCCCATCTCCGACACGGGTTAAGATTAACATAGAAAAATATGAACTCATAGGGTGAACATAATAGCCAATCGTGACAACAGTTGTAGTTAACGGTAAAACCCACAATGACCAATGAACGTAAGTCCCAATAAACAAGTATGAGTAATGATATAGCATGAATATGGGAAAGATCAATAATAATAGTCAACATAAAAATATACTGCCATAATAAACCGGTCACAATCAAGTCTAATAAATAAATGAACTATCAACGTGGAATTATTCATAGGAAAATGACAACATCCTATCAATCCAATAAAAGTAAACATAATAATAGTCAATCATAAGTGATGCATTTACTCTGTTCAGGGTTTGGCAGACCTTCGGTCTTTTAGGGCCCGGCATACCCCCATAACCTTAATGCATATAAAAATGCCCTTATAACTCAATACGTAAAAACTCCATCATTGCCATATGTCCGTTCATGGACTCGACCCATAGGTCCAGTCAACTCAGATAGCATTGGATGGATATTATGACTGAGCACAAATCCGACATTCAATTAAATCATGATTCTTTTGTGATTCCATAAGAAGTGTATAGACATGGAATAACATGCAATGGACATATAACAATAGGCCTTTCAAGGCATAGTACAACACAACAATCATGATATCGTAGTCAATAACATCCATAAGATAGAATAATATCAATTGTGGAATAATAACAATTAAATCATGATTCTTTTGTGATTCCATAAGAAGTGTATAGACATGGAATAACATACAATAGACATATAACAATAGGCATTTCAAGGCATAGCACAACACAACAATCATGATATCATAGTCAATAACATCCACAAGATAGAATAATATCAATTGTGGAACAATAACAAGTGGTTCGTAAAAGAGTACAAAATTTGACAGTAATAGAAGGAATGTGGCTTGGAAGACCACATGTAAGAGATAGGGTTTACTTATCTTTAATCTGTATGATCTACTTTTGTACTCTGTAATTTTCTCATTTCCCTTTAACTTGCCTATACATCAATAAACATGTCTCAGTTCTAATGTCATTTATCAAATTGTACACCTCGTTACTTTAAGTATCTCTTTTACTAATTTAGACTCGACCATTGAGTCTGGGATGTCGAAAAAAAATCAGTTTATGCTTTCACGGTTTTCAATTTGGACTTCTATATACCGAAAAGGGCAAAACGGTCATTTTACATGTCTCTATTTTTTGGGACCTAGTGTCACAAATTGTACTTCACCATTGAGTCCATAAGGTTTGAAATAATAAAAATTTATTATTTACTTAGTTCAATCGAAGTCCGTTTGACTCACATTTGACTCAGGGGCATTTTGGTCATTTTGGCATTTTTACGGGTATTTTATTTTTTGGGCTCCGTCTCATGATGAAACAGACCTCATCATTGTGTCTAGAAGGTCCAAAATCGTAAATTTACACTATTCATTTGCTAAATTTGAATACCGAAATTTAAAATAACAATTAATTAATTTACTAAATTAATTACTTAACTATATAATATATATAAATATATATTTATTAGTTCCACATTTGAACACAAGTGCCCTTGTGGCACAGTGGTGGCCTTAGTGGGCATAAGGCTTTTAGCCCTTGCACACCTAGGTTCGAATCCCCTCAGCACCTTCCCACCCTTTTTTTTTTTAAATAAAACTAATAGACCTTTCAACAGTGGCGGGTCGTCACTGGGCCTGGGCGGCCTCCGACTAGAGGTCCGACCCAGTCCATGACCCAACAGTTGACCCGTCACCCCTCTAATTCTCCAACAGTTTTTCGGCAGTCTCCGGTCACCATCTCCGGCGCTAGTGACCAGAAAATCGCAACCTACTTTTTTTTTTCTTCATTTTTCTTGCGTTTTTTCACTCCTTTTCATTTCTAATTAATTCTAAAGCATATCTAACGCATTCTAACACAATTTTAGGCATTTAAAACTGATCAAAACAACCCAAAAACTCCTTGTTCAATTTTTTGATTGTGCATGATATCTACCCCATTTCTCAACCGTTTCCTTCGCGGTTTCTTCCTAAATTCCTTTTTTTTTTCCCTAGAACAAAATTCTACTATCAAAACCAAGCTTTGGACAATTTTAAATAAAAGACAGAAAAATACAGAGAATAAGAAACTGAGTTTTACCTTCTGCGACTGTTCTTCTCCTCTCATTTTCTTCCTAAATTCCTAGTTTTCTCCCTAGATTAAGGTTTACACAATTAAAACAAGGTTCATGCAAGTTAAACACGAAAACCCAAAATTGAAATCCATTGTAAACCAAAATTTCAACTTACTTCACAACTGCTTCCTCCTTCCTCCTTCCTCATCTTTCTCTCCTCTTGGTTCTCTTTTGTAACCTGAACCCTCCTTAGCTTCCTTTTGTTTTTTTTTTTTCTTCTTTGTATTTTTTGTTCTTTCATGCATGCAAGCATGCTGGGTTTATATAACTACCCCTTAATCTCTCCTTTTCTCTCTCTCTCTCTCTCTCTCTCTCTCTCATTGACCTTTCCTCTTCTAGCTTCCGTAACCCCCACCCCCTCCCTTAATGTGGAGGTTACAATATACATATACAGCCTACCATAATATACTTAATGATATGTATATATATATGCACCTATATATATATATACACACACACACACACACACACATATATATATATATATATCTATTTTCATATTATATATTCTGATTTTTATTTTTATTTTATTTTATTTTATTTATTTATTTTTCTTGATATTCGTTCCTGGCTTGCTCGGGTATCGCCCGGCCATCATTCGTACATTTAAAACTATTGAGATTCTATAACCATCCATTTCATTTAATATCATGACATGAAGCCTTATCGGCTCAGTTTACACGGTTTGCGCAGTTACAATTTGGGTCAGGGTATTACAACAAGTACTCTAATCTGTTAAAAGGATGAACAGTTGACTGTGTTCTGCAACGCGCTTCAGATCTAGTGTGAAACACAACGATAGTTGAGAGACGATGGCCAATGGTATTGACCTGTGAGGACAACGATGAAGCGTGATAATTGTTGCAATATGATTGAAGAGCAACTGATGATGGCTGATGGTGGTGAGTGAGCGATGGTGCCCAACTGTGGTTGGGTTGTGGCCGATGACATTGATGATCTTGGTGGAGCTTTGACGTAGTGGTTGCGAGGCTGCTAACACGAGAGCATTTGGTAGAGCAACAATAATGAAGAGGCTGGATTGGTGCCGTTGGTGATTATTGCTTTTTTTTTTTTTCCTTTGGATCTAGCCTGGTCCATGTGGGTTACAGATATTGGGCTGGGTCTTAATTGGTTAAATGGGCTTGGGTTATGGCTTAAATTAGATCTGGGCTCAAGATACCCACATATAGCGAAGTATGGAAGATCACACTTGAGGTCATCGCCTTGGATAACCTTGAGGCGGCTAGAGTTATGATGCAGCAACAATGGTGATGGTAGACGTGGTTCGGCTCGGAATTGTCTAATTTCTGCTGACAAACATAAGGGGATACAAAATGGGGGAAGATAATACGCAACGGAGTGACTGCTAGAGTGACTATTGACGATCAAAGGCTAGTTGCGACAGTGACAATTGGAGAGGACTACGACTGTCGGCGAACTGAATGAAGGTGATGATGGGCGATAATGACTATGCATTGACGATGAAGTGTTGCGGATGGTGCTAGAGTTTTGTCAATGGTAGGCTTGAGCAGCCAATGATGGATAACCCTGACTCGTGGTTGCTATATAGTGATGATTGGTTTAAAGAGTGGTCCGATGACGACGATGGAGGATGATGAATCTAGGACTGAGATAATGACAGCGACGAAGGTGTTTTGTAGCAGCGATGAAGGCTATTGCGATAACAAGGATGATTGATGCTTGACGATGAAGGACAAGTGCCTGATGGTTGGTTCCTGCAGTGATGGGCAGTGTTTGCAGCCAAAGAAGCTTGTGACGATGAAGAAACTTTTTTTTCATGGGACGAGGTTAGGGAAAAGGTCCCCTGTCCCAAACATATCCCGTTGCCATTCCTAGTCATTTGACATTCTTTAGTTTCTAATGATATGTGCGATGCTACTCTATCTACAAAGAGATGGGAAAGGCTTTGAACTCTCTTCTCTGCTTTAGGTTGCTAAGTTTAATGGAAAAGTACACCTAGTTGAGTAAGAGCAAGGACAAATCCCTATTTTTATAACCCAAGCGAAAGTCACCCATAAAGAAATGCTAATAATAGGTCCATACTTAATTATAAAATCTATATCAATGCCCTAAGTGATAACACATAGTTAAGGTGCACCAAACTTAATGTATCTTCATGATCACTATCAATAAATTGAGCTCACCCGGTTTACTCTTTTCCAATCAAACATTCTAATTAAACTGGTGTTTCATAAATATAAAATGTAATGAGATATGTTATTCCACTCACGTAAAAAAATCTTTCATTTTTCCACTCTGTTTGCCTAGATTGATATTAGAGTTTTGAAAATATCTTACATTTTAAACTAACATTTTTTAAACCATCATGTAACTCTTACATATTTTAATCCCAAAATTCATATTTATTCATAATAAATCAATGTTATAACAACAATTATAATATTTTTTATTAATCATAGACTTTGGCTCTGGTACCACTTAAATGAATCATTATGCATCCTATGTGTAGCAAAATTAAAAATTTAAATTAATTAATTTCCTCATCTTATGATTAGTCTATGATGTACACAAAATATTCATAATGGTACAAGAATCTTGGATCATAGTTACCTTTGTAGTGCGCTTTTCAAAACCTTTTGGACAATCCATAATAACCATACGCGCATCTGGTTTCTAAGTGTATCCACACAGGTAAATCCTAAACTTGAAGAAACTCTCAAGTTTCAATTGGATTCTTCAACTCTTGAAGAAGAGAGAGAGACAGCTAGAGAGAGAGGGGGGGGGGGGGTTGCACAACTTACTCTAGGGTAGAAATAAAAATTTCTATCTTTTGTCTCTACATGTCATATTTATTATAAAACTAACCCTAACACTAGTCAAACTAGGATTTGACTAAATTACAAAACTATTACTATTAACTCTTAATAATAAATATGTCCCTTTTAATTATTCAAATTATACATCACCATTTTGTGTGAGACCCCTAAGGTTCATACTAATATGGTTGTAGAAGTTAATACTCAAAAGTATTACAAATTAGAATTCTTTCTAATTTAATTTGAATTGTAACCCTTTTTAATTCTCTCTTAATGAAAATAATAAATTATCTATCACAAAACTTTACATTATATGTCACACGCTAGCTTCCAAGAGGCCCAAACTAGATGCACAAAATATGTGTAAAAATACATTAAACATCTGTACATGTGTAAGAAACTAAGTGTACACCAACAAAACACACTGCTTAAAGCTCAAACTAGTCATACGAGTCTATCAATAAAACACTTTCCCTTGCATTTTATATGCAACTTTAACATGCATACTACTTTTGCAATTCATATTAATAAAATAGATACTTTTTGACTAGATTATAAACTTTAGCGTGTCACAAAATAAATTCTCTTGTCAACTATAACCAAAACATACTATGAAGTTCTAAAGATGGCATTAAATATCAAGAATGATTGAGAAATGCTAATGTAAATATAAAACTGATCTTTAAATCTTGAAAACCTTGGTGATACACATATCAACAAAAGTGTTGAGACAAGCATATGTTTTTCTTCCATGTATCTTTACGAGATAAAGAATTCCCACTAATTTTACAAATATTTATAATAACAGTATCAATATAAAATGTTTAACAAACCACTCTTATTACTTCTTATAAGGGAAATGTTCTTAAACATAATATGAGTTTTAAACTTAAATTCCCAAAAAAGATTTATATCAGGTATACGAGGATCTTTTACAAAATGAGTAACAATTTGAAAATACACCTATAAAATCTTGATGAAGAGAAAATTATCAATCTCAATAGAGCCTTCCTCATAATTTTCTTGAAAACCAATGAAAGAGTTGTAACTTTTCTATGCGTCACAATATAAGTTTGCAAAAATTATGTTAATCCCACCTTTATAAAAACCTAAATTAACAAGTGACACATACTAAGAATTATGTTCAACATAATTTAATTCTTAATCTAAACCAAAATATGCCAACTATCTTAAATAGGCTTATTTAAAACTTAGTCAAATAATCAATTATACTCAGATGATATCGAATCATAATCAACAAGTTTGAGTCCTACATATGACTTGATATATCTAATCAATTAGGCAATGAATCAATGATATTCATAAAATTTATAACTGTGGTGTACACCTATAATACCAAAAACTTTATCGAGAATGAAAATCACTCTACTAAATTGTTCTCACCAGAACAATTAAATTGCAAATAATAAAAAATTGTAGAGGTATAAAATAGTAGCATACATAATCTTTCATTACTCACTTAACTTGCAGAACAAATACAATACTAGCATACCAGTTAACTAACATTTATGCAATTAAATAATCGTAATCCAATTAACCGAAAAATTAATTAGATTTATCCAAATTTGTCTAAGTAAACCGGTATAAGTCCAAATCTTGTGAGAGTAGGTGCGTCATTGCAATACATCTTTGGAGCAAGAGACCACAACACGCTATAAGTCCTCTCTACTGTATGTTAATCCAGATAGACAAGAAACACAAGTCTTCGAAAAGTCTAGCATCTTTGAGGCAAGAAGAATCCTTTAAATTGTGAAACTCAAAATATCTACTCTACCGCACCAAGTGATAACCCTCCTAGGGAGATGATCATGACCCATTTGGATACTTGATACAATTGCAATCCCAAATCGAATATATATATATATATATACTTTCTTTAATTTATTTAAAATATAAATTTTATCCATGAAGATCAGCCCACTTCGTGAAAGCATTATCATCATGTCACATGTAACCCATAAGAATATGACTACCACTTGATGCCCATTTTGTTTTCAAATTTTTTGAGCAAATTATACTTAAAAATTGCATAAGCATATCTATATATATATATATATGTGCTCAAATAGTGTCAATAAATATAACCTTCCATATTTTGAGGATGTAAAATATATTAACATATGGGTTTACTACAACCATATTCATAAACAATAATAAAATATGGCATTCCTTTATGTAAAATCCCAAAACATTGACACCACTATACTTTATCACTTTACTGGATAACACAACTCTTTAGCGACACATTATGCAAGATGACACTAGTTCTTTCTAAAAAAATTAATGCATAATTAAATCATTACTATTTTGACACGAAACCAAAACTAATAATGGACACGACCCACAATGTCATCCCATATGACATAAGACAAAATAAATAATTTACAAGTTCATTGATAACAAGAGGCCACATAATCGATTCCATAAAATTGGAATCAAAATAATTTTTTCAAAACTTTATGCACAATATTAATAAATGCGTTAAAAATAATTTCTAGACTTCAAATTCCTAATTCATTACACTGTGATACTTTTGGAGATCCCAAACTTTAGGGCTTTTGAAGCCCATGATCAAGCATGTCTAATTTCATTGAGATCATAAGAAATTGATCTGTATACAATCAAAATTTATGGCGTCAAGTCTTTTCAGCTGCCGGAAAAATTACCCACTATTTTTCTTAGTTTCCCTCATTAAATACATATATTTCTTGTAACTAATTTACATGAACACATTTTAAAGACAATTGAAGTTTTCATGATCAAAATCAATCTAAACCATATCTGTTGGGTTTCGCTTCTACAGAAGACAAAACTTTCAAAATCATAACATAGGATGATTCATACTAATTAAAAACAACATCCTCAAGATTGGATTTTCATGGGTAACAAAAGCCCTCTATCAATTTGAATCGAAACTCATTCATTATGAACGAATTAATCAAAATCCCTAAAATGCATGTGCGGTAATCCGAAAATTAGAGCTCTAATTGCTATTGGATCAAAACCAAATTGTTTAAATTGATTATATGATTATAATCTACAAAAACCCCGTAATATCTTAATCAATTTCATGGAAAAAGATGATCAATTTTGCCAATCAGTTTCATACGAATTTCATGCTTCAAATAATCCATGAATTCTTTTAATTTGAAAATTCATATAATCATATGAAATTTTATCATCAGAAAAAACAAAGCCTATGATTCTAGACATGACGACTTTGATACCTCCTGTAAGATTTTAGTCCAAATAACACACATGTACAATCATAAGCAATTAAAGATTAATATGAGAAATCATGGTGTGTACCCGAATCGATGAATGATATGAATAAACCTTATATGATAATCTAAAACCTCCTTCTCAATGTTGCCATCATTAGAGTTTGTATACAAGAGGACGGGGACAGACCTTTCACTCTCTTTTCTGTCTTAGGTTGCTAAGTCCAATGGAGAGACATACTGTAATAGTTGAACGAGACCGAAGATCAACCCCAATATTTATAACCAAAGTGCAAGTCCTAACTCATAAAATACTGCTTGTCAAAAAATTCATACATATCCGTAAAATCTATACCAATGTCTTACGTGATATTCGGTAATTGACTAAAATTTAATTTCATAAAAATAAACCTATTGTCCACTATTAACTTACTGAACATTCTTTTACATTTAAACCTTACATATTTTTGGCAATTGAAGTACTAAGAAATTCGTATACGTATTTGCAATTAGGTTGTGTTGGGGCATGGAGTACCTCCAAACAATTTGTACAGGCATTGAATTTTTGAAAAACTCTTGGGCATTCATTCGCGAGTGCTATAATTATCACGAATTGCTTGATGAAAAGCGTCAAACTCTAAGAAGGAGAATGGAAGCATTGCAGTGCCAAGAAAAGGATGTGCATGATGAATTGAGAAATTCACAGTATGACTCGGGAAATAAGCGAAAGAGAAAAGCAGAGAACTGGTTTCAAAATGTAAGACAAAAAATAACTGAAGTACAAGAGGTTGAACAAAATGCTGGATTAAGAAGATATCTTTCACGATCGCATTTTTTGAGGATTGTTGATAAAAATATTCAAGAAGTAAACGATCTTATCGAGAAAGGTGGATTTGCTGAGGGGCTTCTAATTGATGTACACAATCAAAGAAGAGAGCCATTGATAACAACACCATTAGTGGGTCAAACTACAGCTGGGAGAAATTTGGAAAAAATTTGGAAATTCTTGATGGATGATGAGATAACACGCATTGGAGTTTATGGGATGGGAGGGGTGGGCAAAACAACCATTATGACTCATATCCATAATCGACTCTTGAAAAATCCTAGTTTAGCACATCATGTATATTGGGTAACTGTGTCACAAGAATCAAGCATTCACAAATTGCAAAATGAGATTGCAAAACTTCTACCTCTACATCTTTTAGAGGAGATTGACGAAAGGAAAAGGGCAGCTGAGTTATTCCATGCATTGAGAAGAATAAAGAAATTTGTAGTTATTTTAGATGATATGTGGAAAGTATTTCTTCCGGAGGATATAGGTATTCCAGTTGGAGTTGAAGAAGGAAGGTTACTTGTAACTACTCGGTTATTGGAAGTTTGTCGAGGAATGCAGTGCCAACAAACTATCAAGGTAGAGCTTCTTTCTACAGAAGAAGCATGGGATCTGTTCATGAAGAACGTTTGGAGTGACAAGGCGGTTGATAAAAAAGTAGAAGAAATTGCAAGGTCTATTTCCATGGAATGTGCTGGTTTACCTCTGGCCATCGTCACAACAGCTAGAACCATGAGAGGTGTTGATGACATTCATGACTGGCACAATGCACTAGTTGAGTTGAGAGAATCAGCTGAGGGGCTTGTGGATATAGAGGAGGAGGTATTTAAGCCACTAAAATTTAGTTATGATCGCTTGAAACATGAAAAGCTTCAACGGTGTTTCTTATATTGCGCATCATTTCCTGAAGACTACAAGATCCCAATAGCGGAGTTGATAGTGTATTGGATTGCTGAGGGGTTATTGGATGAAAGAGGAACTAGGAAAGCACAGTTTGACATGGGTCATTCTATACTGAACAAATTAAAAAATGTTTGTTTGCTGGAAAGGGCTGTGGATGAAAGGCCAGATTATCCTTGTATTTGTGTAAAGATGCACGATGTGATTAGAGATATGGCCCTTAGTATCACAAAAGAGAATGGCTCTGCTATTTTCGAGGTGAAATCTGGAGAGCGGTCTTTGCACATCACAAATGAAAAAGAGTGGTCAGAAAATCTTGAGAGAGTTTTCTTAGCAGATGACATAATAGAAGAATATCTCTCCTCTTCCGTATCTCCTAAGTGCCCCAGACTTCTCACCCTCCAGCTGCATTTTAACAATTATATCATAGAGCTTCCCAATTCTTTCTTTGTGCATATGCAGAGCCTGAGAATTTTAGACCTGTCAAAGATGTACAACCTCAATCGCTTGCCAAATTCTATCTCCGACTTGAAGAGTCTTCGAGGATTGTTTCTTACTAACTGTCACAATTTAGAATATGTACCTTCATTGGCAGAGCTTACGGAGTTGAGGGAATTGCATCTACACAATAGTGGAGTGAAAGCAGTACCTACAGGTTTAAAGGGATTAGTCAACCTTAAATGCCTTGATCTATCTTACGTGTCGGGAATACAATCTATTCCAACTGGTTTACTACCCAGTCTTTCCAATTTACAGTGCCTCAGACTTGATGATTCTAACATTGAGGTTCAGACGGAAGAATTTATTACCTTGAGACAAACAGAGATGCTTGGTGTGAAGTTCTCTAACCTGGATCAGTTCAATAGCTATGTCTGTACTAAAGATTGGGAGAGGTTGAGTCACTATCGTATTCAGTTCCACAATAGTCGTAAACAATTTCTTCGTCCTTGGCTTACATGCAGAGAAGTATCTATTTTTGATATTGATCATGTAATACTGCTTCCTACCAACATGCAGCAGTTGAACATAGTTGATTGCGTTCTTCCTACGAGCTTATTGGATATTTCACCTTCTTTGAAGGAAAATACTTGCAAAGATCTAGAGAAATGTTTTATTGGGTATAGTGAAGGGATAGAGGACCTATGGTTGTTCACCACCACCACAACGTCAGTGCCACAAAACCTTCAAGTTTTGTCAGTTTGTTCCCTGCCAGATTTAAAAAGGCTGTTCAAGTATGAGGGAGTTGAAATGGGAGGGAGACCACCAGCAGAGAGTGGAACCTTTTCTCATCTAAAGCTGTTACATATTTATAATTGTGGTAAACTAAGGTATTTGTTGACAGCTAGGTTGGTGAGGCACCATATGCAAAACCTTGAATTAATTCATGTGAGTGATTGCTCGCAAATGGAGCACATAATAATAGAAGAGGAAGAAGAAGGGATTACTACTGAAAGGAATTCTATTCTCACATTCTCCAAGCTACGGACTTTGAAGTTAGTCGATGTACCAAAATTGAAGAGCATATGTATAGGGACAAAGACAATGGTTTGTCCTTCTCTTCAAGAAATTAATGTATTCAATTGTCCAAAGCTTAAGAGGCTTTCTCTCTCTACTATGAACGTGGATGATAGTAGAAGAACATCAGAGACCCAACTTGATTCTCTCATAAAAATCAGAGGACAAAAAGAGTGGTGGGATTTGTTGGAATGGGATAACCCAGAAGCTAAATCAGCTCTTCAATTCTCAATTTTTGAGGTATGTTTTCTGAAGTTTTCATAAATTTTAACAAATATTTCTAATACAGCTATATTGTTCACTGTAATGTTTTCTCTGAAAAATGAGTGCTTTAATTTATTTACGAAGGCAAGCCCCCCCCCCCCCCCCTCCTTTTTTTTTATAATTTGTTATCT
Source organism: Nyssa sinensis (assembly GCA_008638375.1). Lineage (NCBI taxonomy): Eukaryota > Viridiplantae > Streptophyta > Magnoliopsida > Cornales > Nyssaceae > Nyssa > Nyssa sinensis. Next base: position 131,579 of record VIRR01000555.1, on the reverse strand, counting down.
CAAAAAGAGGATTTTTTTTTTCTCCAATTAATTTATCAGTTTGAGAAAACAGAATGATGCATAGGTTTGAAAAATGCATTTCACGAATGATATTAATCCCTTTTTCTTATTCATTTCATAAAGGAAACGGAAATGGAAATCTTTGGTGCAAGTATCCCATTCAATTAAATGCTTATCATTCCTATGGAAATGGTTTTTGTTTTTGAATTCATTTTTTTCTTTCAAAAGGTTTAAAAATTTCTGCGGTTATTTTAGGAACAAAATGAAATATACCAAGTATTCCTATTCACTTAATTCTGGTTTTTTCTTTGATGTGTAGGAAATGGACTTTTCCGGAAGATACAAAGACTTTGCAATTTGGCCAACATCATGCTATGAAGATTTTTTGCTCTTGATTGGCTTCCCCCTTGGGTGCCAACCTAGTTGGGATTATTGGGTCTAGCAATGATGCAGTAGATATATCCTTCAGTTTTGATGCCTTCTTTGTTTTGTATCTATCAATTTTACTTGTATCTTTGATTGTACTTCTCATTTGGCATCAATATATTTTTATTCTTTTGCTGATAAAAAAAAAAAAAATATTGGGTCAGCAGCCGCTTGTTCTTGTTAGCTCTTTTACTTAGACTTTTAGTCTTATCTTACCTTCTCTTCTTGTTGTTATCTACATAAATGTATTCATTTGTTTTTGGCACGATGTAGGAAATGATGGAGGCAATGCTAAGCACAATTAAATATTCAGTTGTAAATAGTTTGTGTTTGAAATGGCTACAACACTTTTGCAAACTAGTATTAGAAAATATAAGTTCTAAAGTAGACGTTCCATCTATCTCTTCCTCTTCAATGTTAGCCTAAAAGCCAATTTCAATACAATGCGAAAAATAAAAAGATCTTAAAAATAAATAGAGCCGAATGACTATCATTGTATCAATAACTTATAGCTGAATTTGAAATCGTAACTTTCCCTTTGGGAAAAAACAAATGAAGTCCCTGAGCCTTTAATATCAATTAAAGATCCTAGAAGTCTAAAAATTGTGTTTAATATCAATATTTGTTGGGTTGTTGAGAATAGCCGACTAATATGCATGTGATAAGGGAGGTGCTGAGGTGGTTAATCTATTTGAAAGAATGTAGCATTTTAGTAGACAATTTATTTCAATCATCTGAATAGAAGACTCAAAGCTACAATGTTAGTTTATTTGGAAGGCATTGAACTGATAAGATTATATCATTAATTACTATTAACTTTGATATATTTTTATCATTGATATATTTATTTTGTGAAAAATACTTTTTTTAATTGTGATCAAACAAGAAAATCAAGAAATTAAATTAATGAAAAATTAGCAAATATGTTGACAATAAGTTTATTTAATCCCAAATGCTAATTTATGTGGAGATGTTTATTTGCATATATTTAGCAGGAAATGACTTATTTTGCATATATTGGAGCCAAGATAGGGTAAGACATATTCGATCCCACTCCTAACTTAATTTGGATTCCAAGAAAAAATTTAATAATAATAATAATAAAAGAAAAGCTAAGGAAGATAATTTCATACGTGATAAGGAACGATCTCTTCTTAAAAGATAGGGATAAAGTGAATATCTATCGATATATTAACTAACACATTAATTAAATAATTTAATGTACTATTAATATTATATTACCACATAATTTGAATGAAAATTTTGGGATTCATAGTTGGAAAATCATAGCATTTTTCATTTTAAATAATCATCCATATATGGAGTGTGCGATACACTTGTTTCTAAGCTTCCCATATTATTATTCTTTTTAGTTTTATTTTAGAGACTCACTTAGTTTGTACGGATTCCAAAGAAGGGACATAAGAGTGAACATCTAGAGGCTTCCAAATTTGTGATTTGCAAAAGCACATAGATAAGTTTTTTAAAATGTTTTTGCTGCTCTGTATAAGAATTATCTTTTCAACAAATTATATATTTTGATCGAATATATTTCTCTATAAATCAAAAAGAAAAGAAAAGTCTAAAGTAAAAATAAAGTCATAATATAACTTCCCACCTCACAAAGGAGAAAATCATTAACCTTTAGTGAATACTCTATCAATTTATATTTATTAGTCTCCCACTTTACTCCGGAAAAAAGCACAGTGGTATTGGGCAGAGTCAGGAAATTTTTTTGGGGTGCTAAAAAATTTTAAAGAAAATTTTAGTGAATATTTTGAGTTGAACCAAAATTTTGGGAGAGAGAAGAGAGAATTAAGATAAAAATTTTGGGTTAGGTTAAAATCTGGTGTAACAAATAAGAAATGAAGGGTAAATATTGAATTTTGCTGAAATTTTGAGGTAGACTAATTTACAAAATGTCAAAATTTCACAAGTATTTTTTTTTTTTTTTTGTCAGATTTAGGGAAGGCTAATTCATCCATTGGTGGCTTGCTTTTTATTAGGGGTGGATGTAGGGTGAGGAAGGACTTGAGGAAGACTTGGCGTATGGCACTTCCATGTCTTCTATGGTGTATTTGCATGGTAAGGAATTCAAGGGTTTTTGTGGGATAGAGATTGCCTTTAATAGGTTTAAGGATAATTTTTTGAAAATGCTTCACTTTTGAATCAAGGAGGTATATCCTTTATATGTATTTTATTTTATTAATTTTTTGGGGAGCGGCAACTTTAATTTTTGGGCCAAATTACAAATGGGTTTGCATTCCTTAAGTTAGTGCTTACCAGATGACATTAACTAAAATAGGGTCGTGTTTAAATATAACACAAAAATAGAATGAGTTAATTACACTAACTTCTCTTCTAATTTTTGATAATTACGGATACCTCTTTTATGGTTTATAAACTTATACTGTACTCTTTATACTTTGAATTTCATTTCCAATTTCCCCCTTACCATCAGTTGCCATTGGTGACAGGATGAAAAGGGATGATGTAAGTAGGAATTTTTTTCTTAAATGTCCAAATACCTTTACTGAATGACTATATGACCCTAAATGATAATGTAAATTAAAAATTTGACCTTGAAGTACAAAATCCATTACAATAACTAGTCTTTAACATCCAACAATGGTTTAAATTAAGGAGAAGCAATTATATTTGCAAATGAACTAGTATAGAGTACAAATTGGCTAACTAAAATCTTATGTCTTTCTCTAAAACCACACAAACTTTCCCTTCATTCAAGCTCTGTAACAGAGCTTTTATTCACATTCTTTTTTTCTTTCTAAAAAAGATGAAAAAATAAACACACATAAACACATATAACTCATCCATGGATTGATTAAAAATTTTTAGTGCCTCTTCTTCATTCTCTCTCAATTTCCAGTAACTCATTTGGACCAAAAATCGTCAGTTGCAGACACACACACACACACACACACACACATATATAACTCATCCATGGATTGATTAAAAATTTTTAGTGCCTCTTCTTCATTCTCTCTCAATTTCCAGGAACTCATTTGGACCAAAAATCGTCAGTTGCACACACACACACACACACACACACATATATAACTCATCCATGGATTGATTAAAATTTTTTAGCGCCTCTTCTTCATTCTTTCTCAATTTGCAGGAATCTATTTAGTAGACCAAAAACTCCTCAGTTGCAGACATCCAAACCCCCCCGACACACATATATATGTATAACTCATCTATGGATTAATTAAAAAATTTTAATGTCTCTTCTTCATTCTCTCTCAATTTGCCGGAACGCATTTGGACCAAAACTCCTCAATTACAGACATCCAAACCATGCTTTACTGTCATCTCTCAATTGGCATCTCAACACATAGTCAATGGTTGAAGCACACCCAAAAAAAAAAAAAAAATTACATTATGGTTTACAACTGATTGAACAAGAATGGCAACCCGGTGAACACCTCCATCATCTCTTAGAAACTTTACCCAACCATAATACCATAATCCTCTACGAAAATCCCTACAACCATTGTCTAATCACCAAAAACACTTGTGAAATCGTGCTTAAATTAAAGGTCCCAGTGTCATCAATCCATCAATGAACAGAGAGGGGCTTAGAGAGAGAAACCATTGTGCGTGACTGTGTGCGCGCGTGTTTGTGTACACTCACTGTGTGTATGTCTGTAATTTGTATTGAATTTGCGTCCATATATATATGATTGTGTGTTCTGTGTTCTATTTGTATGTGTATATGGTAGAGAGAGAAAGAGATTAGAGAGAGGGCCACCGATATGAGAGAGTGAGACATTGCTAGAGAAGGAAGGGAGAAGAGTTAGTTACCGACAAGGAGGTGAGACCCACTTTGGGTTTGTGGGCTGATCGTGGGGGCGACGGTGCAGGCAGCGACGATGTAGGTGTTGGACGTGGTTGAAGACGACGAGGGTGATCTTGGTGGCCGCCGTTGATGGATTTATGATGTGCCGACGAAGATGATGGCCGACGGCACATGTTTCAGTGGTGATGATCGGGCAGTGTAGCGTGGGGGAAAGGAGCGAAATCTAGCTTTTTACAATATTTAATATATTTTAATCAATGGGTAATTTAACAATTTCAATTTTGTCTTGTTTTGGAAGACAATGGTAACAGGCGACGAACGTAGTTTTAAAAAATAAAAAAGAGATATCTATAATTATCAAAAATTTAAAAAAAAAAGGTAAGTGTAATTAATTTAAATTGAATTATCCCACTTTCACTCCCAGCCAAAGGGCAGTTGCCTATCAAAAAAGAATTATTCTATTTTCTCTTTTTTTTTTTCTTTAATGCAGTTAAAAAGCAAAATTCATACTCTACAATAAAATTATACAGAAAATTATTCTCACCACAAATATTTTAATAATTTCTCGAGGAAAATAAAACAAGTCGCAGCAACACAATGGGCTTAATTCTGTTGTCTCCGAATAAAGTGTAATGAACTCATACAGTCCTTGGAGGGTAATCCACTAATCTGATGAAATGGGCTTAACTGGATGCTTCTGCTTTGAGCTATAAGTTTGGTTTCAAAAGATCAGATTGCTGTTAAGTGTCCCATACTTGCCTTTCTTGTGATGTTTGTCAATCTGAATCAAAATGCAAATCCAGAAATTTAAAAGGGTTGTTTTGGGCAAAATATGTTGTTTGTCTCAAACATTTGTGGTTCGCTTATTAATTGCAGCTCTCTCGTTCTAGGTAGATTCATGCATTTGTTATTCCATCAATGATCCTTCCTTCCATGTGTTACATACTGTGCCTAATGTGCTACATTTACTTTGTATTACTTTTAGTGAAAACTTCAATATGTATGGTCATTTCTAATCTGTTTGGTGCTGCAATTTGCAGTTTGCAATGAGGAGAGAGAGAATTTGAGTGTCAGACATATTTCTAGTTTTGGTTCCTATCAAGCTGTTGTACAGAAAGCTCAAGAATCACCAAAGAAAAGTGAAAAGTTATTAGTAACTGAAGTCTCAGCTGGTGTTTGAATGCATAAAAAACCTTCATGATGGGCTTTCAAAGGAGGAAGAATCAACAAATAATCTGCTTTGATGTTCTTCTATTAAGATCTCACAATCTTATATAGTATCAGTATAATGTAATCTGTACAAGAATCTATTTGTTTGATCTTAATAACAGTATCTAACGTCTTGGAGGACCAGATTGAACAAACAAAATTTTTCTATGTTTTAAATGAACTAGTCTAGAATGTTATTTGTATGACACACATTGGTTTCTCAAATATCAATTTTTTTTTTTTTTTTTGAAAAAAAGAGGTTGTTGTATAAAGTGTGTATATACATCTATATCTAGAGAAGGAAGAGAGAAGAGTTAGTTACCGACAAGGAGGTGAGACCCACTTTGGATTTGTGGGCTGATCGTGGGGGCGACGGTGCAGGCAGCGACGATGTAGGTGTTGGACGTGGTTGAAGACGACGAGGGTGATCTTGGTGGCCGCCGTTGATGGATTTATGATGTGCCGACGAAGATGATGGCCGACAGCACATGTTTCAGTGGTGATGGTCGGGCAGTGTAGCGTGGGGGAAAGGAGCGAAATCTTACCTTTTTACAATATTTAATATATTTTAATCAATGGGTAATTTAATAATTTCAATTTTGTCTTGTTTTGGAAGACAATGGTAACAGGCGACGAACGTAGTTTTAAAAAATAAAAAAGAGATATCTATAATTATCAAAAATTTAAAAAAAAAAGGTAAGTGTAATTAATTTAAATTGAATTATCCCACTTTCACTCCCAGCCAAAGGGCAGTTGCCTATCAAAAAGAATTATTCTATTTTCTCTTTTTTTTTTTCTTTAATGCAGTTAAAAGGAAAAATTCATGCTCTACAATAAAATCATACAGAAAATTATTCTCACCACAAATATTTTAATAATTTCTCGAGGAAAATAAAACAAGTCGCAGCAACACAATGGGCTTAATTCTGTTGTCTCCGAATAAAGTGTAATGAACTCATACAGTCCTTAGAGAGTAATCCACTAATCTGATGAAATGGGCTTAACTGGATGCTACTGCTTTGAGCTATAAGTTTGGTTTCAAAAGATCAGATTGCTGTTAAGTGTCCCATACTTGCCTTTCTTGTGACGTTTGTCAATCTGAATCAAAATGCAAATCCAGAAATTTAAAAGCGTTGCTTTGGGCAAAATATGTTGTTTGTCTCAAACATTTGTGGTTCACTTATTAATTGCAGCTCTCTTGTTTTAGGTAGATTCATGCATTTGTTATTCCATCAAAGATCCTTCCTTCCATGTGTTACATACTGTGCCCAGTGTGCTACATTTACTTTGTATTACTTTTAGTGAAAACTTCAAGCATTGTATGGTCATTTCTAATCTGTTTGGTGCTGCAATTTGCAGCTTGCAATGAGGAGAGAGTGAATTTGAGTGTCAAACATATTTCTAGTTTTGGTTCCCAATCAGGCTGTTGTACAGAAAGCTCAAGAATCACCAAAGAAAAGGGAATAGTTATTAGTAACTGAAGTCTCAGCTGGTGTTTGAATGCATGAAAACATTTATAATGGGCTTTAAAAGTAGGAAGAATCAGCAAATAATCTGCTTTCATGTTCTTCTATTAAGATCTCACAATCTTGTATGGTATCTGTATAATGCAATCTGTACAAGAATCTATTTGTTTGATCTTAATAACAATAGCTAATGTCTTGGAGGACCACATTGAACAAATATAATTTTTCTATGTTTTAAATGAACTACTCTAGAATGTTATTTGTATGACACACATTGGTTTCTCAAATATCAATTTTTTTTTTGAAAAAAAGAGTATTGAAATTTTAGAGGCCCAACTCCCAATTAGCTCATCCTTAAAACCCAGGTGTTAAGGAGAGGTAGAGAGGGCCCTTATATACAGACCAGAGGAGCTAGAGACGGGCGATGTGGGACACTCCAACACGCCTCCTGGATTACATCGTGTATCAGAGCGAATCCTAGATGGGCTTTTTTCAATATGGTATCGAGTGTAGAGCAGGCTGAAGCAGTGGGGTCCATGGCTGGCATTGATTTAGTGGGCTGAAGTAAATTTATGAGGCGGTGTGCAGCTGCAGTTTAAAAACACGGATCTAATTAGGAAGGGCCCAAGGCATTAGGGCGCAAAGTCAATTGAAAAAAAAAGAGAATATAAATACAGGGGTCGACGGCTGCGACAAGAGGTAGAGCAGAGCTGCAGCTGCTGCGCAACAGAGAACAGAGAGCAGTGGTGCGGCGCAAGGCGCTGCGCAGAGAAGATGAAGCTACAGTCACTCAATGGCAGAATATTTCTCTATGAGGTTTACGTTATCCGTCCTGTACATGGGTAACTAAATCTCCAAGTAGAGTTAGGGATGAGCTTGCACACTAGATGGTTATTTTAATTTATTTTTGATTCCAATATGTGATTTTTATTTATTAAATTCTTTGATGATCATTCGCAATTTAGTGTTAGATTTTATTCTCCGAATAATTAAAGGGTCCAGTCTGTTTATAGATTCAGTAATGCTTTTTCTATTGAATGGATTAATGTTTTGATTATTTTTGGAACAATTAGTTATTTATATTGATTCAATTCTTTGCTGCAATATTGCTCGTTAGGTATATTGTCGTCGCTGAGTTTTCTCAATGTGAATAATAATTCGTGTGATTTAAAAGTGTTGAATGATTTTTCAAAGGGTTACTTTCAGTTTAATTTTGGTTCATAATTTTAAATCTTCCGATTGAGATTTTTGGAATTTAATTTCTCAATTGAGTTATCAGTGAATTAAGAATAATTAAAATACCATATATGTGCAAGGGATTCCCGAAACTCTACTGTTCGTTAAATTTGAATACTTTGTCCGTCAATCAGTCTATTTAATTTTTATTTGCAATTCAAACCACTTTTCTATATTTTTAATTTTTCGTTAACCGTCTAATATTTCTGTAGTTCAGAAATTCTATTTATTATTCTTTTAATTTAGTTTTCCTGTGGAATCGACACCCCAAAGCTACACTACAACTACTCAGAACTGCGTCTGTCTTCTCCGTACAGTTCAGTGTCTCTGTAATTTTTCCTGTGTTCTTCTCCTTTGCGCCGCAGCTCTCTTTTTCGTCTCCCTTTGCTTTTCTTTCATTTTTTTTTCCTTGTTTTACTTGCCTTTGATTTTTCTTATTGCTTCTTTGACTTTTCTTGGTCTTCCCTCATCAGCCGTTTCTGCACCTTTCCAGCTTCATGGGCCCATTATTTTTTCTTTTCTTTTTCTTTATTTTGCTTTTCTTATTCCCGCGCACAGTCAGTTGCCACAAACTTTACACCCCGTTTTCTATCAGATAACAATTGAATCTCGACTCGGGTCCTTCACGAAAGTTGTCGCCCTGGATGAGTAGATAATTTTAGGATAAAAAAACACCTGATTTGGACTTTGGAAGCTCAAGTTATGGCCCCTTCAAGTTGGCTGGACGGACAGAATTTAGAGCAACTTTTCAGACCTGATTTCGAAATAATGTTTGGAGGCCCAAACGAACTCCGATTTTTGCAAACCAAACCTTTCTGAAAAGCCCAAGACGTCCTCTAAAAATTTCATGAAGACCGTTTTCTCATTCTGAAACTTTAACATCATCCAAATCTCAATTGAAACTCAATAGTCGAATCTGCCAAAAAGTCAAAAATAGTTGGAGGCCTAAATTTCAACAGGATAATAGAAGTTGGGGTTAGGAGAGATCAAACCAACTTCTATGGTATTGCAATTGGCTGACCGTTCAGTCAGAGCACCAAGGGGTGTGGTAGAGGATGTTCTAATTCAAGTTGATAAATTTTATTATCCTGTTGATTTCATAATCCTTGACACTAGCTCTGTTGTTGATTCTACTTCAAAGATTCCTTTGATTTTAGGTAGGCCGTTTCTTGCCACTGCTAATGCTCTTATCAATTGCAGGAATGGGCTCATGAAGCTATCTTTTGGGAACATGACCCTTGAGGTGAATATATTTCATGTTGCAAAACAGCCAGAAGAGGAGGATGAAAGTTGTCAGACGTGCATGGTTGACTCACTTATGGATAAGGGAATTCCTGCAACTCATGATTCTGACCCCCTTGAGCATTTTCCTGTTAATACTGAGTTTGACTATATTTCTGCTCCATCTGATATGGTTGATGTTTGTGCTATTTTTGACAGAACTCAGGATTATGGAGCACGGGGATGGAAACCAAAGTTTGAGGAGTTGCCTAACACAAGTAAAGAACAGATTCCGTCAAGTGTGGAACAGCCAAAAGTTGAATTGAAGCCTTTGCTTAAGGGTTCAAAACATGCCTTCCTTAATCCAGGTGATACGTTTCCTATTATTATGTCATCTGAATTGTCTAAGTCTCAAGGTGAGAAACTACCTCAGACCCTAAGTAAGCCTAGGCCGGCTATAGGTTGGAGCATTGCTGATCGAATTAAAATGAAAGTGTTGCATGATAACAATATTTTAAGAAAAATGTTTAAGCCTAATGATCGAGTTTTCTTATATGATTCTAGACTCCATAAGCACACAAGAAAACTCAGGTCTAGGTGGACAGACCCCTTTATAGTGAAAAATATTTTTGAAAATGGGGCAGTAGAAATAGAGGATCTTAAGGATAGGCGAGTTTTTAAAGTCAATGGCCAGCGCCTTAACGTTTTGATTGATAGGCAAGCTCTGGAAGTGGAAGACATTCCACTTATGGACCCGGTCTATCCACCTTGATCACACCATGCAGGTATGTTTTATTTTTTTATTTGTTTTTATTTTTTAATTTTATTTATTTATTTTATTTTATTTTGTTTATTTTGTTTTGTTTTTGTTTTGTTTTTGTTTTCTTTTATTTTCGTTCTTTTTCTTTTTGTCTGCTGCTGTTTTTTTTTGTTTTTATTTGCAGGTTAGTTTCATTTTGTCAAGTTTAGGATGCCATCTTTGGTGCTTAGCGAGCTTCTCACGACACATTAGGTGTATTCTCTCCTTTTTAGAACCCTCCATTCAATTTTGATTGTTAAACATTGAGGACAATGTTTCATTTAAGTTGGGGGGTGGGTGATTGCAAATTCATATTTTCATGTGTCAAAATTTTTAAAATTTGCATCACACGTGCATCTTTTTCACACGAGTACTCATTTTCATTCATAGCTATTTTTGTGAATTCACTGAATCCACTATAATTATTCTACTGAGGCATTCACAGAATTTTTAGTGCACTTATCCAAACTTTGTGGTAAGATGGTGGTTGACACATGTAACTAGAGAACTCTTTTGCTTAAGTATTCATGTGTGTTTTGGAGAGAATTGAGAGTCTACAAATTCAGTTTGTGATAAGCATTCATTGATCTGTTGAATTGGACACTTCTTTTGAGAATATCATTACATAGTTGGTGGTATGACGGCGGATATACTTGGGATATGACGAAGGTCAATTTAGGATTAACGTTTGAGCCTTTCAAGCTTTCCCTTCTCATCATAGACCCTTAGTAACCAGTTTTGAGCCAACAAACACATTTAGTTTTTTTTTTTCATGTGCCTACATCATCCATACCTCTCCACATTGGAGTATAGCCTATACAGTGATTTACCTACCCTTTTTACTTCCAAGTGTGTACTAGGTGTGGAATTTACATTTCTTATCTTTTGTGTTGAATTGGAGAAAGCAGAAAAAGTAAAAAGAAAAAGAAAGAGTACAGTGCAAAGTGTTCAGTTGGGTGAGCATCAAAGTTAATGAGCATCAAAGTTTATTCTATTAAAAAAAAAAAAAAGGGCTGAAAAAAATTGAAAAAGGTGAAGAAAAAGAGAGAAAAAAGAAAAAGAAAAAGGAGATGTTTCATTATTCAGTGATTTGAAAAATTGAAGAGTACATCAAGTGAAAAGTTTGGTTTGCTATGGTTCGTAATAAAATTCTCTTAGTATGTACTTGGAAGTTTTTGAATCCTTTTTACCCTTTTCTTCATATAGCCTTTAACCCAAGCCACGTTACAACCCTTTTATATTGATCGTTCTGATCATGAGTAAGCCTGTGGAAAGAGTGGTGGAAGTCTCATTGGTTAGTGCGCCTATCATAAGATCAATGTTTGCTTGTTGCTTGTTCATAGTTGCCTAATTTTTCGTTGAGCGTGTACACCCCTTGTCAACTCCATAGAGAGAACCCCTACATGAAACACTTTTATACCCGTGAGATATGGAGTTGAACCTTTTGCTTGAGATGTTCTTGATGTTGCATGTGTCATGGTTTGTGGTTAGATGGATATAGTTTGGAGCACACACACACACTCTTTGTGAATTGCTATAAGTGGATTGATTGTTATAGGAATAGTGAATTCCTAAAATTGCTTCGATTTGCGAATATGAAAAAATGTGATTAGATGCCTGCTGTGTGTGATTTTTCTTGATCTCTTTTGCCAAATGCATGAAAATTGCTAGGGACTAGCAATGAGTAAGTTGGGGGGTGTGATGAGTGCGCAAAAGTGCACTCTAAATACCCTATTATCGGAGTAAATTGCTAGAAAGTGAATAGTAATATTGAGATATATTTGATATTATTTATTTAATTTCTATTTACACTGAGATTGGTTGGAACGGTATTTTATAAGATTTTAAGTCCCAAATATTGCATCTTTGTTGGCGAGAGTTAGTTTGCAATTGCGATTTATACTTAATATTTTTGGAACTATTTTTGGCTTTTTGGCAGATTCAACCATTGAGTTTCAATTGAGATTTGGATGGCGTTAGAATTTCAAAATGAGAAAGCGGTCTTCATGAAATATTTAGAGGATATCTTGGGCTTTTCAGAAAGGTTTGGTTTGCAAAAATCGGAGTTCGTTTGAGCCTCCAAACATTGTTTCGAAATCAGGTCTGGAAAGCTGTCCCAAATTCTGTTCGTCTAGCCAACTTGAAGATGCCGTAACTTGAGCTTCCAAAGTCCAAATCAGGTAGTTTTTGAGCCTAAAATTATCTACTCATCCAGGGCTACAACTTTTGTGAAGGGCCCGAGTTGAGATTCAATTGTTATCTGATAGAAAATGGGGTGTAAAGTTTGTGGCAACTAACTGTGCACGGGAATAAGAAAAGCAAAATAAAGAAAAAAAAAAAGAAAAAAATAATGGCCCATGAAGCTGGAAAGGTGCAGAAACGACTGATGAGGGAAGACCAAGAAAAGTCAAAGAAGCAATAAGAAAAATCAAAGGAAAGAAAAGAAAAAAAAAAAACCAAAGAAAGTAAAGGAAAAATTGTGGCTATGGGACCTGGCTATGCAGAACAGGAACAAAGGGGAATTAAAAGTTACTGGCGTGGGCCCAAGCGGCTGTCTGCTGCGTTGGGGGCTTGGTGTGTGCTGGATTCATGGGCTGCTTTGAAGAAAAATGGAGATTTATTAGTGTGGGGCCCGACTGAAATAAAGAAACCAAGCGCTGATTGAAGCCAAGAAACGGGCCTGGGCGTGAGGTGCATTGGGTCAAAGCTGCGTGCAGTTGTGAGGCTTGGGCATGGGGCTTTAGGGCGCGGCGGTGGAGTATTTAAAAGAGAGAAAAAAAATAATACAAAAAAGAAGGGAGGACGGCTGTTGACAGGGCGGCGGCGCGATACAGAGAAGAGGAACAGAGGTGCGGCTGGCGCAGAGGCGACAGGAAACATCGCAGCTGCTCCATGACTCAGCTTTTCTTCGTGAGTTTTATGTTACTTGTCCTGTACATGGGTAATTAAATTTTCGAGTGGGGTTAGGGATGAACTTGCACCATATATGGCTATTTTGATTTATTTTGATTCCAATATGTGATTTTTATTTATTAAATTCTTTGATGATCATTCGCAATTTAGTGTTAGATTTTATTCTCCGAATAATTAAATGTTTTAGTCCGTTTATAGATTCAGTCATGCTTTTTCTATCGAATGGATTAATGTTTTGATTATTTTTGGAACAATTAAATATTTATATTGATTCAATTCTTTGCTGCAGTATTGCTTGTCGGGTATATTGTCGTCATTGTATTTTATCAATGTGAATAATAATTTGAGTGATTTAAAGATGATGAATGATTTTTTGAAGGGTTATTTTCAGTCTAATTTTGATGCATAATTTTAAATCTTCCGATTGAGATTTTTGGAATTTAAATTCTCAATTGAGTTATCTGTGAATTAAAAATAATTGAAATACCATATATGTGCAAGGGATTCCCAACACTCCACTGTTCGTTAAATTTGAATATTTTCTTCCATTAATTAATTTGTTTAATTTTTAGTTGCATTCAAAATCACTGTCTATATTTTTATTTTTTTTCGTTAACCGTCTAATACTTCAGTAGTTTCAGAAATTCTGTTTATTATTCTTTTAATTTAGTCTCCCTGTGGAATCGACACCCCAAAGCTACACTACAATTACCGCGTTATTCTTTGGGCGTAATCAAATTTTGTTGGGCCTCCAAATTTTCAATATGGTATCAGAGCCAGGTTGGGCTTCTACCTCAGCCTATCCCAACAGCCAGTTCTGTTGGACGTTGCCGCAACCAGTCTTGTAGGCCGCTGAGGTCAAGGGGGTGTGTTGGATTGTCCTCAGCTACGATCCCACATCGCTCATGCACAGCCCACCTGCACAATATATAAGGACCCTCTCTACCTCTCCTTAACACCTGGGTTTTAAGGATGAGCTAATTGGGATTTGGGCCTCCTAAATTTCAATATGGTATCAGAGCCAGGTTGAGCTTCTGATACCATATTGAAATTTTACAGGCCCAACTCCCAATTAGCTCATCCTTAAAACCCAGGTGTTAAGAAGAGGTAGAGAGGGCCCAGAGGAGCTAGAGACGGGCGATGTGGGACACTCCAACACGCCTCCTGGATTACATCGCGTGCCTCAGCGAATCCCAGATGGGCGCGCCCCGACTCCTCTAGCCCAAAGTTAGGCTCTGGCCTCGCTCTGATACCATATTAAAATTTGGAGGCCCAACTCCCAATTAGCTCATCCTTAAAACCCAAGTATTAAGGAGAGGGAGAGGGGGGGCCTTATATACAGACCAGAGGAGCTAGAGACGGGCGATGTGGGACACTCCAACAAAGAGGTTGTTGTATAAAGTGTGTATATATACATCTACATCTATATCTATACTATAGATAAATCTATAAAAAACTTTATTTGTTTTCTTCAAAAGTTTTTTACACTTTTAACTTGATCAAAATACCCTTTGTTATAAATTTTATCCCTCAAATAAAATTTATCAGATCCTTTTGTTTATTAATTTGACTTCGAAATCGCATAGTGCGTCTTCCAATTCCATCTCTTTTTGCCTCGACCACTCCCGCTGCACCATTTCTTCTCTCTTCTCCGTGTGGACACTTCCAATTTCGTCTCTCCTCTGCGCGCCATTTCTTCTCTCTTCTCTGCTCTATCACAACACTATTAGGAATCAAATTTTGGGGCCATGGACTCCTCTAATTTCTTCTCTCTTCTCTACGACCATTCGTGCTCTCAGCTCACTCGTTAACAACACTCTGGACAGGTACATTGTTTTGAATTGAGTTCTAATAATTTTGGCTAATTCGATTGTGATCTGATTGTACTCTACATGATTTGGGGCAATTTTTGATGAAGTGATGGACATGATGGGAGAAGATATCAGTTGTTATTTCTGTAAATGGTACTTTATATGTCTTCATTTTTGGAAGTTTTGGTGTAGGAGTGATGGACATGATGGGAGAGGATTTCAGTGGGTTGAATTAAGTGATCTCGTGGGATCCAAAAGTATGCATTTATCATAATTTCTTGGTTAATTTTTTTTTTTCTTTTAGATTTCTTTAAAGATTCTTTTTATTTATTCTATGACCCGTTATCGCAAGCTATCATAATCCTAACATGTGAAAAAGCATTCAGTGGTGTGATGCAATTAGGAATGTTAGGAATAGTAGCAATAGACATGTAGCAGGAGTGAGCCATGAGATTGATTAATTTTTGGTATAAATTGATTGATTTTGCCTATTTGCCGAAGTTCTTCTTATCATAGTGGCAGGAAAAAGGAAATCACTTGCAAAAAATTCAACGTTTCAGATTGACCTCCAGAAGCACATAGTATTTGGGTAAGATTTAGATTTAGATTTAGATTTATATGTGTAACCATGTTAACTGTATTTTGTGTCTCTTCATTTTTTCTTCTAGTTATTATAACATTTTTTTAGGTGTCACGGCAGGGAAATATAAATCTACCTAGGGTGTTGAAATAGTTCATTATGGAATTTGAATCTACCTAGGCTGCCACCAGTTGGCAATAACTTTTAACTTAATGACCTTTTTTTTTTTTTTTTTGGTAGTTCTTTCATCTTGAGTTCATAGGTGACATTTTTTTTTGCAAGCGCGCACACAATTTTTAATATATATATATTTGTATTGTAATTTTTAGGGCAAGATTTGCTAACTGAAGATCCTACTCAACCCCAACTTACACATATTCCCCAACAATAAGTTTTAATTGCATTTCTATTATCTTTGTAGATCAGGAAGTGGGGTGCATTAGGAGTAGGGTTTGTAGTTTTCACACTATCGTCCAAAATTTGAAAATATTCTTTACGAGTCGTGTTACTCTCAGCAATGTTAGAAGAAGAAAAAAAAATCATGCAAAAATGCAAATTGTGTGGCACATATTGTACCTCTTTTTAATTTTCACAATTTCTTGAGAAACGTTAAAAAAATTTATAAACTTTTTATAGAAGCAAAGTAGCTTTCATGCTTTTGTTTTTTTTTCTTTCACCCCTTGTATAATCATGTGTATTCAGTATTAGTGTCTTTAGTTATGGTTAAATTGTTTTTGAAAAGCAATTTTAGGTGATTGAGGGAATATTCTCTTTGCATCATCAAAGCATTAAAATTATTATGCTTAAGCAAGCCAAATTGGGAGGCTCAATGCCAAGATTGTAAGACTGGAATGATGTCAAAGAGGGGTCAAGATATCACATTGAGTAGTAATTTTATTGTCCACCAAATTTGGGTACTTGTGCCCCAACTTTTTGTTTGATGTGAATTTCACATTTTACTTCTTGTAGCTAATTTGAACTATTCAGGATTTTCATTTAAGGTGCGATGTAGAATTCAAATAGAAAAAAAATTAATTGGGATGTGAAATTGACCAAGTATTTCATAAATTTACTTTCATATTTTAATTGTATTTTTAAATTAACATTTTTATGAATTTATTGACAATTATATTTTACCTTCACTAATGTTCTCAAATATGAAATATTTTTATCCAAACTTTGACTTAAAGTATACTATTTAATGTGGGTGTGAAAATCCACAAATAAGAGTGTCCTCCTTATTCTCTTGAGACACCATTGTGGTGCTTGTCAAGGGTTTTCTGATGGTCAAGTTAGTAAATTGGTTGAAGAAGTGAGGAAAGATGTAAGAAGGCTGGGATTTGTATGCAAAAAATTGCGTGTACACATGGATTAGGATTTAAATAGATGATTTGACGTGGAGAAACCGTGTCCTTGATTGTAGGTAACTTCTTGATCATAAGAGGATTTTGGGCTATGAATGGCCCCATGCATGGGGGTAACATCCACTTATATATTGCGATTATAGTGTCTTTTTGCTTTGGGATGTTTGAATTAAGCTGATTTGGTCAAATGTGGTCAGACTAGGTTAGATCACTTGAGTTGCTGATCATCCTGAGTCGGAGTTACTTTTTGGGCCGATGTCTGATCTGGATTTAGCCTAACTATGTTCAAAACCGAGCATTGAGCCGCGATTCAGATGGATTTGAACCGGGTTACAGTCTGCTAAAAAATGATGTCATTTAATAGGGATAGTTGACACCACACTTCATTCTTATACACGTAGCGAATCATATTACTAATAGCAAAGACTATCTTTGTCATAGTACACACACAAAATTTGAGAGAATACTGAAAAGAGGTTAATTGTCAAGTGTGTAGTGCTAATTTGTATCCTCATTGGTAGTATAGTGTTGTGACTAGTGGATTCAATTTCCATAACGACAATATATTTAGACCAAATTAGGAATGAAAAGTCAACAGAAGGAATTGTGACTAAAATCTTAGCTACATTGTTCAGAAAAAATGTCTAATAAGACAATGCTTCTTTGTTTATTTTGATGCTACTATCGTTATATATATAATTTTTTAAATTTAGAATAAATTGCATTGACATTCTTGAGGTTTTTTGACAATTACATTGATCTCTACTCTACCTCACAAACTATGAATACTATTTCTAGTAATTTTTTTAAAATAACAAAATTGCCCATTTCATATTTTTTTATTACATTTTTTCAGTTTTGTACAAATTTTTTGATTTTTTTTTTCATTTTCAAATAAATATTGATTAAAACCTTAAAATTTTCTTTTTATGAAATGAAAATAAGTTATTTATATTTAATTAAAAAAATTCTTTAAAATAAGTTAAAAAAATTGGTCAAAATTAAAAAAATACAAAAAAAATATATGAAAGGAGTAATTTTGTTACTTTAAAAAAAATTGACTAGAGGAGGTTATTTGTAGTTTGTCAAGTAAAATAAGAGAAGTCAGTATAATTATCAGAAATCTAAGAAAATGAAAGTGTAATTTATCCTTCAATTTCAGTTTGGTCAAATGAA
The DNA here is from genome assembly GCA_008638375.1 of Nyssa sinensis. Classification (NCBI taxonomy): domain Eukaryota; kingdom Viridiplantae; phylum Streptophyta; class Magnoliopsida; order Cornales; family Nyssaceae; genus Nyssa; species Nyssa sinensis. Next base: position 113,558 of record VIRR01000555.1, on the reverse strand, counting down.
AGTGTAATTTATCCTTCAGTTTCAGTTAGTATATTTTGACATTTCTGTTTTAATAATTAAATGTTATTTTTTGACAGAACTACTATTTTTCTTCTCAACTATCGTTGTAGTTTGAGCATAATATAAGAAAAAAGTTTGGTCAAATCTTGACTATATTTTTGAAACAATTTGAACTGTTGAGATGAATAATAGTTATTAAAATAAAAATTATAATTAAAAGAAAATTTAATGCGATCAAATTTTAAAAATATAAATAACCAATTATTGAATTGCTAATTTAAAATTAAATTATTAAAATATGACTATAATAGTTCTAATACAGTCAATTCTCTTATAATTAATAGAGCGACTTTATATGCAGCTTTTTAATGACATTATAATATTTCTTAAAAAATATATATATACTGTTCAACTTAAGGCATACAAAAATTATTAATATCCTTTTGAACTATGGAAATTATGTTTTTTATGCTTACTTGTGTCATAAATTTCTTTACTTACAGTACTTTTAACTATAATTAAAGTAAAATTTACAAATATAAATAAGATATATATAAATACATGTATAATTTTTTTAGCACTCTAATAATTAATATTATAAAATATTTTTTAAAAAATAATATTAATTATTAAGTAATAAAATTATTAAATATTTATCATAGAATAAAGTTTAAAAATTTATTAATTATTAAAGATTACTAACTTATTAAATAGTAAAAGTGCGTTTGGTTAACCGTTTCTTGGAGCTCAAATCGCACTTTTCTGTTATATTAGGCTGCATTTGGATTGTGATTCAGATATGATTTTTTGAAAAATATTTTTGAAATGTGTTTCAGAATTTTGTAATTGAGTTTTTAAAAACTGCGAAAATGCGTTTGGTTATGTTAATCAGAATTCAGTTTTTGAGTTAAAAACTGTGAAAATGCGTTTGGATATAAGAATATCCAAATTAAATTTTTGAGAACAAAACTGTAAAAATACGTTTGGATTATTTTTCAAGATGTTTTCATTTTTTAATGTAAAAATATAAAAATTACTTTAAAAAATGAAATGGGAAACAATTTTTCTGCCAAACACGTCTCTATCAAAGTGATAATTTTTTAATATTTCTAAGAATAAAAAATAAATTTTGATTCATATATGAAAAGACGTACATGCACACACTAAAAACACATAGTAAAATCTCATACTTTCTAACTAATGAGTAATGACACCGTTGAAAATGTGAAGAGATTTTTATAATGGAATGTCACAACAAACATGGTTTAATTGTCCAAACAGGCCTTTAAACAATAATCACCTTGGCCCCTGCATTCTCACCGGCAAGCAAAAAAATGACAGACGTATAAATATTTGAATTTAAATTTATGTTAAAATTTGATTTCATATTTTTTAAAATAAAAAATAGTGAAAATGCATTTGCATATAATTTAATTTTTATAATCTAAATTATTAATAATGATTTCATCGTGAAATTTATAACAAGTCTAGATTCCTTTACAACGCAATAATAAAATATAAAGTTTCAACTCATTTTCGTACATTAAACAACATATGGAATAAGAGCACCAATTAGATATAAACCGCACTATATATACACACACACACACACACACACACCAAAAAGTTGAAGTATTGTTTACCTCTGTTCAATTTCTAGCTTATAATAATACACAAAATTAAAAAGATTACAATAAATCCTAGTATCATGTTGCAAATGCAACACGTACAAACCACCCCCCAACGTGGTGATGGTGATGTTACAGTCTGATTTGAATGATTCATTATATTCCTCACAATTTGCCTCTGATATTCATCTACCCATATGAAGGATCTAGGATGATGGCTCCCCAATGGACAACGATAAAATAACCTGCCATCATTTCTCGTGGTACGCGCTGTAAAAACTCGCATTACTCCAGCACCACATTGGCAACGTGGTGTTTCCATCTCTTCTTCACGCATGCAGTTCAATATGTACTGTGAGAAATACAAGATTAACAAACACATAAAATTCATGATCAAATTCACTAAAAAATACAAACAAATTACCTATTGTTAGAAACAGGTACAAATATATTTTACATCATAGGCAATAGCAAATGAGAAAAAAACACATCAACACAGCTATCCATAAATTAATGGATTGATGATATACACAAATAGAAAATAGTATAAGTAATATGGTGTCCAAGATCAAATAAACTTCTATTACGCCAATAATAAACATACATGTCATTGTCTGTGTCCTGCATGGTCCAACCACATTTGGTCAGCTATGTGATCGCGTAAATGCGCCATTTGGTTGACTTGTTCTTGGGACATATCTATATCAGGGTGTGGGACACCATCGTCTACATCCATGTCATTGTTTACAAATTCATTAAATATTGTATCCTCACTTGAATGCATACGGACAAAATTATGCACCGTACAACAAGCCGTCACTAATGGCCCTTGGCGAGCAATTTTGTAGTTGGGCATGGGCTTAAGCAGCGGGAACCTCGCTTTTAATACACCAAAACACCTCTCTATCACATTTCGCAAGGACGAATGCCTCATGTTAAATAATTCATTTTGCCCAGTAGGTGCACGAGACCTGCCTTGAAACTCCCTTACATGGTATCTCTCACCACGATAAGATGATAAGAACCCTGTCACATTCGTGTACCCAGCATCTACCAAATAATATTTTCCTAAATTAACATTAAAATTGAACTACATAAGCAAGCATGTCCCAAACAGATAATATAATATAGGATATGTAATGTTTTTCTTATCAGTTGGTGGCATTGAAAATTGCAATTCGGGATTTGTGATTGCATTTATAAAAACATGGGAGTCATTGGCACTTCCCTCCCAACCCGTGTATACGAATGTGAACAACATATCAAATGAACATGCAGCCAACACATTTTGTGTTATTATTGTTTTACGGCCGCGAAAAGATGTTTGTTTAGAAGCTGGTGCCCATGCAGCCACATGTGTCCCATCTATGGCACCAATACAGTCCTACGAAACAAATGTCAACTTAAGAAATATCTTCAATTATGAATTTTTTGTTTAAATTTAAAAATTGAAGGAAGAACGCATACCACAAAATAAGGGTTAAATTTAGGGTTGCTCAAAATTTCTGGTGCAGTTGTGTATGGTAGCTTTGGACGAATTTGAAACATTCCTAATTTAGCTACAGCCCGCATCACCTCTTTAATGTGACGGTTGATTGTTTCTAACGAGTGTTGAAATCTTTTGGCTACCACCCGTTGTCTACTACTATGTCCTACGGTTAGTAAAAAAATTGCAACAGATTCCTCAACTGAGACTTGTCGATGTGAACTAATATCAAGGAATCCATCCCTCAATGTGTTACAAAGGGCCATAAATGTTGCCGCATCCATGTGAAGCATATCACACATTCTAGTTGGATGCCCCGTTAATAACTCTTGGACATAGGCATATCCTGTTAAAACAGATGTTCTACATGCTTGCCTTTCAATATTATTAGACATGTTTATATAGTTCAGTCAACATAACATTATCCATGAACTCATCAGAGTCGTCAATTTTAGAATCCCTAGTATCATCAGTTGACATTGTACTGCGATGCAGTAAAATAAGTTATAACAACTTCGTGTTCATAAAAATGGTAATGCAATATTTTAAAAGAATTTGAATTATAAGGTTGCAAATAGAAATACAAAAACCTGACCAAGAGAAATGGATGGATAAAATGCGTTACTGGGTTGAAAGTGCAGTGCAGAAATTATGCCAAGATGCAACGGAAGATAAATAATATAATTGAACAACCTATAAAACACACACAACGATAATTGAACAGTTAGTTTTAAAATATAAAATGATATGACATTATAATAAAAAAATAAATAAGAACATAAGTGGAACAACAATCCTATTCCCATGGCAGAAATTAAACATAAGGGAGAATTTACAATGAAAGAAAGCTACAACAGTCCTACACAATATAAACCAGTAAACCACAAGAACCGGGCAACCAATATAATGGACATGAAAATGATTCAACAATCAATATGAACATGGGATTATATAAAACACATTATAAAATTAGAGAAAGAAAAAGGCAGTCATTAAAATGGGAGGATTATTAACAATCTTTACAAAACTCTTATTCCTACTACGTTTAAGGATTAATGATGCCAGCAAGAATATCAAGGAGTGAATGTATAGATACAAAATAATAAGAATGGATTTTTTTTTTTTGGGGGGGGGGGGGGGATTGTTTCACAATAACACCTAAAGAGGGGAAAAATGCATTTCTTCACTCAATCAAGAAAGTAGCCTGTTATGAGGAAAGAAACACAATGACAATATTTCAAAAAAATTAAACAATTGCCACGATAGTATATTCTAATGCACACAGAAACTAACCAAATTTTCAAAGTGCATCAATGATGTGCCTTTGACATCAAACCTATTAATAAATCCAAGTAATTAGGAGTTTGGTCATTTAAGGATATGGAACCAAAAATAGGCAAAAGAATACCATATAAAGGTAATGGTAGACACATTTTTTTAAAAGAGAGAAAATTAGTAAATAAATTTATAAATAAAAACACCATCACAAGTATTGTAAATGAAGGCACTGCTTACAATGTATCAAGCAGCAAAAAGTCCTGAAAATTTTCAGATTCAATATTCAGTACAATACTATTGCAGTGAGTAATCTCTACATTGTTTGCCACCCAAAGAAGAATCAGCTATAATATAACACACAGTGAAGTTCTTGCAGATGAAAAGAGAAGTATGCTTGATTCAAATAAGTATAACGTTAAAATATCTTTATATACACCATAAGAACAAGCTTTTAGAGGTCAGCTGAAGGTGAAACTAAGAAACTGTGGCAATGACATTTTGACACATGAAAAGAAAAAATGAACTCAAGCAGATGTGGCAAGTCAGCAAGTGTCCAGTGAGCATCAAATAATTGCCAATAATGCCAAAAGGTAATTATATTGATCAAGATGATTTCAAAACACCAAAACCAAAAAGTTCTACTCATAGAAGAGAATATTGAAGAACATGGGCACTCAAAAAATTGTTAAAAGTGAAACGAATCCATTTCATGATGCAAGTGTACACATGCATAAGGCTCTCAAGAACCCAAACTGCCAAATTCTTTTAGAAAGATGTGGAACTCACCTTATTACGAACACTGCAAAATCCACTATATTGCAGTGTTGCTCCCAACAGAGAATCTATGACACTTCCACACAGTCCTGCCAGTGCAGAAAGAGGTATCACCAATAACTGCTTCAGAGCAACATTGTGCATGCATTTTGTTGTGAAAAATTGTAACAGAACAAATGCCAGCCCTAAACTCAAGGAATGAAATGTACAAAAAAAAAAAAAAAAAAATAGCAATGAAATAAATAGACACAATCAAAACAACCATGTGCATAAATAAATATGCATACAGTAGAGTCTCCAAGTAGATATTTAGTAGCCACGCACAGGAAAAAAAAAATAGAAAAAGAAAAAAACAGTAGCATATTAGTACAGTCATCCAGAGTAGGGTAATATTGTTTAAGACAGAATAATAACTAAACAAAAGAAACAACTAACTAAAACATCAACACTCATCCTAGAGCTTCAAAACCTAATTCAACTTCCTCTCCCCGGGCATGCGGATGAACATAGTGCGCCATTTGTCTTCTAGGAACATGGTACATGCCTTGTGGTACTGCTCATCGTTAACATCAACCAGGGAATCCAGTACGTCCATGCATGCCTCAATACAATAGGGATCCGATTCTATGCTTGAAGTGTCACGATGTCCTCCCTCTTCAATCTGTTTTGTTCGGGCAATCGAGCATGCAGTCCATGCTTCAAATGCTTTCTCCATACTAGAGCACTTGCTCCCTTTCTTATGTCTAGAAGGAGGAGGACCATCTGAACCTCGCTTTCGACTACTTGGGGTTAGATTGTCATCAGTTGGGGAATCTGGTAAAGGTGTATTACCACTTACATGGACACCACCCCTCATGAAGTCGTCCTCTAGATCCCTCTCTTCATCAGATGTAGAACGTAACTGCCTACAAGACCTAGCAAGTGAACCGGTGGCAGTTGTGGTATTAAAAATAATACCCAACAGATTGTAATGATCACATTCTTTCCTTCGGAACTGCTTCGCGTTCGGGTGTGCCTACAAAGGTGAAATTTTTAAAGAAGAAAGAACTATAATGTAGGGTGGGAATAAACTCAAAACCAGTAGCTAGGAATAGATTACCCTAATATATCGTTGCCAAACATCCTCTGGGGCAGTGACAGTGTTGGTATTAGGGTCCCAACCAAAACCCGACTGTTCCAAAAGCTGTGAGAACATTTTATACTTCATTCTTAATCGATTAAACTTTGTTTTAAGTTTTGTCACTATGTACCGCCTACCAAACTTTTGAAAGAGCTGATCATCAAATGTTTGGAACACCCGCCTTGAAAATGTATTGGTCAATAAAGCATTCCGATGCACTTCTTCGACCATTAACCTAATAAAGGATTCTTCCGCCACTGGTGGCCAAGGGACTGCATCTTCGTGGTCATCAATAGGTCTTGCCATCTAATAAAAATTATATATAACTATGGATTTTAATCCCACGAAAACTACTGTGCCTTATCCAATTTTAATTAAGAAATTTATTTTTACTAGAATATTATTTCAACTATAATTTGGACAAATTAAAAATACAAAAAACCTATTGACACATCATCCTTCAATTATTTCAACTGTAGTAGTCTAAAGGTATCGACAAGCCTATAATTGGTTTACTGGACATCATTTAACATAGTTTTTCTTAAAAATTTAAATAACAAGATCATACATTTTTATTAATTACAAAAAACCTATTGACACATCATACATAAATTAGACTAGTGTACCAATCATTTTTTAGAAAAATAGAAAATGAGAGAAAAAATCTAAAATCGAAAAGAATTTCATTTATTTTATTCTATCATTAGTAATTTCTTACTTTTTCATGGACAGCTTGACACACCATTCTTATCTTTTGTAAGATTCATGGCTTCACAAAAATAATCTGTTTGACATTTTGGATACCATTTTTTTTTAGGAGTTTGTTCGAACTTTTGCCATAAAATTATTGTAGATGTTTATTTATAAAAAATTAAAAATAAAAATACAAATAAAAATTGAACACTTGAATATCATGGAAAAAAATACTACTATCGAAGAAAATATAAAACGATCCAGAAATATGTTACACTGTACATACAACAATCCAAAAAAGCACAATAATCCTAAAAACGAATGTGAAGATGCAGCGTTTTCGTCATTGCATACCTTTTTGAAAGGGGAGGGAGGTACTGGCACAGCGTTTTCGTCCGTATGTGAGTGATCGTCTTCAGAAACTGCTTCTACTTGCTTTCTCTTATGCCCTCTCAAAAGCATCTGCTGTGTTGAAGACATGGAAGACTCTCACAGGTGCTAAATAGAGAACGGAAACCCTACACTGTTAGTTGGAAAGATGGATGTGATAGGTGAGAGATTTGGTTTGATACACTTGAATGCAATTGAAATAGGGAGATTTGCTTTGAAATTTGTTAAATCTACAGGACAGAACTTACATAAAGAGAGAGAAAGAAAAAAATATGGAAAAAAATATGCAAAGCTAGCTGATGCAGAGTGTGAGAGAAGGTGCCGCGTGAGTGAGAGAAGGTGTCGCCTGAGACAGTCGTCCAGTTACGTCTGTCAGAGGCGGACCATCTTCAGTTGTAGATTTTTTGAGAGAGAAAGTGAGATCTAGAGAAGCCAGAACAACAGAGATTCGGAGAGAGTGAGAGAGAGATTTGCAGAAAGTGAGAGTTGGATGTCGCGTGAGTGATTTAGGCGCCCTAGGTGGTAAAGAAGAGAGAAAGGAAGAAAAATTCAGAAAATAAATTTGGTTCAAAAGAACGAAATCAAGTAGTGGGGTGGTCATCGATCGTCTGCTGCTTGCGTCTGATCAAGATCAAGAGGTCTTTGGCAAGACAGCTACAACTACTGTGTGAAGACTCATGGGAAACGAAAGCTCAGTACGGGGGGCTGTATTATCTTCTTTCTAAAGATATGTTTAAAGATATGTTTCAGATATATTTTGACAGAATAACTCCCTTAGTCAACACAGTCTTCAATACCAAACAGTATCTCTAATTCTTGGATAAGGTAAATCATGTTTGCGGTTGCAAACCAAACAGGGCCTTATTGTTTGGGTCAACCGACTGGGCCGCGTTTTTGGAATGGACAGAAGCCCAAAATGGACGTTTGCTTTAAGCGAGATCTGGACACTTTTTAGAAAATGTTAGGCTAAGTTTCAAAGCTTGTTAAGTGTTAACTAATTGCCAAAATTGGTTTCCTTTATTACGGTGATGCCATTGTATTAAAAGAAAAAGCTGCTCTTTTTTTTTTTTCTTTTATAATACCATCTATAATTTATGTATAATGTTGTTTAATATAATATTATGTTTAAGATTAAAGTAAATAATGTTATATTTATAATTAAAGTAAATAATATTATATTAAATAATATCATATGTTTAATATTAAAATAAATAATATTATATTTAATATTAAAATAGATTACTGGAAAATATTAAATATTATATGTTTAATATTAAATATTAAAAAAAATAATATTATATGTTTACTATTAAAACAAATATTATTATATCTAGTATTAAAATAAATAATTACTTACTTTATTATTATTTATATTTTTTAATTATAAAAATATAATACATTATAAAATATTTATTTTAATATATAAAGATAAAAAAATGTATTAATTATTAAAAATTATTTTAAAATGATTAATTGTAACTTAATGATTTGGAGATGCTCTTCGTGGACCCTAGGAAGATGAAATCAAATGTGGCCATTTTTTTAAAGAATTCACGCACTTCTCAGTAAACTCAGAAGAGACAGTTTGATTTTTCTTCGTGGGGCCCAAGGAAATAGCCCAGCATTTTCCTTTTTTGTTTTAAATCTTGATGCGACTTTTTTGCTTTTATTTTTTTAAATCATTATTTTCATTGAAAAAGGTGGAATACAACTAAGCTTTGCGGGATAGAAGGAAACAGCCCTGTTTTGCTTTAATATGACTTTCTTGTTTTAATTTTTTTAATTATTTTTTTAAATCATTATTTTAATTGGAAAAAGGTGGGATACAGCTATCGATAATGGACATGGTCCAGGGGTCGAACAGCGTACTGTCATAAATAAAGGAATGATACCGTCACTGTTGACTCGTGATCTTAGTATATGTATTGTACGGATCATAAATATCTGTTATAGTAATATTTCTCTAAATACAGTTAATGAAGACTTAGAGGGTCAATTAATCCTTTAATTTTTTTTTTCAAAGAAATACTAAAGATACTCACCGCGGTCGGATCATTGCAATATTATTGGTGCATGAATTACACGTATCAAACACGTTAACATCATACATCAATAAAATTGTAGTGTGCATGAGTTATACGCATGAACACCACACACCAATAAAATTGCAAACCATCGCAAGTGTATTTAACACTCCTCATTTTTTAATTATAATCTTTTAAAGTATTTTTTACAAATTTTTATGTTTTATCCTTACTCTAATTTTAATCCGATCACATCCAAATTTCTTTTCTTAATCCCTCTCTTTTTAATGTAAATTACACTAATTTATTCTGAGAGTTTTGATAATTACATTGATTATTTTTAAAATTTTTAAAATTATATTAACTTTTCCTATTTTATTTAATAATATACAGATATTTCATTTCAGTTAATTTTTTTTTTCAAAATGACAAAATCTTTTCTTTTATTTATTTATTTTTATATTTTTTTAATTTAACTAATTTTTCTAATTTTTTTTAAAAATTTTCTTTTACTTTATATAAAAATAGCCATGTTTACATATATATATATATATATATATATTTTTTTTTTTTCTTCTCTTTCATATGCCAAAACTTTAATGTTGAAATCCTAAATTATGTAAGTTTATAATTATTAGGATGTGAAATTTGAGTTCAAAATTGTAGAGACATGGAAAATTAAGGATAAATTTTTCGTTTCGCTAATAGGACTGTAGAACCTTGAACCGGGCCATGACACGTAAACCGAGATGGAACCGTGATATGGCACATATTCCGAGATAGACTCGGTTGAGTAACTGTGAACCGAGGTGGGTCGAATCGAGTAGCGTAATACCGGTTGTAGCCGAACATAAGTTCCAAATAAAGTTAATAATTCCATTTTATCTAAAAAGGTAAAATAATAATACCGAGTCTTGACCAAGCAATGAATATAGTATCAAAGATAAACCAAGACCGATTCAGACCAAGAATAGTAGACCCCGAGAGGTACCAAATTATTTTAATGAGTAATATACAGTGACGAGTACGATTACCGAGGTAATTAGTAGAAACTATACTCTCAAGGAATTACAAAATTTAGAAAAGTCGAGTATGAATCGACCGAGCCGATAAAATTAATTTCGAATAAAACTTTTATTCTCATGTTTATTTAGTTGTTTAATTTTTCATTAATTAATTAATTTATTTAATTATTCTTTTATGTGTGTATGCATGTGTAGGTGTTACATGTCATGTATATGTGTATGTATGCATATATGTGTGATGTATTGTATGTATGTACGTGTAGTGAATTTTGTATGTATATATATATATATATATATGTATATGCAAAAATATATATACTAAAGGGAAGGGGGACGAAAGTGCTCAGTGTGTATGTATGTAATGTGTGCATATGTGGGTGTATTTAAATCTTTATATATATATATATATGTATATAGGTATATGTATATAGGTGAATGCACAAAAGAGAGTGGGGGACAGGCTGTGTGTGCAAATGGCTAGGAGTGTGGGTTCGGCTAAGTGTGTCAGTTTGTATGCAAGTGGGCTGCTGTGTGTGCACAAGATAATGTGTATATATATATATATATATATATATAAACAACTCAAGGTCAGCTTTGCATTGAATGCAAAGCTGCATTTGGAAGAAAATAGGAGGAAACTAGGGCAGTGGAGAAAGTCAGAAGATAAGGAGAAGCAGTAGGTAGGTGAGTGGTTTTGATTTTTTTGTGTGAATATATACATATGTATATACATGAGTACGGGGGCTGTTAAGAGGGAATCAAAGGAGTAAAGAGAGGAAGAAAAGAAAGAGAAACTGAGAGACAGAGGGAGAACAAGGAGCTTGAACCAGAGGTGAAGTAGGAGAGAGAAGGGGAGGTCGGCTAGAGAGAGAAACCCAAAAGTTGGTAAGTCATTCAGATTCAGTCGTTCAGATTTTAAGCATGTTGCTTAACTTTATCTAGGAGATCTTATGGAGCATGAAATGTAGATTATAATGCAAAAAGAATGGTTGAAAAAGGTTAAAAAATAAAGAAGAAAACTTAAGTTGCAGGTGGTTAGAATAATCTGATTTTTTTTTTATTGTATGTGTGAAATTCAGTTTAAATGAGCTAGAATAAATGTAGAGATTTGAAAAAAAATAAATTAAAATAATTAATTAAAATATATATATATATATGTCCGTGGAAACTATGAAAAAAAAAAAAAAAAAGATAAAAAGAGGAGTGTCGGCAGCCTTGGGAGGGACACTGAAATGTGTGGTGTGTGTTGAGTGTATAGAAGAATAGAGAAAAAAAAAATTATTATACAGAGAGAGAGAAAAGGAAAAAACGGAGAAGAGATAGAAAAACAGGGGTGGAGGTCGCGTGAGAACAGGGAAGAAAAGAGAGAAAAAGAGAGAAAGGGAAAAAGGGAAAGAAAGAAAGGGGGGAGTCGCGCAAGGGGGCGACGGAGGAGCGACGGCGAGGAGACGATCGTCGACGGCGGGTCATTGATCGGACGGTGGATGAGATTTTTGGGAGAGAAGATCACGACTTCGTTAGATTTCGGGGCTGGTATCGCTGCGGTCGAATGGATTCGTTGAGGCGCGATTGACCAGGTCGGTGTGTATGTATTTAATTTGTGTATGTGTGTGAAGCGCAAGGGGCAGAATCACGTTGGGCGTGTGATCGTTGACTGTATGGCTGCTACTACAGGAGTTGCGATACAGGGAATTTTAGCAGAGAGAAGCAGTAGCGTGTTGGTGTTGGGTTTTGTGGGATGGTTCATGTGTATATATATTTATATATATGTGTGTGAGTATTACGGTTTTGTGGGTCTGTAACGTTGAGGCGTGATTTGGTGTTGGAAGTGATATTGGGTAATGGCTTGAATTGATGGAAAATTTCGGGTAAATTGCTATCATTTGGATCATGTGTGAAGAGGTTTCAAATTGGGAAATGAATGAATGTGATTGCTATTGTGAAATTAGCGAGTGTAGCGGTGGAACTGCTGTTCGGCCATGGAGCAGAACCAGCAGGTACAGGGGCTGGTGTGATACCTGGAACCGTATGGTTGTTACGGTTGTTGTGATTGGAACTGTGTGTGTGGCTGTGCAGCTGTTATGCGTATTGAGGCCGATTATTCGGGTTTGAAGTAGATTGACAGGAAGACGTATGTGCAGAGGAAGAATGTTGTTGTTGGATGGATGTTGCAACGGTAGTGAAAAATGTTGTCGATGGTTTTACTACTGGGTTTCACGATTGGTGACGTTGAGGTTTCAAAAATCTGTAAAATCTAAGATTTTGACGTTGATGGTCACGGCTGGGGACATGACAGGCTTGAAGGTCGATGACATGCATGGCGTTGGGAAATCGGTGCAGATTCAGGTGGGAATTCTGATCTAGCTCGGAACTTTGAGTATAGTTGTTACAGTTTTGTGGTTCGGAGTTGACGGAGGCAATGATGCAGCAGGTGATATGTGTATATGTGTGTGTGTATGTTGCGGTTTAAGGATGGTTCCCCCTGTTTTTTTTTTTTCTGTTGCAGTTGTAATTAGGGGTGAACGTTAAGTGGATTGGGAGGTGCCAACTTCGGCCATATCGCAAGATCATGACCTAAAGTGGATTTCTGCTTCAGGTTTTAGTAATTCGGTGGTCATGGGTTGGTTCAACAGAAGATGGTGGATGACTCATTAGTAAACAAGTCTGAACCTTGTTGCAGAACATGTTAATAGTATTGAATGTTTTCACGGGAACATGAGAAATGGCTACTCAGTTGAAGGCCGGAGCAAGACACATGGTTGGGGCTTGTGACACTTGACTGCAAATTCTCCAAAGGTTGGCAGTTGGAGTGAAAGTGTACAGTCTTAATGGAATGCAACAGTAAATGGAAGTGAAGAAGTTAGTTGAATGAAGTTTAGTCTTGCTGTGGGGAATATTTCTAGCAGACATTTGGGGGTATCCTTTGGAAGTCTTGAAGATGGATTGTTGGGCAAATGTAAGGGAATTTTTGTGAAACTCAGTTCTCATATTGGTGGTGTAACACATGATTCGGTTGCTGGGAGTTCAGTTTAGCCACAGGTTTTTCGTTGACATATGGGTTCTTCAAAGTAGCAACGGCCAAGGACAGGTTGACGCTTGGGGGATCGTTACATAGAGCGGTTCCCAGCGTTACTTGAGGATTTGAATGAAGCCATGTCTAAAGAGATTGAGAAAGAAAAGTTCTTCAATATCTGATGGATGGGATCAGAATCTGTCAGGATCATCATCTGCTTGAGGGAAAAAGGCTGAAGAAGGAACCGTGGAGTAAAGATAAACCTGGTTGATTGGATTGCATAGTGGACACAGCTTAGTGGGGTTGAGATAACCCGATCAGGTATGGTACTTTACTAAGTAAGGAATAGAATTAAATTAGGATTGATGTGCATCTTGCTTGAATGCTTTTTTTGTGCTTGTCTGCTAATAGAAGATCACATAGGAATGATTGCTTCTTTGAGTGGATTGTTTATATGTTTCCATGTTCTTTATGATTATTTGGGAGTTGTGATTTACTTCTTGAGTTATTATCATATGTGATTCATGTTCTAAACGGTTTATTGATATTGTGACACGTGGGTTTGCGTAAGTGTTGAGATTGATTGAGTATGACACGTAGATTGTGGATGAAGTCTTGTGATTTAATTTTAAATGTAATACATTATGTAAAGCATGTTGCATATGCTTATGAAAGTGATGTTTCATTTGAATTGCATTATTGCGTGATGAAATCATGGCATATTGGCATTGTGTGATTCCTTGAAAGCATGGTGTGGGTCAGTACGAGGTGCTGGTGCATTATGAGGGTGTAGATCCTGTGGTGAAAAACCCAAAATTTGGCCATTGCATTGGTACTCCGAGCCATCGGGCGAGACCCGTAAATGAGACATTGGTACTTCGAGCCATCGGGGAGTACCCGTAAACGAGACATGGGTGTGACATGGAGATGCATGGGTGTGTCACGCATGATTGCTTGTACATTGTGTTGATGAATTTGTGAAACGCGATATAGAGTTTTATACAGATGTAGTTTGTACATTGCCAGTATATTATATGAATGATTAGGGAGGCATGTAGACATATATGTACACTCGCACATGCCACGTCTTAATTTTGTTCCCTGCATTAGTATTGTATCATACTAGCATGTTGTCGCTGACCCATTCGTGGGCACAGGTTTCAGATAAAGCTCCTGGTACGCGGGACTTGATGAAATCTTGGAGAAAGGAGAAGAAATGAATTTGGAAGAGTATTTGGGCCCTTGGGGCGTATTTAGATATTATAAAAGATTGATGTGTTTTTGAAAAGAATGGAAATGACATTGTATGTTGTAATAAATAATGAATTCGTAATCTTTTAGTTTAAGTGTAGGAGTAGACACGATGGATTGTATAAGTAAGTGATGTATATCTAACTTTGATAGAGTTGTGGCCATCGAGTGAGGATGGATTGTGACTGTTGTATATACATATGATGTATTGTGTTTATCAGGGGGAAAAAGGTTCGAAAAAACAAAGGAGGTGCTGCCGAAATTTTTAGAAAATTAAAGAACTCTATTTAATTTTTCGTAAATTCATAAATCTGTTTAATTATCTTTTATTTTATTTACTTTCTGTTCGTCAGTCGTACCTCGAATTTCGGTCAGAAATTCGGGGCGTGACAATAAATCCTTGATAATGCAGGAACTTATTTAAACCAAATTGAGATCAAAACAGTAGAGGGAAAGGGTCCAAAAGTGAGAAGTTTCAGTCGGCCGGAATTTGGGTTTGGGGTGGCTGGAGCTACGGTTCTAGTCATTTCGAAGGGTTCTGATTGATGAAAAGGAAAACAGACTCTAGATACATAATCCCCTAGAAAAACCGAAGAAAACTGTATTAAAAAGTCGATGAAAGCTCACCGGAAAGGGGTCGCCGTCGCTGGAGATGGCGACGGAACCCTATTGCTTTTCACCGAAAAACCATGGGCACCTTGGGGATGAAGGGCTGAGGTTGGGCCTGGTGGGTTTGGGGCTTGGTTTGTTTTAAAAGAGTTTTGGGCCAGTTCGTTTTGGGCCTGGATTGCTTAAGTGATTTGGGCCCAATGGTTTAGATGAAATAAAAAGGAATGAAAGAGAAAACAAAAGGGGTTGGGGAGTCTTGAACCTGGAACCGCACGGATGGAAGGGGACCAACCCAACCATTGGATCACTAAGGTCCTTGTGATCAAAAGGGGGCTTAATATATATATAAAATAACCCTAATAAAGTCAGAAAATTAAAAAGGGTGCAATTGCACCTGGTAGGACTCGAAGGCAGTGTGTGTGGGGAGGGAGATGGCACGCTGGCCAGCGTGCCATCCTATTCAACCTGTTTATTTTTATGCAAACTAAATATACATATCTCATATTAAATGGATTTAATTTAATTAAAATTACTTAATTAAATTAAATACTCCTAAATGGTCCGACATCCAAATGAGACAAGCCGTATATGTTTTCTAACTATTTTGGGCCTATTAAGACCAACGGTGAGGTCTGTGACGTGATTCGAGGCCCCGAAAAATAAAAGACCTGTGAGACCCTTAAAAATTATCAAAATGCCCCTGAATTGAAACGCAGTCAAACGAACTCCGAATTAAGTAAATAAATAGTGTAACTTTATTATCTTGACCATTCTGAACTCAACCATGGAGTAAATTTGTGAAAAGAGGTCTCGGGAGGTAAGGACCCGTAAAAAGTACAGAATGACTATTTTACCCTTTTTAGCTCGGATGTCTGAATTGAATTTCGCGAAAACCCAAACCTATTTTCTTCAACGTTCCGGACACAAGGATAGAACTTAATCTAACAAAATAGAAACTTATAAATTAAAGACATAAAATTTTATGAATAGCATAAATTCAAATGACAATAGACTGAGTTGTAATTTATGCTTTTAGGGAAACTGGCAGGACAGGAAAGGGTGATCTGGCCTCCTGCATTTTCATTGACCAGTTCAGTTACGTATCGTGCACGATCTTCTAGGGTTGAGACTAACCCGACAGGTATGGTGTTTTGCTAATGTTAGAAATGAAGTTAAGTTAGGAATGTTCTGTGAATGACTGGAATGACTTATGTGTTTATGTGGAATGTGTTTACTTAATGATTTAGAGTTGGTTGTTCACATGCTTACATATTACTTGTACTTTATGAAAATTTAGTGAATGATGAATGTGAATCATGATATGTGTTTAAGTTGATTATATAAGATATGCTTGCATGTGGAATCAGCTGATGATTTATGTATTATTGTCTCGAGCATGTTATATTGTGGAAACCATGTTTCATTGAGATTGCATTGGCATATTGGCATATGGTGAATCCTTTGAGAGCATAGCGTGGGTTGAGCACGTGGTGCTATGCATTATGAGGGTGTAGATCCTGTGGTGAAAAACCCAAAATTGGCCATTGTATTGGTACTCCGTGCCATCGGGAAGTACCCGTAAACGAGACATGGGTGTGGCATAGAGTTGTGCATGGGTGCGTCATGCATACCATTCATATATTACTGCGATGCTTTGAATGACATTTAGATATAAATGTACACTTTGCACATGCCACGCCTTAACTTTATTTCTTGCATTAGCACTTCATCATACCAGCAGTTGAGCTGACCCATTCGTGGACAACATTTTTCAGATGAGGACCCTCCAGCCACTTGAGACTCTATGATACCCTGATAGGGTGGAGCACGTGATATATTTTTGGTCCATGGGACTTGTACATTGTAATGTAAGGACTTAAGCCCGAATGACCTATGAACGATGTATTTTATGTTATTTTATGTATTGATAGGAATAGATACATGTTTAATGGATTTATTTTCCTTGTCCTTTTATTTATTTTATTTTCTGTCTCGTCAGTTGCGCCTCGAGTTTGTAGAAATTCGGGGCGTGACAAAAATTTTTCCATATTTTTTATTTCATGTTAAGCTACCAACTCTTCAATGAGCTCAAACAAATATAAATGTTATGATTTAATTATTTAATCAAACAAATATAATATTATGTTTAAGATTAAAGTAAATAATATCATATGTTTAATATTAAAATAAATAATATTATATTTAAGATTAAAATAAATTCTTGGCATGTTTAATATTAAATATTAAAATAAATAATATTATATGTTTACTATTAAAACAAATATTATTATATCTAGAATTAAAATAAATAATTACTTACTTTATTATTATTTATATTTTTTAATTATAAAAATATAATACATTATAAAATATTTATTTTAATATATAATGATAAAAAAATGTATTAATTATTAAAAATTATTAATTTATTAAATATTAATTTAAAATAATTAATTATAACTTAATTTTTTGGAGATGCTCTTGGTGGATCCAAGGTAGATGAATGTGGCCATTTTTTTGAAGAATTCGTGCACTTCTCAGCAAACTCAGAAATTGACAGAACAGACAGTTTGATTTTTCTTCGTGGGGCCCAAGGAAATAGCCCAGGGACTTCGTCTTGAAGCTTAACAAAGCTCTCGCTGCTGATCCAACAGGTTAATGATTTTATACCTTGTGAGGTGGGAAATTATGTTATGACCTTATTTTTAAGTAGATTTTTCTTCTTCTTTTTTGTTTTAATTTATAGGGAAATGTATTTGATCCAAAAGAAATACAATCAAAGTCTACATAAAAAATTCGAAAAAAAAAAAGAAGAAAAGAAAGGAAAAGAATAAAAGAAATAGAAAGATTGAAGTTTGAATAGGGATTTAGATATGATTTTTTTAAAATAATTTTATAATGTGTTTCAAAAATTTTTAATTAGTTTTCTTAAAATTATAAAAATATATTTAAATATAATAATTTAAAATCAGTTTCAGGGTTAAAAATATAAAAGATTTGAATATGGTAATAATTTTTTTAAAAATTTTTGGGTAGGCCCTGGCCATACTTCCGTCAGTGTGGTACAGAGCGAGGGCGGCATGCTTGAGACGGAGAGATATTCACGTGAGTGACTTGACGTGATGTGAAATGAAAGGTGGCAGTGGAAGATTTTGTCAAGGATTACGCTGTGCTAGAAGTATATTCAAGAAGACCCACTCAATTGTTTGACTAACCAAACAGTATTCCGGAACAGTATTCCGGAATACTGTTTGGAGAAAATTCTATTTTCTATATATATCCAAACGCAGATCTCCACCAGCCAAACATGACTTGTGCATCAAATCATCTGCTGGCTAAGCTCAAGTTGGGTGGCTCTGCGTGTGAAAACTTAAAAAAAGGTCCGATGTTTCTCCTTTGGTACAATGATAAAAGCACGCATCACCCTCACCCAGCACCCACTGAGTCTGGGAGGTTTTTATAACAAAAGAAACAGCGAGTCATAGTGGGCTTGTAAGACCAACTCCAATGGTAAGCACCCACAGAAGAAATACAAGTCATGTTTGGCCGTAAGCACTGTCCATTCACCCCCACCCACTGAATTCTAATAAAAGAAACACAAATCATGTTGGCTGTAAGCACTCCAAAATCAAGCTTGAACATGCGATTCCCTCTTACCAAAAAATTCTGTTTTTGTTTTCTTATTTCGTTTTTTGTTTTCGTTACCAAGAAACACAACTAATTATTAATAAATTATTAATTTCTTATTTTTATTAATTATAAGAGGATAAGAAGGTGGACTCTATTTTTTTGTTTTTGTTTTAATATGAATTTTTTTGTTTTTAATTAATTTTCTAAATCATTATGTTAATTGGGGGAAAGGTGGGATACAGCTATGGAGGTAATGCTGAAATGGTCGGGCAGCATGGAGGACTTTGGGCAGGTTTTAACAGCCTGTCGTATCTATGGAGTAATGTTTCTATGGTCCAGCGGTCGCAACATTCAATGGAGTAATTTTTTTATGGTGTCAGCAGTCGCAACATTGTTCTGTCACGAATATTTATGAAAAATATAAAAATTATTATAACATCTACATTTAAACATATTAAGTCAATAAATTTTTTAATTATTTTATAATTAAAATATTTTTTTAATATTTCTTTTTGAAATCAACTAGGTTAATCACGTAAAAAATGTCTTAGCTATCGAGAAAATATTTAAAATTTAAATACTCATAATATATAAATTCATTAGTTATTAACCAGTGTATTTTGTTTCCTACCTCGTCATTTTGGTCATCCACTCACAAATTAAAAATCACTAGCGCAATCAGCAACCACTACCTCTTAACTGTAACAATGTCATCCATTGTTTCAAAATCATCCACACACACTCTAAACACAATCTATGTAATCATAACTATCAAAAGACAAAAGCCAAAAATAGAGCAAAAGCCAAAAGCTAGAGATTTCTCCAACTAAGTTTCCCAAATTTGAACTAAAAGTACCAAATTCATTCTTGACCATTGCTTAAATGATGGAGACTAGGGTTAGAGAAAGGTGATTTAGCAAAGTTGGATGATACAACAGCTCTTATAGCTACTGTTTTGGAATCCATTGCAAAAGAAATTAGAGTTTTACAAATTTCAAAGCTATTGGATTTATATATAGAGAATCACAGATACAGCAGCCCTCATGGCTATTGTTTCGGAATCCATTGCAAAAGAAATTGGGTTTTTACAAATTTGTGTGAAAACAGATAATAATAGTGTATCAGATGTTAGTATGAATTATCCTAGGCTCTATCATTTAAACTGTATCTTAAACAATAAACGATCTCAAATTCTTCGTCATCGTGTCGATCTCAATCTTCACTGAAATCAAATTCAAGAGACCGTAGCTCTTCGTTTCTGTGTTGGGAGGTGACATCTTCTCCATCTCCAACCACTGATCAAGCGGCGTGTAAGCTCCAAAGCTATCTTCGAGTTTTGGTCTCTCGCTGAAGTGGCTGCTTTGGTTTGCCATATATGACTCTATGTTTGGATGGAAGGAATAGAAAGAAAAGAAAGGAAAGGAGAAGAAAGGAAAACTTATATCACGTTTGTTTTAAAAAATAGGAAGAAAAGAGAGGGAAAAGAAAGGAGAGGGAAGGAGAGCTTAACCCTCGTTTAAGCAATGTTGTTATCCCCTCCAAAAGTGGAAGGAAATGAAAACAAAGGAAACAAAGATTTAATAAATTTTTAATAATACCAATATTACACTTAAAATTATAAAAGTCAAAATAAAAATGACACCTCTATCCTAAGGCATTCAAAAGGTATAATAATAAAATAATATAAAATCATTTCATTTTTTTTCTCTCCTTTATCATTCCCAAATAAGATGAAATGATTATATTAGTCTTTCCTCTCATTTCCTTTCATTAATTATTCAAACATAAAAGATGGATTACTCTCTCATCTCCTCTGAAATTATCATGGAAGCAAACACAAACATGCCTTTGTATTTTATCTTAAAGGACCCTCCTCTGACCTCAACTTCTCACCCACCATTTCTACACCGCATATAGTACTATTACTAGGCGCTATATTACGCAAATCTTGATTAACTGTATTACAGCTTGGTCGTTGATCAACATGGTTCAGAAGACAAACTTTTGTTATTGATTAAAACAATAAATTATAGATACTACCAGAATGCTCGTTTGTACATACACATGAGATTCATATTATCAGAACAAACACCTAGATATCAAATACTGAAGTTAAG
Source organism: Nyssa sinensis (assembly GCA_008638375.1). Classification (NCBI taxonomy): domain Eukaryota; kingdom Viridiplantae; phylum Streptophyta; class Magnoliopsida; order Cornales; family Nyssaceae; genus Nyssa; species Nyssa sinensis. Next base: position 92,520 of record VIRR01000555.1, on the reverse strand, counting down.
TCTTAATTTTTTAAAAGCTTTAATTAAAATTACTGACATATAATCAATTTGTCAAGTGGGGGATGCCCGCCGCCCGTAACTTCAATTCAATTTCAGCCGCACACCACCGCTAAACCATTTTGGCTATTGTATTGGACTGAAAAATAAAAAATCTCACATAGGGTAAATGGAGCTATCATGGAAGTAAACACGAACACGTCTTTGTATTTTATCTTAAAGGGCCCTCCTCTGTCCCCAACTTGCAATCAATCAGCCTTTAATTTGTACTATGAGAAATAATTATTAATTTTTTTATATTTTCATTTAGTTTGGCTAACTCAGCAAGTGACTCGTGGGGTCGGGGTCCAAGTTGGAGGAGTGAGCCGAGTACAGGGAGCCCGGTCGGACCTGGTGGTAGTTTTGTGGTGTTTGAATGGCGGAGGAATCAATAAGAGGAATTTGGATTGTAAAGAGAGAGAGAGAGGAGATGGAAGAAAAATTTTGTCTTTTTTTAATTAAAAAAATTATTATTAAATGAGGATAATTTTGTCATTTAGTCATGACTTTTAAGAGATAAAATTGATATTTCGATAAAAAAAATTGCTTATATCAACAAATGACGTTAGGTTAATTAACGGTTATTGATGATTGGGAGGAGTTTGTTATAGACATTGAAATCAGAAGGAAGACAATGTTATTTCAAAAATTATAAAAGATGTTTATGTAATTGTCAAAAATATTAGGAGAAGTAGGTGTAATTTACCTTTTAAAGTATTGCCTTGCATATGTTTGTGTCGCATGAAATGAAAATACAAGGATCATCCAAATTTCTTTTGTCTTAATCTCTCTCTCATTTTTTTCTTTTTGTTCGGCAACAAGTACGAGAAAAGTCCAGCTCAAGCCTGATATATATATGTTTTTTCGGTGAGAGGGAATTTTTCTGGTAAGAGGGAATTGGTTGTTCAAGGCTTCAAGCTTGATTTTGGAGCGCTTATAGCCAAACATGACTTTTCTTCTGAGGGTGGGGTAGGGTGAAATGGATGAGAGTGCTTTACAAGTCAACAATGACTTGCTGTTTCTTTTGTTATAAAGACCTTTCAGACTTGGTGGCTGCTGGGTTGGGTGATGCGTGCTTTACGTATCAGACTTTTTCTGTGTTTATTTTAATTAGCACTTCATGTCGCAATCAAGGTTGGCCAAATCATGGGGCACCGAAAGAAGACAATGTCCTACCAAACGTCTTCAAGGCGCACACGAAGACGATGAAGTCAAATTTTCAATATCAGTAATTTTGAATCTTACTTCTATTTGGGTTGAGAAGATTCAAGGCTAAGGAAAAGACTATCTTCAATAGTTCCATTATGTAACTTATTTATTACATATTTCTCTTATCAATTAATTTTACAAATATTGTATTTTTCCGTAAATCAAGTAAAATAAATTTTTTATTATCCAAATACGTAACACAGTCTTAATCTAACAGATTATAATTAGAACATGCATTGAGATAGAAAAAGATTTTGCTTACTAAATTTAGAATTGATTAGTATTTTTTTTACATTGATGTCGAAGTAGATATTAGGATATGAGTCATTTTTTAGTGGGACTAGACTATCATATGACAATGTATTCTTTTAATAATATTTTATTATAACTTTGTAGCCCTCAAAAAAGCAGAACCATACAACACATGACATGGCAATATCTGAAAAATATACAATCATAGTGATAAGTCAGTCCCATTCAAAAAAATTTAGGTACAACACAACTTCCTTGTTAATCACTTTTGATTATTTTTAACTAGAAGTGAAAAAACTTACTTTAAAAATATGATAAATTGCATTGACTTTTAATAAAAATTCTAATAATTTTAAAAACATTACTTGAGATTTTTAAAATTATATTATCTTCTTTTATTTTTACTGAGAAACTAGTTATATTTCTCATTCGGCCTATATCCTTTTTCAAAATCACAAAAAGTTTCATTTTTTTGGCATCATTTCAATTTTGATCAATTTTTAAATTTTTCCATGTCGCTTGATGTGACACATGCAGTGCCACCGACGTGGACTTGCCCAGATGATTTGATGCATAAAGTCTTCTTTGGCTGCTGGAGATAATATCTCTCAAATTCTCTCTGTGTTGCTTTCTTGGGTCATTAGATCATAAAGACAAATAACAACATTTGCACTATTTTATGATCTTTCTACTTCTTTTGCTTTTTTCCTTTCTTTTTTTTTCTTTTTTTTTTTATTCTTTTGTTAAATTATAATGACTTTATGAAATTATATTAATATTTTTTATTTTATTTGATAATACATAGATACTTTCTTTCATTCAAATTTTTTTTTATTCAAAATGACAAAACTGTTCCTTTTATTTATTTATTTATTTTTATTTTTTTAATTTTGATCAATTTTTTTAAAAGATTTTTTTTATTTTATTTAAAAATAAATTTTAGATAAATAATTTATTTTTATTTTATCACATTGTATTTATTAGTCTTATTTGTTTTTTCCCTTTTACAAGTAATGCAAGATATACTAAATTAGTTTACCGGATAACATCATTCATCATAATTTTTCGTTAAAGTTTAAATAAAAAGATCAAATACATTCATTAATTACAAAAATACTATTAATACATCAACCAATAAACTAAACCAGTATACAAAACATTTCCCTTATTTTATATCAATTTCAAAGTTCTCCATTCATAGTGACGGATTCAGAAATTTTACTCAAAGAGTTAAATTGAAAGTATTAAAATTTAGAAGAGTTCGTGTGAATATATATATAAAAAAAAGAAAAATTAAGTCTAATTTTATTAAAATATTCTAACAAAATTAATGATAAAATATCAAATATCAAAATTTTGAGAGGGGACATGACCCCACTTGTTCTCCCGGATCCGTCACTATCCACACTGAGAATTTTTTTTTATACTCACTAACTTTATTCCCACCTCACAAAGGAGAAAATCTTGAATCATTAGTGGATTCTCTTTATCTTCTTCTTTGAATCCTCTCATCCTTCCAAAGATTACACATAATCTTTTGCTATCAAGTCAAGCTCTTGCAATCTCACGGTCAGTACTATTCTTATTATTTTTCCGCTTTTTCTTGCTAGCATTTTTTTTTAATTTTGTTATTAAACTCTTCTAACTAGGATTAATTAATAAAGAAATGCACACAGTTACACACACATACACAGTAATGCATATTTATGATTTGGTGTTACTCAAAAACACCAAAAAAAAAAAAACAAAGATAAAGGAGCTGGTTTTCTGCACTCATTATACCTGGTCCTGCATCTTCATAGTTTGCATGAAATGTTTTTTCATGCATTTATATTTGTTTATGAGTTTGCTTAATATCATGGCTCATCATTGATCTATGATCAATCTAACATGTTTGTCAATCATAATTACCAATTGGCTAAAATTATTGAAATTTTTGAAAAATGTTGTGGTTAATTTAATATTTTAGAGGTTTTCAAAAATTTTTAATTTGCCCCCACTAAAGAATTCTTTTTAACCTTGCCCCCAATGAGTTTGTTTTACAAATTTTCTAATTAGTTATATTTGGGGATAGATAGTGAAAAAAAATATTAGATGATTAAATAATTAAGTTACAACATTTATATTTGTTTGAGGTTATTGAAGAGTTGGAGGTCTAAAATCGAATCAAAAAAAGGAAAAATTTTGAGCTCAGATTTTACATCCTAATAATTATAGTTGATGTAATTTAGTTACACCCTCTTGATGTACTATCATTTCACACTTACAGTGATCTAGGATTCCAACACTAAATTTTGATAATTTTTTTCCTTAATTTTATTTATTAAATTTATTTTGTCTCTTCTATTGTTGATTTAGTAAGAACAAAAAAGGCATGGTTAAAGGCTTAAATTTAAATATTTGGCATCTGAACAAGAAGAAAATAATATATATAAACATGGATATATATATATATATATAATTCTTTCTTTTTCATTTTAGATTTTTTGGTTCAAATCTCCATTGGAAGACACATCATACAAGAATTTTTAATATTACTTTCCTTCTACGTTTTTTGTACGTAAAAATTAAGGTTGTTTGAAAAATAATTAGCTTGAAAAGTGGAGTAAAAGTGCTTTCAAAGGATCTTAGATAGTATATGAATCCCAAGTAAATAATTTGTTAGATTTGGTGTAACAATATAAAAGAGACAAGAAAGAGAGAAGAGAGAGAAGAGAAAAACCAAAGGACTACATTATATTAGACTGAATTCTTGTGAAACTAAACAAGAGAGCTCCTTATATAGGAGAGTGATGAGGTTGCACATGGAAAGTGTAAATAAAGAAAATAAACTATGAAATCTTAATCCTATTATAATTACACAATACTGTATATGTAACCCTAATATACTTCTAATACCCCCCCTCAAACTCGTGGTGGGAAGTAGACCCACTTGAGTTTGTAAACAAAAATCTCTGAAAGTTTACAGGTGACTTGTTGGCATTGTGGTTAAAATGTAGATGTTACCCAAGTTGACATGGTTGTGGAGGTGGAACCTCAATAGAGTTCATGACGACGCATAGAAGCACGGAGCTGGAACTGAAGGCGGCGTATGGAAGCGTGGAGCTGGAACTGAAGGTGGCGCATGGAAGCGTAAATGATGGTGTGCATAGCCGAGGAGCAGTGACATGGTCACGACTGAGCCGGATGGTTGATCGAATGTTGACAGTGACGATAAGGAGTAGTGACATAGTCACGACTGAGCCGGATGGTTGATTTTGTGATGATGAATAGAGACGTTGCACCGTTGATTGGCAGATGTGGCGGAGGTACAAGGTCGAGATAGGTTGTTGCGAGTGTATGATGGTGAGAGTGATAACGACATGGCTGGAGGATTTTGCACAATGATGAGAATATTTCGGTGGTGCAACAGTGAGTAAGACTTTTGGTCTGTGACTGAACAATAGTGAATGGGTGAGTGAGTGAGACCTTCGGTCTGTGATTAGTGGCAACAAGTGTCACGACCCGAAACCCACCCTATGTGGATCTTGTGTCGCGGGGCCGGCCCAATGGCCATCCCTACTTTTTTCATTCTTTGTATTCATGACAACATTATAAAATATAAACTTAACAGTAAATTAGCAGAAGTCTTAAAACAAAATATTGTTTAACAACTGAAAAATGTAAACCGATATAAACTAAACATAAAACGACTCTTAGATGGTGAGTACATGGGAGAGACTCTATTCGATCACTTTTATCATGCTTTTCAACTGTCTCCTTAAGCTCCTGACCTCTTACTATGGTTCTGTATCATTCTCACCTAAAAAAAATAAGTGGTGTGAGCTAACAAAGCTCAGTAAGTAAAAGCCCATCTCAGACATAGGTTAGGGTTAACATAAAAAAATATGAACTTAGAGGGTGAACATGATAGCCAATCATGACAATAGTTGCAGTAAACGGTAAAATATCACAATGGCCAATGAACAGTAAGTCCTAATAAACAAGTATAAATAATGATATAGCATGAATATGGGAAAGATCAATAATAACAATCAACATAAAAATATACTACCATAATAAACCGGTCACAATCAAGTCCAATAAATAAGGGAATTGTCAACATGGAATTATTCATAGGGAAATGACAACATCATATGAATCCAATAAATGTAAACATAACAACAGTCAATCATAAGTGATGCATTTACTCTGTTCAGGGTTTGGCAGATCCTCGGTCTTTTGGGGCTCGGCATACCTCTCTTAACCTCAATGCATATAAAAATGCCCTTATAACTCAATGCGTAAAAATGGCATCATTGCCATATGTCCGTTCACGGACTCGACTCGTAGGTCTAGTCAACTTAGATAGTATCGGATGGATATTGTGACTGAGCACAAATCCAGCATTTAATTAAATCATGATTCTTTTGTGATTCCATAAGAAGTGTATAGACATAGAATAGCATGCAATGGACGTATAACAATAGGCCTTTCAAGGCATAGTATAACACAACAATCATGATATCATAGTCAATAACATCCACAAGATAGAACAATATCAATTGTGGAATAATAACAGTTGGTTCGTAAAATAGCACAAAATTTGGTAGTAATAAAAGGAATATGTCTTGGAAGACCACATGTACGAGATAGGGTTTACTTACCTTTAATCTGTATGATCTACTTTAGTACTCCGTAATTTTCTCCTTTCCCTTTGACTTCCCTATACATCAATAAACATGTCTCAATTCTAATGTCATTTATCAAATTGTACACCTCATTACTCTAAGTATCTCTTTTACTAATTTAGACTCTACCATTTAGTCCGGGATGTCGAAGAAAATCAGTTTAGGCTTTCATGGTTTTCAATTTGGACTTCTATACCGAAAAGGACAAAACGGTCATTTTACATGTCTCTATTTTTTAGGACCTAGTTTCATAAATCAGACTTCATCGTTGAGTCTAGAAGGTTTGAAATAATAAAAATTTACTATTTACCTAGTTCAATCGGAGTCTGTTTAACTCACATTTGACTCAAGGGTATTTTGGTTATTTTGGCATTTCTACTGGTATTTTATTTTTTGGGATTCCGTCTCATGAAACAGACCTCACCATTGTGTCCAGAAGGTCCAAAATAGTAAATTTATACTATTCATTTGCTAAATTTGAACACCAGAATTTAAAAAAATAATTAATTAATTTACTAAATTAATTACTTAACTATATATATATATATATATATATATATATATATATATATATTAGTTCCACATTTGAACACAAGTGCCCTTGTGACACAGTGGTGGTCTTAGTGGGCATAAGGCTTTTAGCCCTTACACACCCAGGTTCGAATCCCCTCAGCACCTTCCCACCCCCATTTTTTTTAAATAAAACCAAAAGACCTTTCAACAGTGGCGGGTCATCACTGGGCCTGGGTGGCCTCCATCCCGAGGCCCAACCCGGTCCATGACCCAACAGTTGACCCGTCACCCCCCGATTCTCAGGTAATTTTTTGGCGGTCTTCGGTCACCATCTCTGGTGCTAGTGACCAAAAAACTGCAACCTACTTTTTTTTCTTCATTTTTCTTGCGATTTTTTGCTCCTTTTCATTTCTAATTAATTCTAAAGCATATCTAACGCATTCTAACACAATTTTAGGCATTTAAAACCAATCAAAACAACTCAAAAACTCCCCGTTCAATTTTTCGATTGTGCATGATATCTACCCCATTTCTTAATCGTTTCCTTCGCGGTTTCTTCCTAAATTCCTTTTTTTTCCCCCTTAGAACAACATTCTACGATCAAAACCAAGCTTTGGACAATTTTAAATAAAAGCCAGAAAAATACAAAGGACAAGAAGCTAAGTTTTACCTTCTACGACTGTTCTTCTCCTTTCATTTTCTTCCTAAATTCCTAGTTTTCTCCCTGGATTAAGGTTTATACAATTAAAACAAGGTTCATGCAAGTTAAACACGAAAACCCGAAATTGAAATTCACTGTAAACCAAAATTTTAACTTACTTCACGGCTGCTTCCGTTTTCCTCCTTCCTCCTTCTCTTCTCCTGGTTTTCTTCTGCAACCCGAACCCTCCTCAGCTTCCTTCTGTTTTTTTTTTCTTCTATGCTTTTTTTTTTCTTTCACGCATGCAAGCATACTGGGTTTATATAACTGCCCCTCAACCTCTCATTCTCTCTCTCTGTCTTTCTCTCCCTCATTGACCTTTCCTTTTCCAGCTTCCGTAACCCCCACCCCATCCCTTAATGTGGAGGTTACAATATACATATACAGCCTACCATAATATACTTACTGATATGTATATATATAAGTGTATATATATATATCTATATATATACACCTATATATATACATATATATATATATATATATCAATTTTTCATATTATATATTCTAATTTTTATTTTTATTTTTATCTATTTATTTTTATTTTAGTTATATTTTTTTTATTTTTTTCTCGATATTCGTTCCTAGCTTGCTCGGGTATCGCCCGGCCATCATTCATACATTCAAAACTATTGAGATTTCACAACCGTCCATTTCATTTAATGTCATAACATGAAACCCTATCGACTTGGTTTACACGGTTCACTCGATTACAATTTGGGTCAGGGTATTACAACAAGTGCTCTAATCTGTTAAAAGAATGAACAGTTGACTATGTTCTGCAACACGCTTTAGATCTAGTGTGAAACACAACGATGGCTAGTGGTATTGACCTGTGAGGACGATGATGAAGCGTGATAACTTGTCGCGATATGATTGAAGAGCAATTGATTTTAGAGCAACTGATGATGGTTGATGGTGGTGAGTGAGCGATGGTGCCTAACTGTGGTTGGGCCGTGGCCGATGACATTGATGATCTTGGTGGAGCTTTGACGTGGTGGTTGCGAGGCTACTAGCACGAGAGCATCTGGTAGAGCAATAGTAATGAAGAGGGCTGGATTAGTGCCGTTGGTGATTGTTGCTTTTTTTTTCTTCTTTGGATCTAGCCTGGTCTATGTAGGTTACAGATATTAGGTTGGGTCTTAATTGGTTAAATGGGCTTGGGTTATGGCTTAAATCAAATCTGGGCTCAAGATACCCATATATAGCGAAGTATGGAAGATCACACTTGAGGTCATCGCCTTGGATAACCTTGAGGCAGCTGGAGTTACGATGCAGCAGCAATGGTGATGGTGGATGTGGTTCAACTCGAAATTGTCAAATTTTTGGCGACAAACGTAAGGTGATACAGAATGGGGGAAGATAAGAAGCAACGAAGTGACTGCTGGAGTGACAATTGGAGAGGACTACGATTGTCAGCAAATTGAATGGAGGCGATGATGGGCGATAATGAAAATGCATTGACGATGAAGTGTTGCGGATGGTGTTGGAGTTCTGTCAATGGTAGGCTTGAGCAGCTGATGATGGAGAACCCTGACCCGTGGCTGCTATACAGTGATGCTTGGTTTAGAGGGGTCTGATGACGACGATGGAGGATGATGAATCCAGGACCGAGATAATGACAGGGACGAAGGTGTTTTGCAGCAGCGATGAAGACTGTTGCGACGACAAGGATGATTCGATGCTTGACGATGGAAGACAAGTGCCTGATGATTTATTCCTGTAGTGATGGGCAGTATTCGCAGCCAAAGAAGCTTGTGATGATGATTGGTCTGTAGAAACGATAATGCGACTGATGGTGGTGATCGATGGATGACAAGAGTGATTAACGTGTGCACCCAAAGATAAAGAACCTACCAACTATGATGTCCTCTGTTTCTTGTGTGATGCTGAAACAGTAGGACTAAGCACAGGGTCATGAACAGGCTGGCCACTTCTGAGCATCGTTTGTCCTTGGACGTGATGGTGTTGGTTGAATTGAAAAAAAAATGCTTCTTTTTTATGCTCAGCAAGGGAAGAAATTTGATTATGATCTGAAACAGCTTCGGCTTATGGGTGATCTTCTAATGGAGCTAAGTGCCGGGATGGAATGGTTAATTGGTTATGTGGGATGAGTAATCTTGGATGAGAAAGGTGATGATGTGCGAGCCGTAATGGATGGTTGAGGCCATGGCTTTAATACCATGGTGGATTTGATGTAATAACATAAAAGAGACAAGAAAGAGAGGAGAGAGGAAAGAGAAGAGAAAAACCAAACGATTACATTGTATTAGACTGAATTCTTGTGAAACTAAACAAGAGAGCTCTTTATATAAGAGAGTGATGAGATTGTACATGAAAAATGTAAATAAAGGAAATAAATTATGAAATCCTAATCCTACTAGAATTACACAATACTATATATGTAACCCTAATATACTTCTAACATAATTATTGTTAGTTTTTGTCCCAAAACTCATTCAAATATAAAATTGCTAAATTAATTCATATGACAACTTTAAGAGGCATTGAAAAAAATTAGAAATAAAAGAGAGAGAGATTGAGAGTCCTTAAAATAAAGAGAGATTTGTGTCTTTTGTATCAGAGTTTGAGAATAGTTATAAAGATTCTTGTATAAGAATTTGAAATAAGAATTAAAATTTTTATAAAAGCAATGTTAAAATCATGTGCACATATTTTTTTATGTGCAATAGTATAAATTATATAAAATGAGCCTAAGGAATGTAAATCCTATGTAAAAGATTTGTGTATGCTGTAATTTTTTTTAGTCATAACAGAAAAATTATAGTTCATTGAATTCATCTTATTCTCTTTTTTTTTTTGGTGCAAATGTTAAGATCAAACTTTTAAATTTTTGTTCTTTTTTATAAATTCAAAATACATGTTGTAACCATTACATTTTTTGGACTTCACATAATTTAATTTAATTTTATTAGTGAGTTAAAGTTTCCCCTATTAAGGCAAGAATTCTTCCTCTACCCCTGTTTGTAATGATATTTGTAGTCACTCATTAGAATTTTATACAAAGTTGATAGAGTTAAATGTTTTGTTTGAAATGTGTTAATTACAATTAATTTAATAAATAAATAAATAAATAAAAATTTAAAAATAAATGAGGACCCGTGCTCGGCTATCACGAGATTTAAATGGATTTGGGGAGAAACTTTTTTCATGGGACGGGGTTAGGGAAAAGGTCCCCTGTCCCAAACCTGTCCCGTTGCCATTCCTAGTCATTCGACATTCTTTAGTTTCTATTGATATGTGCGATGCTACTCTATCTACAAGGAGATGGGAGAGGCTTTGAACTCTCTTCTCTGCTTTAGGTTGCTAAGTTTAATGGAAAAGTACAACTAATTGAGCGAGAGCAAGGACCAATCCCTATTTTTATAACCCAAGCATAAGTCACCCATTAAAGAAATGCTAATAAAAGGTCCATACTTAATTATAAAATCTATATCAATGCGCTAAGCGATAACACATAGTTAAGTTGCACCAAACTTAATGTATCTTCATGATCACTATCAATAAATTGAGCTCATCCGATTTACTCTTTTCCAATCAAACATTCTAATTAAACTGGTGTTTCATAAATATAAAATGCAATGAGATATGTTATCCTACTCACGTAAAAAAATCTTACATTTTTCCACTCTGTTTGCCTTGATTGATATTAGAGTTTTGAAAACATCTTACATTCAAAACTAAAATTTTTTAAACTATCATGTAACTCTTACATATTTTAATCGCAAAATTCATATTTATTCATAATAAATCAATGTTATAACAACAATTATAATATTTTTTATTAATCACAGACTTTGGCTCTGATACCACTAAAATGAATCATTATGCATCCTATGTGTAGCAAAATTAAAAACTTAAATTAATTAATTTCCTCATCTTATGATTAGTCTATGATGTACACAAAATATTCATAATGGTACAAGAATCTTTGATCATAGTTACCTTTGTAGTGAGCTTTTCAAAACCTTTTGGACGATCCATAATAACCATACATGCATCTAGTTTCTAAGCATATCCACACAGGTGAATCCTAAACTTGAAGAAACTCTCAACTTTCAGTTGGATTCTTCAACTCTTGAAGAAGAGAGAGAGAGGGGGGGGGGGGGGGGGGTTGCACAACTTACTCTAGGGTAGAGAGAAAAATTTCTATCTTTTGTCTCTACATGTCATATTTATTATGAAACTACCCCTAACCCTAGTCATACTAAGATTTGACTAAATTACTAAACTATTACTATTAACTCTTAATAATAAATGTCCCTTTTAATTATTCAAATTATGCATCATTGTTTTGCGTGAGACCCCTAAGGTTTATACTAATATGGTTGTAGAAGTTAATACTCAAAAATATTACAAATTAGAATTCGTTCTAACTTAATTTGAGTTGTAACCCTTTTTAATTCTCTCTTAATGAAAATAATAAATTATCTATTACAAAACTTTACATTATATGTCACACGTTAGCTTCCAAGAGGCCCAAACTAGATGCACAAAATATGTGTAAAAATACATTAAACATCTATACATGTGGAAGAAACTAAGTATACACCAACAAAACACACTGCTTAAAACTCAAACCAGTCATACGAGTCTATCAATAAAACACTTTCCCTTGCATTTTATATGCAACTTTAACATGCATATTGCTTTTGCAATTCATATCAATAAAATAGATACTTTTTGACTAGATTATAAACCTTAGCGTGTCACAAAATAAATTCTCTTGTCAACTATAACCAAAACATGCTAGGAAGTTCTAAAGATGGCATTAAATATCAAGAATGATTGAGAAATGGTAATATAAATATAAAGCTAATCTTTAATTCTTGAAAACCTTGGTGATACACATATCAACAAAAGTGTTGAGACAAGCATATGTTTTTCTTCCATGTATCTTTACGAGATAAAGAATTCCCACTAATTTTACAAATATTTACAATAACAGTATCAATATAAAATGTTTAACAAACAACTCTTATTACTTCTTATAAGGGAAATGTTCTCAAACATAATATGAGTTTTTAAACTTAAATTCCCAAAAAAGATTTTTATCTGGTATACGAGGATCTTTTACAAAATGAGTAACAATTTGAAAATAAACCAATAAAATCTTGATGAAGAGAAAATTATCAATCTCAATGGAGCCTTCCTCATAATTTTCTTGAAAACCAATAAAAGAGTTGTAACTTTTCTATGTGTCACAATATAAGTTTGCAAAAATTATTTTAATACCACCTTTATAAAAACCTAAATTAACAAGTAACACACACTAAGAATTATGTTCAACATAATTTAATTCTTAATCTAAACCAAAATATGCCAACTATCTTAAATAGGCTTATTTAAAACTTAGTCAAATAATCAATTATACTCAGATGATATGGAATCATAATCAACAAGTTTGATTCCTACATATGACTTGATATATCTAATCAATTAGGTAGTGAATCAATAATATTCATAAAATTTATAACTGTGGTGTACACCTATAATACCAAAAACTTTATCGAGAATGAAAATCACTCTAGTAAATTGTTCTCACCAGAACAATTAAATTGCAAATAATAAAAAATTGTAGAGGTATAAAATAGTAGCATACATAATCTTTCCTCACTTAACTTGCACAACAAATACAATACTAGCATACCAGTTAACTAACATTTATGCGATTAACTAACCATAATCCTATTAACTAAAAAATTAATTAGATTTATCTAGATTTGTCTAAGTAAACCAGTATAAGTCCAAATCTTGTGAGAGCAGGTGCGTCATTGCAATACATCTTTGGAGCAAGAGACCACAACATGCTATAAGTCCTCTCTACTGTATGTAATCCAGATAGACAACAAACACAAGTCTTCGAAAAGTCTAACATCTTCGAGGCAAGAAGAACCCTTAAACCGTGAAACTCAAAATATCTACTCTACCCCACCAAGTGATAACCCTCCTAGGGAGATGATCATGACCCGTTTGGATCCTTGATACAATTGCAATCCTAAATCAAATATATATATATATATATATATATATATATACTTTCTTTAATTTATTTAAAATATAAATTTTAAGGGCACCTATGAAACCATGAAGATCTGCCCACTTCGTGAAAGCATAATCATCATGTCACATGTAACCCATTTTGTTTTCAAATTTTTTGAGCAAATTATACTTAAAAATTGCATAAGCATATCTATATATATATGTGCTCAAATAGTGTCAATAAATATAACCTTCCATATTTTGAGGATGTGAAATATATTAACATATGGGTTTACTACAACCATATTCATAAACAATAATAAAATATGGCATTCCTTTATGTAAAATCTCAAAACATTCACACCACTATACTTTATCACTTTATTGGATAACACAACTCTTTAGCGGCACATTATGCAAGATGACACTAGTTCTTTCTAAAAAAATTAATGTGTAACTAAATCATTATTATTTTGACACGAAACCAAAACTAATAATGGACACGACCCACAATGTCATCCCATATGACATAAGACAAAATAAATAATTTACAAGTTCATTGATAACAAGAGGCCACATAATTTGATTCCATAAAATTGGAATCAAAATAATTTTTTCAAAACTTTATGCACAATATTAATAAATGCGTTAAAAATAATTTCTAGACTTCAAATTCCTAATTCATTACACTGTGATATTTTTGGAGATTCCAAACTTTAGGGCTTTTGAAGCCCATGATCAAGCGTATCTAATTTCATTGAGATCATAAGAAATTGATCTGTATACAACCAAAATTTATGGCCTCAAGTCTTTTCGACCACCAGAAAAATTGCCCACTATTTTTCTTAGTTTCCCTCATTAAATACATATATTTCATGTAATTAAATTACATGAACACATTTTAAAGACAATTGAAGTTTTCATGATCAAAATTAATCTAAACCATATCTGTTGGGTTTCGCTTCTACAGAAGACAAAACTTTCAAAATCATGACATAGGATGATTTATACTAATTAAAAACAACATCCTCAAGATCGGATTTTCATGGGCAACAAAAGCCCTCTATCAATTTGAATCGAAACTCATTCATTATGAACGAATTAATCAAAATTCCTAAAATGCATGTGCGGTAATCCAAAAATTAGAGCTCTAGTTGCTATTGGATCAAAACCAAATTGTTTAAATTGATTATATGATTATAATCTACAAAACCCCGTAATATCTCAATCAATTTCATGGAAAAGATGATCAATTTTGCCAATCAATTTCATACGAATTTCATGCTTCAAAATAATCCATGAATTCTTTTAATTTGAAAATTCAGATCATAATATGAAATTTTATCATCAGAAAAAAACACAACCTATGATTCTAGACATGACGACTTTGATACCACCTGTACGATTTTAATCCAAATAACACACATGTACAATCATAAGTAATTAAAGATTAATATGATAAATAATGGTGTGTACCTGAATTCATGAATGATATGAATAAACCTTATATGATAATCTAAAAACTTCTTCTCAATGTTGCCATCATTAGAGTTTGTCTACTAGAGGACGGGGATATAGACCTTTCACTCTCTTTTCTGTCTTAGGTTGCTAAGTCCAATAGAGAGACATACTGTAGTAGTTGAACGAGACCGAAGATCAAACCCAATATTTATAACCAAAGTGCAAGTCCTAACCAATAAAATACTGCTTATCAAAGAATTCACACATATCCATAAAATCTATACCAATGTCCTACGTGATATTCGGTAATTGACTAAACTTTAATTTCATAAAAATAAACCTATTGTCCACTATTAACTTACTGAACATTCTTTTACATTTAAACCTTACATGTTTTTGGCAATTGAAGTGCTAAGAAATTCGTATACGTATTTGCAATTAGGTTGTGCTGGGGCATGGAGTACCTCCAAACAATTTGTACAAGCATTGAATTTTTGAAAAACTCTTGGGCATTCGTTCGGGAGTGCTATAATTATCACGAATTGCTTGATGAAAAGCGCAAAACTCTAAGGAGGAGAATGGAAGCATTGCAGTGCCGAGAAAAGGATGTGCATGATGAATTGAGAAATTCACAGTATGACTCTGGAAAGAAGCGAAAGAGAGAAGTAAAGAACTGGTTTCAAAATGTAAGACAAAAAATAATTGACGTACAAGAGGTTGAACAGAATGCTGGATTAAGAAGATATCTTTCACGATCGCATTTTTTGAGGATTGTTGATAAAAATATTGAAGAAGTAAACGAGCTTATTGAGAAAGGTGGATTTGCTGAGGGGCTTCTAATTGATGTACACAATCAAAGAGGAGAGGCATTAATAACAACATCATTAGTGGGTCAGACTACAGCTGGGAGAAATTTGGAAAAAATTTGGAAATTCTTGATGGATGATGAGATAACACGCATCGGAGTTTATGGGATGGGAGGGGTGGGCAAAACGACCATTATGACTCATATCCATAATCGACTCTTGAAAAATCCTAGTTTAGCACATCATGTATATTGGGTAACTGTGTCACAAGAATCAAGCATTCACAAATTGCAAAATGAGATTGCAAAACTTATAAGTCTACATCTTTCAGAGGAGCTTGATGAAAGGAAAAGGGCAGCAAAGTTATTCCATGCATTGAGAAGAAGAAAGAAATTTGTAGTCATTTTAGATGATATGTGGAAAGTATTTCTTCCGGAGGATATGGGTATTCCAGTTGGAGTTGAAGAAGGAAGGTTACTTGTAACTACTCGGTTATTGGAAGTTTGTCGAGGAATGCAGTGCCAACAAACTATCAAGGTGGAGCCTCTTTCTACAGAAGAAGCATGGGATCTGTTCATGAAGAACGTTTGGAGTGACAAGGTGGTTGATAAAAAAGTAGAAGAAATTGCAAGGTCTATTTCCATGGAATGTGCTGGTTTACCTCTGGCCATCGTTACAACAGCTAGAACCATGAGAGGTGTTGATGACATTCATGACTGGCGCAATGCACTAGTTGAGTTGAGAGAACCAGTTGAGGGGCTTGTGGATGTAGAGGAGGAGGTATTTAAGCCACTAAAATTTAGTTATGATCGCTTGAAACATGAAAAGCTTCAACGGTGTTTCTTATATTGCGCATCATTTCCTGAAGACTACAAGATCCCAATAGCGGAGTTGATAGTGTATTGGATTGCTGAGGGGTTACTGGATGAAAGAGGAACTAGGAAAGCACAGTTTGATATGGGTCATTCTATACTGAACAAATTAAAAAATGTTTGTTTGCTGGAAAGGGCTGTGGATGTAAGTCCAGATCGTCCTTGTATTTGTGTAAAGATGCACGATGTGATTAGAGATATGGCCCTCAATATCACAAAAGAGAATGGCTCTGCTATTTTCGAGGTAAAATCTGGAGAGCGGTCTTTGCCCATCACAAATGAGAAAGAGTGGTCAGAAAATCTTGAGAGAGTTTTCTTAGCAGATGACATAATAGAAGAATATCTCTCCCCTTCCATATCTCCTAAGTGCCCCAGACTTCTCACCCTTCAGCTGCATGGTAACAACCGAATTACAGAGCTTCCCAATTCTTTCTTTGTGCATATGCAGAGCTTGAGAATTTTAGACCTGTTAAATATGTACAACCTCAAGCGTTTGCCAAATTCTATCTCTGACTTGAAGAGTCTCCGAGGATTGTTTCTTATTAATTGTCACAATTTAGAATATGTACCTTCATTGGGAGAGCTTACGGAGTTGAGGGAATTGCATCTATACAATAGTGGAGTGAAAGCAGTACCTACAGGTTTAAAGGGATTAGTCAACCTTAAATGCCTTGATCTAGCTTTCGTGTCGGGAATACAATCTATTCCAACTGGTTTACTACCCAGTCTTTCCAATTTACAGTGCCTCAGACTTGATGATTCTAACATTGAGGTTCAGACGGAAGAATTTATTACCTTGAGACAAATAGAGATGCTTGGTGTGAAGTTCTCTAACCTGGATCAGTTCAATAGATATGTCTGTACTAAAGATTGGGAGAGGTTGAGTCACTATCATCTTCAGCTCCACAATGGCCGTAAGCACCTTCTTCATCCTTGGCTTAAATGCAGAGAAGTATCTATTAATTGTTTTGATCATACAATACTGCTTCCTACCAACATGCAGCAGTTGAACATAGTTGATTGCGTTCTTCCTACGAGCTTATTGGATATTTCACCTTCTCTGAAGGAAAATACGTGCAAAGATCTAGAGCAATGTTGTATTTGGTATAGTGAAGGGATAGAGGACCTATGGTCGTTCACCACCACCACAACGTCGGTGCCACAAAACCTTCAAGTTTTGTCAGTTTGTTCCCTGCCAGATTTAAGAAGGCTGTTCAAGTACGAGGGAGTTGAAATGGGAGGGAGACCACCAGCAGAAAGTGGAACCTTTTCTCATCTAAAGCTGTTACATATTTATAATTGTGGTAAACTAAGGTATTTGTTGACAGCTAGGTTGGTGAGGCACCATATGCAAAACCTTGAATTAATTCATGTGAGTGATTGCTCGCAAATGGAGCACATAATAATGGAAGAGGAAGAAGAAGGGATTACTACTGAAAGGAATTCTATTCTCACATTCTCCAAGCTACGGACTTTGAAGTTAGTTGATGTACCAGAATTGAAGAGCATATGTATAGAGACAAAGACAATGGTTTGTCCTTCTCTTCAAGAAATTAATGTATTCAATTGTCCAAAGCTTAAGAGGCTTTCTCTCTCTACTATGAACGTGGATGATAGTAGAAGAACATCAGAGACCCAACTTGATTCTCTCATAAAAATCAGAGGACAAAAAGAGTGGTGGGATTTGTTTGAATGGGATAACCCAGAAGCTAAATCTGTTCTTCAATTCTCAATTTTGGAGGTATGTTTCCTGAAGTTTTCATAAATTTTAACAAATATTTCTAATAATGTTTTCAGCTATACTGTTCAATGTAATGTTTAGCTGCTCTGAAAAATGAGTGCTTTAATTTATTTACAAAGGCAAGCCCCCCCTTTTTTTTTATAATTTGTTATCTCAAAAGGAGGAATTTTTTTTTCTCCAATTAATTTATCAGTTTGAGAAAAAAGAATGATGTTAGGTTTGAAAAATGCATTTCACGAATGATATTAATCCCCTTTTCTTGTTCATTTCATAAAGAAAATGGAAATGGAAATTTTTGGTGCAACTATCCCATTCAATTAAATGCTTTTCATTCCTTTGGAAATGGTTTTTGTTTGTTCACTTACTTCCGAAAGCAGCCCTGTTTTGTTTTTGAATTCATTTTTTTCTTTCAAAAGGTTTAAAAATTTCTCCGGTTATTTTAGAAACAAAATGAAATATGCCTTTGGCAAAGAACATTACAAGAATCACGTTACCAAGTATTCCTATTCACTTAATTCTGGTTTTTTCTTTGATGTATAGGAAATGGACTTTTCTGGAAGATACAAAGACTTTGCAACTTGGCCAACATCATGCTATGAAGATTTTTTGCTCTATATTGGCTTCCCCCTTGGGTGCCAACCTAGTTGGGTTTCGTATGAATGTAGCAATGATGGATCAATTTTTTGATGCCTTCTTTGTTTTGTATCTATCAATTTTACTTGTATCTTTGATTGTACTTCTCATTTGGCATCAATATATTTTTATTCTTTTGCTGATCAAAAAAAAAAAATTCTAATAAAATTGGGAAACTAAAATATCCTAAGAAGTGGTTCAATTTTTTTTTTTTTGTCTTACGTCATATTAAGTCATCAAAGATTCAGCAAGTCAACAGCCGCATGTTCCACATCAATATTCTAAGTTGTGAATGGTTTTCATGAAACTCTTTTTATGTTAATTTGTTTGTTTTCAATTTTATTTCCGGCCAACAAAAAAATTCTTGACACAAAAGTAACAAAATTTGATATAGAAGACACACAATCATATATATATATATATATATAGATATAATATTTATTTATTTATTTGTTACAACTTGGATCTGTAACTATACAGAACATGCATTGTTTGATTATTTGACGATCAATTGTTAGCTCTATTACTTAGACTTTTAGTCTTATCTTACCTTCCCTTCTTGTTGTTATCTACATAAATGTATTCGTTTGTTTTTGACAGGATGTAGGAAATGATGGAGGCAATGCTAAGCACAATTAAATATTCAGTTGTAAATAGTTTGTGTTTGAAATGGCTACAATACTTTCGCAAACTAGTATTAGAAAATATCTCTCTTTGTCTTCAATGTTAGCCTAAGAGACATTTACAATACAATGCGGAGAATAAAAAGATCTTAAAAATAAATAGAGCCGAGTGACTATCATTGTATCAATAATTATAGCTGAATTTGAAATCGTAACTTCCCCTTTGGGAAAAAAACAAATGAAGTCACTGATCCTTTAATATCAATTAAAGATCCTAGAAGTCTAAAAATTGTGTTCAATATCAATATTTGTTGGGTTGTTGAGAATAGCCGACTAATATGCATGTGATAAGGGAGGTACTGAGGTGGTTAATCTATCTGAAAGAATGTAGCATGTTAGTAGACAATTTATTTCAATCATTTGAGTAGAAGACTCAAAGCTACAATGTTAGTTTATTTGGAAGGCATTGAACTGATAAGATTATATCATTAAGTGCTATCAACTTTGATATATTTCTTATCATTTTTTTTTTATAAGTAAGATGTATATATATTAAAATTGTGCCCAAGAAAGGCAACAAGGGCAAAAACCCCCAAAAAACTTTACAAAGGTCTTATCGACCCCAAGAAATCAACAAAAGAAGAGATATTGACAGGGGATGCCTCTTTAGCCCAAAAAAATAATAAGCGCAGAAGGGAGTCTTTGAATATAGGAATGGGAAGCTCCACATCTTCGAAGACGCGCTTGTTTCTTTCAAGTCAAATACTCCATAATAAACAAACGGGGGCTAGACGCCAAGGTCTTTTAATCTCTTCTGAGAGGTTGCACCTTGTCTAAGCCAACAGAAGATCCTTGACAGTGCCAGACATGACCCAGGAAACACCAAAAAGGGCAAAAATCATGTTCCAGCAATTCCAAGAAAAAGGACAATAGATAAGAACATGATCCACCGTTTCCTCTTTCTGCTTACAAAGGTAGCATCTACTAGCCAGAATGAAGCCTCGTTTCTTCAAATTGTCCGCTGTTAAGATGGCTTTCCATGAGGCTTCCCAGGCAAAGAAAGAAGCCTTAGGAGGGGCCTTGGAGAACCATATGAGCTTCCAAGGGAAAAGAAGACTTTTCGACGCGAACAGACTCTTGTAGAAGGAGTGGACAGAGAAAGACTTTTTATTCGGAATCCACACTCGCATGTCCTCCCTCCCTTCCCTAGCTCGGTAAGTGCAAATGTGACCAAGAAATGAGCCCACCTCATCTAACTCCCAATCATAAAAGTTTCTCTTAAAATGAGGGGTCCAGACAAGCTTGTTCCCTGCTCTCTCCAAGTACTCATATATTTTAGCCACCTTGTTAGTAGCCAGACGATATAAGGAAGGGAATTTCACCCTAAGCGGCACATCTCCATTCCACACATCATCCCAAAAGCTAACACGGCCCCCATTCCCAATGACAAAACGACACTTATCATTGAAGATCCTCCAACCACTTCTAATAGATCCCTAGGGACCACAACCTCGAGGCCCCTCCACTCTGCCCAAGCACCAGCCTCCATTGACACACCCATACTTAGCAACAATGATTTCCCTCCACGGCTCCCCCTCACTCTCTGCAAACCTCCATAGCCATTTACCTAAAAGAGCTGTGTTGAATATGCCTAAGTCTTTCACCCCAAGACCTCCGAGAGACACTGGCTTCTTGATCTTGTCCCAAGCCACTAAATGAATCTTGTTGCGTTCCTCTTCTTGGCCCCATAAGAAGTCCCTTTGGATTTTCTCTAACTTTCTACTAACTGACTTTGGCATGAGGAATAGAGACATGAAGTAGGTGGGGAGATTTGCCAAAGTGCTTTTGATGAGAGTGAGCTTGCCTCCCTTAGAGAGGAGTTGACCCCTCCAACCTGTCAGTTTGCTGAAAAACCTCGCCACAACAGGGTCCCAAACCCCAGTGGAACACAGAAAAGCACCCAACGGAAGGCCCAGATAAACCAAGGGAAGACATCCCACTCTGCAACCTAACGTGCTAGCTAACATGTCCAACCCCTGCATCAAACCAACCGGAGTAATACTACTTTTTAAGAGATTGATCCGCAAACCTGACACAGCTTCAAAGCACACAAGGATACATCTCACAAAACGAAGCTGACGCGCCGAAGAGTTGCAGAAAATAATGGTGTCGTCTGCAAACAAAAGGTAGGAAATGGTGACTCCACTATCTCTTCTGTCCCCTAAGTCGAAACCTTTGATGAGGCCAACCTCATCAGTCCAGAACAAAAAACGGCTCAAAGCCTCTATTGCAATTACAAAGAGAAACGGGGATAAAGGGTCCCCTTCCTCAAACCTCTAGAAGAGCGAAAGAAACTTGTCGGGGAACCATTGACCAGGACCGAAAAGGAGACTGTAGAAATACACGAACGGATCCACTTTCTCCACTTGCTCCGAAAACCCATCTTAGTCAGCATGCTCATCAAGAAGCTCTAGTTGACGTGATCAAAAGCCTTTTCAATGTCCAACTTGCAAACAATCCCTTTCCTTTTCTGCTTTAGCCTAGAATCAATGCATTCATTGGCAATGAGAGCCGCATCTAGGATATGACGACCTTCCACAAAAGCAGACTGACTGGAAGAGATGATAATACCCATTTCTTATCATTGATATATTTATTTTGTGAAAAATACTTTTTTTAATTGTGATCAAACAAGATAAATCATGAAATTAAATTAATGAAAAATTGACAATAAGTTTATTTAATACCAATGCTAATTTCTGTGGAGATGTTTATTTGCATATATGTAGCACCAAATGACTTATTTTAAAATCATCCAATTTTGGAGTGCAATTATTTTTTATGTAATGGGATTGAAAATTATTAGTGGGTTTAGTAGCCCATTGGAGCCAAGATAGGGTAAGACATATTCGATCCTACTCCTAACTTTATTTGGATTACAAGAAAAAATTTAATAATAATAATAAATGAAAAGTCAAGGAAGATGATTATATATGTGATAAGGAACGATTTCTTCCTAAAAGATAGGGATAAAGTGAATATCTATCGATATATTTTAAATGAGTAATATTACACTTTCTAAATTTATATCCTAAATGATGTAACAAAATATTAATAGTTGGAATGTACTATCAATATTACATTACCACATCATTTGAATTCAAATTTTGGGATTCATAGTTGGAAAATCATAGCATTTTCCATTTTAAAGAAAATTTTTTTTGGGGTGCTAAAAAATTTTAAAGAAAACTTTAGTGAATATTTTTTAAGTTGAACCAAAATTTTGGGAGAGAGAAGGGAGAATTAAGATAAAAATTTTGGGTTAAGTTAAAATTTGGTGTCACAAATAAGAAATGAAAAATAAATATTGAATTTTGCTTAAATTTTGAGGTGGACTAATTTACAAAATGTTAAAATTTTACGAGTAAATTTCTTTTTGCCAGGGAGGCTAATTCATCCATTGGTGGCTTGCTTTTTATTAGGGGTGGATGTAGGGTGAGGAAAGACTTGAGGAAGACTTGGCGTATTACACCTCCATGTCTTCTATGGTGTATTTGCAAGGTAAGGAATTCAAGGGTTTTTTAGGGATAAAGATTGGCTTTAATAAGTTTAAGGATAATTTTTTACGGATGCTTCACTTTTGAATCAAGGAAGTATATCTTTTATATGTATTTTATTTTGTTAATTTTTTGAGAGAACCGCAACTTTAATTTTTGGGCCAAATTACATATGAATTTGCATTCCTCAGAAGTTAGTACTTACCAGAAGACATTAACTAATATAAGGTCGTGGTTAAATATAACACAAAAATAAAAGAATTAATTACACTTTCTTCTCTTTTTATTTCTGATAATTATAAATACCTCTTTTATGATTTGTAAACTTATATTGTACTCTTTATGCTTTGAATTTCATTTCCGATTTCTCCCCTACCATCAGTTGCCATTGGTGACAGGATGAAAAGGGCTGATGTAAGTAGAAATTTTTTTATTAAATGTCCAAATCCCTTTACTGAATGACTATATAACCCTAAATGATAATATAAATTGAAAATTTGACCTTGAAGTACAAAATCCATTTCAATAACTAGTCTTTAACCGCCAATAATGGTTTAAATAAATTAAGGAGAAGCAATTATATTTGCAAACGAGCTATTATAGAGCACAAATTGGCCAACTAAAATCTTATACCTCTCTCTAAAATCACACACTTTCCCTTCATTCAAGCTCTCTCTCTTCATTCAAGCTCATTTGGAAAAAATAAATGAGCCTTTATTCACATTTTTTTTTCTTTCTAAACAAGATGAAAAAATAAACACATAACTCATCCATGGATTGATTAAAAATTTTTAGTGCCTCTTCTTCATTCTCTCTCAATTTCCAGGAACTCATTTGGACCAAAAATCCTCAGTTGCAGACACACACACACACGCACACACACACACATATATATAACTCATCCATGGATTGATTAAAATTTTTTAGTGCCTCTTCTTCATTCTTTCTCAATTTGCAGGAATCTATTTAGACCAAAAACTCCTCAGTTGCAGACATCCAACCCCCCCCCCCCCCCCCCCCCCACCACACACACATATATGTATAACTCATCTATGGATTAATTAAAAAATTTTAATGTCTCTTCTTCATTCTCTCTCAATTTGCCGGAACGCATTTGGACCAAAACTCCTCAATTACAGACATCCAAACCATGCTTTACTGTCATCTCTCAATTGGCATCTCAACACATAGTCAATGGTTGAAGCACACCAAAAAAAAATTACATTATGGTTTACAACTGATTGAACAAGAATGGCAACCCGGTGAACACCTCCATCATCTCTTAGAAACCTTACCCAACCAAAATACCATAATCCTCCACGAAAATGCCTACAACCATTGTCTAATCACCAAAAACACTTGTGAATCTTGCTTAAATTAAAGGTCCCAGTGTCATCAATCCATCAATGAACAGAGAGGGGCTTAGAGAGAGAAACCTAGAGAGTGAGAGAGAGAAACCATTGTGCGTGACTGTGTGTGCGCGTGTTTGTGTGTACACTCACTCTCTGTGTGTCTGTAATTTGTATTGAATTTGCGTCCATATATATATGATTGTGTGTTCTGTGTTCTATTTGTATGTGTATATGGTAGAGAGAGGGCCACCGATATGAGAGACTGAGACATTGCTAGAGAAGGAAGGGAGAAGAGTTAGTTACCGACAAGGAGGTGAGACCCACTTTGGGTTTGTGGGGCTGATCGTCGGGGCAACGGTGCAGGCGGCGACGATGTAGGTGTTGGACGTGGTTGAAGACGACGAGGTGGGTGCTGGACCCAAAGAAGATAAATGTGGCCATTTTTTTGAAGAATTCGTGCTCAGTAAAGTCATGACAGAACAGGCATAGCATTGGTGTGGTTTTTCTTTGTGGTCCCAAAGGAAATAGCACAGCTGTTGTCTCTTGATATAACTTTTTTGTTTTTTTTTTTCCTAAATCATTATTTTCTTTGAATAAAAGATGGAAAACAGGAGTCCAAGGAAATAGCTCAATTATTTCCGGTTTTGTTTTATTATGACTTTTTTGTTTTTATTTTTAATTATTTTTCTAAATCATTAATTTAATTGAGAAAAGGTGGGATACAGCTATGGAGGTAATGGTCAGGCAGAATGGAGGACTATATGCAGGGCTGGACCTGCTTGTCGTATCTATGGAGCAATTTTTCCTGGTTTAGTTCCTGGTTTAGTTCCTTGGCTTCATTATCTTCTTCTTCTTCCAATCTCTCACTCTATCGATTTTCTCTGATCGAGCAAACCCCTCTCTCTCTCTCTCTCTGGAGATCTCCGCTCTCAACAGTCAACCCTCGCGCACGATCCCACATTGTCTTAATTTCCTTGTAGAATTAAATATATTGTTTTGTTTTTTTTTTTACTTGTTTTGTTTTTTTACTTTCTAATTTATTTGGTGGTCCAATAATACTATGTTTTTTTTTTTGCAATATGATTTAAAAAACACACAAAAAAATACATTGAATTAAAAAAAAGACAACCATCTTAGAAAAAAAAATTAGGAGGGAATGTTTTGAAGGGATGTAAAAAATATTTAGACAAAATTAATTGAAAGAAAATTTGAAAAAAATGGCGGAAAATTAAAATAATAGAAAAAAAAATTGGTGAAAAAATTTGGGAGGGAATGAAAATTAAGAGTGAAAGAGGTTTGAAAAGAAAAAGTGGAAAAAT
The DNA here is from genome assembly GCA_008638375.1 of Nyssa sinensis. Classification (NCBI taxonomy): domain Eukaryota; kingdom Viridiplantae; phylum Streptophyta; class Magnoliopsida; order Cornales; family Nyssaceae; genus Nyssa; species Nyssa sinensis. The sequence goes on along the minus strand of VIRR01000555.1, from coordinate 66,773 downwards.
GATTTTTGAAAGAAAATGACATAAAGTAGCTTTTGGGAGAAAGTAGAAATTTTTAAAAAATATTTGAGTAAAAACTTAAGTGACCATTGGAGAACATCAAATTCAGATTCACCTTTTACTCAAATTTTAAGTGAAATTTGAGTTTAAATTTGAGTTATCAGTGGAGATGGTCTAAGAAGAGTTATGAAACACCATTGTGTGGTGTTGACGATTAAATTAGTAAATTATTTGAAGAAGTGAGGTAAATGTAAAAAGTTTTATATTTAATATAAATTTTGTTTGATAAATTTTAATTTTTAAAATTTAAATATATAAATTTTATTAAAAATAAATTTATAAGTTATTAGATTAAAATTTTTTTAAAAAAAGTTTAAAAAATTAGTTAAAATCAAATATATATATATATATATATAAAAGATAGTTTTGTTATTTAAAAAAAAAAAAAAACTTGAAGAAAATATTTTTTATTTGTTAAAAAAAATAACAAAGATAAAAAAATCTAAGAAAATGTGAGTATAATTCAAAAATAGAAGCTTGATTTTGTACTGAAAATTTGTTTTACATACTTGTCAACGCATAGATGATCCCTTTATATTTGTGGAGATGTCAATTCATGCCAGAGCCAACGTTCTGGGAAAACTGGTGAAGCACAAGTTCTATAAATAATTTTAATGGTAAAATTTATTTTTGTTATGTTAAAATTAAATTTTAATAGTATTATAATATTAAAAAATTATTATAGTTTAACAGAAAAAGAAGAAAAGAACAGCAGAAGACAAGTGCTGGTGATTTTTTCTGTGTTTAGAGTTTTCTATTTTATGCTGATTCATGCATGGATATTCAGTTGTGAGAAAAGATAGTGACCAAAGCATGCACCTGATTGTTAGACAATTGCGTGGATTTAGGTCCATTATGGAGTTTGACTGTTCTGTGTCCAGCTGCAACCAGTTGGCAATAACTTTTTAACTTGATGACCTTTTTTTTTTTTTTAATTCTTTCATCTTGAGTTCATTGGTGACATTTATTCGCAAGCGCACACACAAGTTTTTATATATATATATATATATATATATATGTTGGACCCAAATCAAATTAATATTGATTCAATAAAAATAATCTTACTGTTCATACTATTTTCCAATAAGAGAAAAGAGGTTCAATTATTTGGATATAGTAATCATCATGCTAAAGACAAAAACAATTAGAATTCTCTTTAAACAAATAAAAATATGTTGACTGCAAAAAACCTTGACTTTATTTTGAGCAGAACAATCTCACGGATCTGGCCTGCGGCATCACTTCTTTCTTGCGGCTTGTGGCATGCAGCACACACCTCTTGGCACACTCTATCACACGGCTACACACCTATATATATATAAATTATGTAAAGCCTAATCCTAATACAATTAGGATTTCTAAGTCTAATTGAATTAAAATACCACTCCCACTAGGACAAGGACTCCTAGTCTCATTAGGATTAAAATAAATCAAATCCTACTACTACCATAACTCAACTTTAAAATCCTATTAAAAATATAACTTGGTTTAATTGGCTCACATTGCCTCCCTTAAACCAAGGTCTTCAAGCTTCACCATGCCAAGTAATCTCTTTAACTTCAAAAAAGAATTTGTTTTGAGCGGCTTTGTAAAAATATCTGCAACTTGTTCTTCAGAAGGACAAAACTCAAGCTGGATCTCCTTGTCATTTACCAAGTCACGAATGAAGTGAAACTTGATATCAATGTGCTTGCTTCTCCCATGAAAAACTAGATTCTTCGTCAATGCAATGGCTGACTTGCTATCACAAAATATTGTTGTCGGTCCATCCTGCTTGTGTTGTAGAATATCAAGCATCCGCCGTAACCAAACTGCTTGAGTAGCAGTATTCCCTGCTGCAATGTACTCTGCCTCTGCTATTGAAAGAGCTACAACCTGTTGCTTTTTAGAAGACCAAGAAAATACACCAGAACCAAGATGGAAGACATATCCTGAAGTACTCTTTCGCATCTCAGTATCACCTGCCCAATCACTATCTGTATATCCAACAAGTTCCAAACTGTTAGAAGATGAGTAAAAAATACCATCACTTTGTGTACCTCTAATGTATCGCAAAATCCGTTTAGCAGCTTGCAAATGAGATTGATGTGGAGTCTCCATAAATCTGCTAATCAATCCAACACCAAACACAATATCTGGTCTAGTAGAAGTCAAATACCTCAAGCTACCCACCAACCTTTTAAAGTAAGTTGGATTCACAAGATCACCTGTACCATCTCTCACCAACTTCAACCTCTCCTCAACTGGAGTCAAAATCAGATTGGACTTATCCATCCTAAACCTTCTCAAAATATCGCTAGCATACTTTTTCTGTGAAATAAAAATTCCACCATCTGTTTGAACAACTTCAATGCTAAGAAAATAAGACATTAGTCCCATATCTGTCATCTCAAAGTGAGCTATCATAGCCTCCCTGAATTCTGAAATCAACTTTGGATTATTGCCAGTAAATATCAAATCATCAACATATAAGCACACACTAAGAATATCACCATGTGAATTAGACTTGACATATAAAGTATGCTCATAAGGACATCTCTCAAAACCATGCTCAACAAAATAAGAATCAATGCGTGTATACCACGCTCTAGGCGCTTGCTTCAATCCATACAAGGCCTTATTCAATCTAAAAACTTTATTTTCATGCCCTTTTATCACATAGCCAGCAGGTTGCTCAACATAAACCTCTTCTTCAAGTACACCATTCAAGAAAGCAGATTTAACATCCATTTGATAAATTCTCCAATTATTTTGAGCAGCAAGAGAAACAAACATACGAACTGTATCAAGTCTAGCAACGGGAGCAAACACCTCAAAATAATCAATACCTGGCTTTTGTTTGTAACCTTTAGCCACCAATCTCGCTTTAAAGCGATCTATTTCACCATTGGGCTTATACTTTGTCTTGTACACCCACTTCACACCAATTGGTTTCTTACCACTAGGAAGAGTAGTAAGTTGTCATGTGTTGTTCTTCTCAATTGCATAGATCTCATCATTCATGGCTTTAATCCAATGATCATCATGAGAGGCTTCTTCAAAAGTCACTGGATCACAATCTGCAAATAAAGCAAAATTCACTAAATCTTCATTAGTTGGCTCATTATCACTACCAACAACATAATCCTGTAAGCGAGCAGGCAAGTGGCGTTGGCGTTGAGGACGCCTGGAGGACTCTGCATGAGATGACGACATATCTGAAGATGGAGGATCACTAATCTGAGGCTCACTCTGAACTTCAATCTGCGGATCTGCATTATTAAAAATTAAAGGTGGCTGGATTTGATTATTCTAAGACCAATCCCAAACTCCTTGCTCATCAAAAGTTACATCACGACTAATAACCACCTTTTCTGTTATTGGATTATACAACTTGTAGGCTTTTGACAATTGACTGTAACCAATAAAAATACATTTTTCACCTCTATCATCAAGTTTCTTTCTAAGATGATCTGGCACATGAGCATATGCAATGCATCCAAACACCCTTAGGTGTTTAATGACAGGCTTCTGTCCACTCCAAGCTTCCTGCGGGGTTTTGTTAGAAACACTTCTAGTAGGACACATATTCAAAACATAAATAGCACAAGCAACCGCTTCAGCCCAAAATCCTTTAGGCAAATTTTTAAATTTCATCATGCATCTAACCATATCCATAACAGTTCTATTCTTTCTTTCCGCCACTCCGTTTTGTTGTGGAGTATATCTAGCAGTCAACTGATGCCTAATACCATGTGTCTCCAAAAAATCATCACAAACAAGATATTCTGTACCCCTGTCAGTTCTCAAAGTCTTAATTTGAAATCCACTTCGCTTTTCAACATAAGCCTTGAATTTTTTAAAAGTATCACAAGCATCAGATTTATGTTGCAAAAAATAAACCCATGCTTTTCTGCTAAAATCATCAATAAAAGTAATAAAGTACCTACTGCCACCATTAGAAGGTACCTCCACTGAGCACAGATCTGAGTGTATTAACTCCAAAGGCCTCTTGGCTCTCCATGAATCTCCTGTAGGAAAAGCATCTCTATGTTTCTTTCCCATTGCACAAGTTTCACAAACTCTATTTGGGATATCAATAACAGGCAAACCAGAAACCCAATGTTTTCTAGCAAGAAAATTAAGACTGCCAAAATTTACATGCCCAAACCGCATATGCCATAACCAACTATCATCATCAATCATAGAACTAAAGCAAGGTAAATTCTCGCATTTAATACTCAATGGAAATAAACGATTTTGAGTCATATTTACCTTTGCTATTAGCCCCAAACGGTCATCATTAATTGTGCAAACTCCATGGTGGATTCGCATATCATAACCTCTTTCTGAAAGTTGCCCCATACTCAACAAATTTTGTTTCAAACCTGGTATATAAAACACATCTGAAATATACTTGTGAGACCAATTATTCAATCTGATTGCTATTCTGCCTTTACCTATCACAGGTATCTTTGAATTATTTCCAAATTTTACCTCTGATCGAACGGACTCATCCAAATCAGAAAACATGTCTTTCTCACCACACATGTGATTACTACAGCCAGTGTCTAAATACCACTTAGCACTATCATCATTATCCACAACATTACAAGCCAACAACACGGTTTCTACTTCATTATTACCACCAGGATTATTTTCAACAACATTAGCTTGATGATCTCTATTATTTGGCCTTCTAGATCTGCACTCGGACTTTTTATGCCCAAACTTGCCACAATTAAAACATTGAATATTGGATTTATGAGATTGTGGATTAGAATTGTTACCATCTCCTCTTCCTTGGACTGGTCTGTGCTGCCAATTATTATTTTGCCACTGATTGTTGTTCTGCCACTGGTTGCCTCTGCCTCTTCCTCCACCAAATCTGTTTTGCCCATTATTGCCTCTGCCTCCTCTATTGTTGTGATTCTGCCCTCTATTCTGGTAGCCTTGAAAACGTTGATTAAATCCTCCATTATTCTGAGACTCGCCTTTTTCATTCTTCAAATTTAATTGAGCTTGCAAAGCTTCCTCCACAGAATTTTTTGATCTCTCATTCAAGCGTTGTTCATGAACTCTCAACGAACCTTGTAATTCATCCACTGTCATGGACTCCAAGTTAGCCGACTCTTCAATAGCTGTCACTTTATATTCAAACCGCAGTGTCAAGCTTCGAAGAATTTTTTCAACAATTTGACGGTCTGTTATTTGTTCACCATTAGTCCTCATCTCATTAACAAGTGCCGTGGTCCGCGAAAAATACTCAGAAATAGTTTCTGATTTTTCCATCTGCAACAACTCAAAATCTCTATGCAATTTTTGTAATCTAGCCTTTTTCACTTTATCAACACCAACATATATTTTTGTAAGAATATCCCATGCTTGTTTCGCAGACTGAACATGAGAGATTTTACTAAGAACAGAAATATCTAAAGCTTGATGAATACAATTTAAAGTTTTGAAGTGTACTTGCCTTGTTGCCTCATCTGCATCTGCTGCAAGCTCTTCCTTAATGAATTTCATCGTCAAACCACTTGAACCAAAAAAAGTCATCATCGTATTCTTCCAAATATAAAAAGGAGATTTTCCATCAAATTTATATACCGTACAAATAATTGAAGTCATCTTCATGAATCGAAAAAAAATAACCAAGCTCTGATACCAATTGTTGGACCCAAATCAAATTAATATTGATCCAATAAAAATAATCTCACTGTTCATACTATTTTCCAATAAGAGAAAAGAGGTTCAATTATTTGGATATAGTAATCATCATGCTAAAGACAAAAACAATTAGAATTCTCTTTAAACAAATAAAAATATGTTGACTGCAAAAAACCTTGACTTTATTTTGAGCAGAACAATCTCACGGATCTGGCCTGCGGCATCACTTCTTTCTTGCGGCTTGTGGCATGCAGCACACACCCCTTGGCACACTCTACCACACGGCTACACACCTATATATATATAAATTATGTAAAGCCTAATCCTAATACAATTAGGATTTCTAAGTCTAATTGAATTAAAATACCACTCCCACTAGGACAAGGACTCCTAGTCTCATTAGGATTAAAATAAATCAAATCCTACTACTACCATAACTCAACTTTAAAATCCTATTAAAAATATAACTTGGTTTAATTGGCTCACAATATATATATATATATATATATATTTGTATTGTAATTTTTAAGGCAAGATTTGCTAACTGAAGACCACAGTCAACCCCAACGTACACATATTCCCCAACACAAGTTTTTATTTATTTTATGCTTCAAAGTTCTGTTTAGCATGGGTTGCCACTCTTGCTTTGCCAACCAAAAAAAAAAAAAAACGTTAGTGGTCTTTTTTGCATTTGTTAGTTTCTTTGTGGGACGATGACATGATTTTTTCCAATAAGTTTTACTTGCATCTAATTTCATTTCTATTATCTTTGTAGATCATGAATTGGGGTGCTTTACGAGTAGGGTTTGTAGTTTGCACTATCATCAAAATTTGAAAATCTTCTTTACGAGTCATGTCACTCTCCAGCCACGCTAGAAGAAGAAGAAAAAATTTATGCACAATACAAATTGTGTGACATATATTGTACCTCTTTTTATTTTTCACAATTTCTTGGAAAACGTTAACAAAAATGTTATAAACTTTTTCTAGAAGCAAATTAGCTTTCATGCTTTTTTTTTTTTCACCCCTTGTATAATCATGTGTATTCAGTAATAGTGTCTTTAGTTACGGTTAAATTGTTTTTGGAAAGCAATTTTAGGTGATTGAGAGAATATTCTCTTTGCATCATCAAAGCGACCACGTATTTTATAAATTTATTTTCATATATTAATTGTATTTTTAAATTAACATTTTATTTTAATATTTTTATAAATTTATAGATAATATTTCAACTTCACTAATGTTCTCCAATATGAAATATTTTTGTCCAAATTTTGTCTTAAAGTATACTATTTAATGTGGGTGTGAAAATCTACAAATAAGAGTATCCTCATGTAAGACAAGAAAGAAGGTTACAGGGAAGAGTTATGAGACACTATTGCGGTGTTTATCAAGGGCTCTTTGATGGTTAAGTCAGCAAATTGCTTGAAGAAGCGAGGAAAGATGTAAGGAGGTTAGAATTTGTATGCAAGAAATTGCGTGTCCTTGTGCATGCATGGCTTATGATTTAATTAGATGGTTTGATGTAGTGAGAGCGTGTTTCCTGATTGCAGGTAACTCTCTAATTATATGAGGATATTGGGCCATGGATGACACCTTGCACAGGGCAACATCTCGTGATATCTTGCGATTATGGTTTCTTTTCGCTTTGGGATGTTTGATTTAAGTTGATTTAGTCTAATGTGCTCAAACTCGGTCAAATCGGCCAAGCCGCCAATCATCATGAGCCGAAGTTACGTCTGGGTTGATGTATGATTTGGATTAAGCCTAGCTTTGTTTAGAATAGAGCATCACACCGTAGTTCGAATGGATTCGAACCGAGTCATAGTCTCCTCGAAAATGATGACATGCCTGGGTCTCATTTAATAGGGATAGTTCGAACACTATACTTAATCTTTATACCCATAGCGAATCATAGTACTAATAATAATGATTAATCATAGGACCAACTTTGGTATTATTGAAAATTGGAGACCCAACTCTAATTTAGCTCGATCCTTAAAACCCAAGTGTTAAGGAGAGGGAGAGAAGACCCTTATATATAGACCAGAGGAGCTAGAGAAAGGCGATGTGGGACAATCCAACACGCCCCCTGGACCACATTGCCCGTGGAGGGAAGGCAGGTGAGCGGCACCGTGCAGTTAGCCCAAAGTTAGAGCTCTGGGCTGGTTCTGATACCATGTTGAAAATTGGAGGCCCAACTCTAATTTAGCTCGATCCTTAAAACTCAGGTGTTAAGGAGAGGAAAAGAAGACCCTTATATATAGACCAGAAAAACTAAAGACAGGCAATGTGGAACAATCCAATAGGTATATTACATGCAAAGATTTTTGAGAGAATTTTTTTGGGGCTTACCTTTCAGGATTCTAGTGAAAAAGGTAAATTGTCGAGTGAGTATTGCTAATTTGTATTCTATTTGGTGGTTAAGTGTTGTGACAAGTGGATTCAATTTTAATAGCAACAAATACCAACCATATTATATTTAGATCAAATTAAGGAATGAAAAATCAACCGAAGGAATTGTGTTGATTTCATGAAACTAAAATCTTAGCTATATTATTAAGAAAAAAGTCCAATAAAAAACTTCTTTAAAAAATAGTTATAAAAAAGGTCAAGATTGAAAAAATGCAAATTTAAATAAATGAAAAAAATATTTTTGTTATTTAAAAAAAAATTAATTAATCTTACGTCATTCTAAATAATACTTAATTATTATAGAATTCAAACATTTTTTATTTTTAAAATGAAGGATAATTGTTATTCTTTTTTTGAGATGAGAACTATATTTTATTAGCTGACACTTTAATTTTTTTAATATGAAAATAATGACCTTATATATAATTTATCTTTTTACTCGAATCAAGATCTCTTTGAAAAATTCATCGTCTAATAACTGTCCCTTAGCTGCCTAACTTCAAAATCTCAATTTATCCGTATCGCATCTCAAAAAGAGATTTACATCTTTTCCTCCTTTCCCCCCCCGCCCCTTCCCCTCAGCCTGAAGACCACTGTGACACTATTGATAGGAATCATACATGATCATCCATTCAGTCCATATCTTAGTTTTGCAAGCAATGTATCTTAGTGTTGTAATATTACAAAATTATTTTTTGATATTTTTATTCTAATACTTAAATGTTATTTTTAATAAAATTAATATTTTTCTTTTCAATTATTGTTGTAATTTGAGCATTCAAAATAAAAAAAAATTTAATCAAATTTAGATTATATATTTGAAACAATTCAAACCGTTGGGATAGACAATTATTATTAAAATAAAAATTATAATTAAAAAAAATTCACTCAGAAAAATTTTAAAAATATAAATAATTAATTATTAAATTATCTTTTTAAAATTGAATTAAAAAAATATGAATATAATAATTCCAATAAATTAATCGTTTGGAGAAGATGAATGTGACCATTTCTTTGAAGAATTCGTGCTCAGAAAAGTCATGACAGAACAGGCATAGCACTGGTGTGATTTTTCTTCGTGGTCCCAAAGGAAATAGTACAGCTGTTGCTTCTTGATATGACTTTTTTTGTTTTTATTTTTCTAAATCATTATTTTCTTTGGGAAAAGATGGAATACAGCTTATCTTTGTGGGTCCAAGGAAATAGCTCAATTATTTCCTGTTTTGTTTTATTATGACTTTTTTATTTTTATTTTTAATTATTTTTCTAAATCATTAATTCAATTGAGAAAAGGTGGATACAGCTATGGAGGTAATGGTCAGGCAGAATGGACTATATCCAGGGCTCATAGGGCCAATTGACTCTTCAAATTTTTTAATTTTTTTTTTTGAGAAATGCTTTGGACACTTACGGTGATTGGACCACCGTGATATCATTGATGCGTGAATAATACGTCTCAAATGTCTGAATATTATACATTAAATAAGAAAAAAAAACTATCGAAAAGAGTTATGAGACACTGTATGGTGTTGCCAAAAATTCTTTGGCATTTAAATTAATAAATTATTTGAAGAAGTGAGGTAAGATGTAAAAAGTTTTATATTTAATGTGAATTTTATTTGATAAATTTTAATTTTTAAAATTTAAATATATAAATTTTATTAAAAATAAATTTATAATTTGTAAGTTATTAAATTAAAAAAATTTAAAAAAAGTTAAAATAAATTGGTTAAAATTAAAAAAAAAAAGTATGAAAATGATAGTTTTGTTATTTAAAAAAAACTTGAAAAAAGTATTTTTTATTTGTTAAAAAAAATAAGAGAGATAAAAAATTTAAGAAAATGTGAGTGTAATTCAAAAATAGTAGCTTGATTTTCTACTGAAAATTTGTTTTACATTCTTGTCAACGTATTGATAATCCCTTTATATTTGTGGAGCTGTCAATTCATGCCAGAGCCAAGGTTCTGGGAAAACTGGTGAAGCTCAAGTTCTATGGTTAGAGTAATTTTGTGACGTTAAAGTTAAATTTTAATAATTTTATAATATTAAAAAATTATTTTTTGATATTTTTATTTTAATAATTAAATGTAATTCAAACATTAAAATGTGAATTTTATTTGATCAAATTTAAATTATATATTTCAAGCAATTTGAACGGTTGAGATAGATAATAATTATTAAAATAAAAATTATAATTAAAAGAAAATTTAACTCAGACAAATTTTAAAAATATAAATAACTAATTATTAAATTACTTTTTTAAAATTAAATTAAAACAATATGACTATAATAATTCCAATAAATTAGTCGTTTGGAGACGCTATTGGTTGGACCCAAGGAAGATGAATGTGGCCATTTCTTTGAAGAATTCGTGCTCAGTAAAGTCGTGACAGAACATACAAGCACTGGTGTGATTTTTCTTTGTGGGTCCCAAAGGAAATAGCACATTGTTGCCTCTTGAAATGAACTTTTTTGTTTTTATTTTCCTAAATTATTATTTTCATCGAAAAAAGGAGGTGGAGTACAGCTAATCTTTGTGGGGTCGAAGGAAATAGCCCAGCCATTTCCTGTTTTGTTTTATTTTGACTTTTTTGTTTTTGTTTTTAATTATTTTTCTAAATCATTAATTATAGATTCATTCTTGACCATTGCATAAATGATAGAGACTAGGTTTAGAGAAAGGCGATTTAGCAAAGTTGGATGATGCAACAGCTCTTATAGCTACTGTTTTGGAATCCATTGCAAAAGAAATTAGATTTTTACAAATTTCAAATCTATTGGATTTATATATAGAGAATCAGAGATACAGCAGCCCTTATGGCTATTGTTTCGGAATCCATTGCAAAAGAAATTGGTTTTTTACAAATTTCAAAGCTACTCGGTTTATAGAGAGAGAGATTAGTGTGAAAACAGATAAGTATAGAGAGTGTATTAGTATGAATAATACTGTATGTTAAACAATACACGATCTCAAATTCTTCGTCATTGTGTCGATTTCGATAAAAATTAGTAATATCATAGCTCTTCGTTTTTGTGTTGGGAGGTGATGTCTTCTCCATCTCCAACCACTGATCAAGCGGGGTGTAAGTTTCAAAACTATCTTTGAGTTTCAGTCTCTCACTGAAGCGGATGCTCTGGTTTGCCGTATATGAGAGAGTTGTAAGAGGGTGTTTTTGATTTTGGGATTTTCAATCTTAAATTGGGTATTATTATTATTTACAAAAAAAATTACAAAATGCCATGTCATCAAAATGTATCTGAATTCAAAATAGAAACAACCTCTCGTCCTTCCGCTTGAATTAAAAATACACATGGATGTTATAATAATATAGTAATTTTAAGAAATGATAAGGATACTTGTGGACCATACAATATTATTGATGCATGAGTTACACGCGTTAAATGCATGAAAACTATACATCAATGAGATTGCGGTAATTCGATCACCGCGATTGTATTTAGCACTTCTCATTTTTTAATTATAATTTTCTTTATACATTTAATTTTTTTTTTCAATTATATCCCTTTAAATCATTTTTTTCCCAAATTTTCACACTTTACCCTTACTCTAATTTTAATTCGATCACATCAATGAGACTTTATCATTTTTTAGAATTTTTTTTTTTTTTGGTATATTTTAAAGTTTTTAAAAGTCTCTTTCCTTAGACTTTTTATATAATTTATAAACTGCTTTATATCAACAATTTTAGCTTTTTATTAAAAATATTTTAATTAATATTAAGTTATTATACTTCTTTTCTCTAAAGTCCCATGTTTGCTCCCATCACGAATTTATTAAATTTTTTTTATAATTATTTAATTTTTAAATTTATAGCTAAATATTTTTTTAACAAAATTTGCTCTTGCTCCTCCTGATAAAATTTCCTTACTCAATCTCTGTGTACTATATAATCGTTAGAACCATTGTGTTGGGACCATAAAATCCAAAGAACTGAAAATTTGGATTGAGCAGTTTTATACTTTTAAAAATTATATTTTAAGTTTCTATCATTAATAATATAACATTGATGTTACATTAATTAAATAATTTAGAGTATTGCGTTGCCTATGTTTGTGTCGCATGAAATGAAAATACAAGGAGGTCATCCAAATTTCTTTTGTCTTAATATCTCTCTCTCATTTTTTCTTTTTGTTCGGCAACAAGTACAAGACAAAGTTCAGTTCAAGCTTGATATATATTTATATATATATATATATATATATATATATATATATACATTTTGTCATTCTACCAAAGAATAAACATTGACTTTTCTTTCAGTTTTCCATGTCGCTTGATGTGACACGTAGCGCCACCGGCGCGAACTTGCCCAGATGATTTGATGCATAAAGTCTTCTTTGGCTGCTGGAGATAATAAAGCTGGACTTGGTTAGTAATTCAGATATAATTTTTGAAAATTTTATAATTAATTTTTAAAAAATTATGAAAATATATTTAGATATGATAATTTAAATTTTAAAAAATAAAAAATAAATAAAATAAATAATTTATTAAACACGTATCTCACATTTTAAAATTAAAAATTTATTTTTAAAAACGTATACAAACGAAGCCTTAGGGTATGTTTGGATAGCTTTTGAGAATTAGAGTTTTAAGAAATTTTTTGAGAAGTGTTTTGAAAAGTAATTTCTTGAAATTTGAACCATTGTTTGGATTGATTAATTTGAAAAAAGATAAAAAAAAAAAGTAGGTTATATTTGGTTATGTTTTTAAAATAAGATTTTTAATTTCAAATTACAAGATATGTGTTTTGAAATTAAATTTTTTTTTTTTTAAAAAAATTTAGATTATTATATTGAAATACATTTTTATAATTTTTACAAAATTAATTACAAAATTTTTTAAAACATTTTTCTAAGAATTTTATCTAAATTACTATCAGGTAAACATCTAACATTGATCCATTGACAAGCTATTCAAATTCTTTTTTTTTTCAAAATTATTAATATATACTGGAAAACCTTGATTATTATTATTTTTTTTTTATAAGAAACGGTCATCAAATAAAAGGCATGGCTTACATGATCTTTATTTAGGAAGATCAACTGCTTTCCCAACGAATAAGACCTTTGACGGATTTAAGATCAATGTCATATTCGCTTGGGGTGAGTATTTATTTTTTAAATATATGAAATTTATATTTTTTATTATTTTATTATAATATTTTTTAAAAATAAAAACTGCCTCCCCTTTATTTGTTTAGATTTTAAAAAATAAATTTTTAATTTTAAAACGTCGGATACGTTATTGACAAACTATTAATTTTAAATTTTTTTACTATTTTATAATTCAGATTATCATATCTAAATACATTTTCACAATTTTTAAAAAATCAATATTTTGAAACAAATTATATCTAAATTACATTTTCACAATTTTTAATATTCTTAAAAAATGTTATCGGAATTTAATACATTTAATTAAATATGATAAGAAAAATTTAATTTTATTCAAATTTAATAATTAATTTAATAAAAATAACAAGATTTAACAAATTCGATTAATTAATATAACATATATTAATTATTAAATTATATAATATTTTTTAAAATTAAAGTTATATATCATAAGTTTGGCATATTATAAAATAATATTTTATATGTATAATATAAATTATAATATAATATATATTAATATTATTGTCAAATCAAATAAAATTTAATTTGATAATTAATTTATTGGAATTTGAACCATTGTTTGAATTTAAGATTAAGTTTTGAATTTTGTTTTTTGGTTAACTAAACAAACAAGTTTTTAAAATTTGTTTTTGAAAAATTTGTTTTTGAATTGATAACCAAACACAGAGTAAATCTCTCAAATTCTCCCTTTGTTGCTCTCTTGGGTCATTAAATCATAAAGACTAATAACAACATTTGCACTATTTTATGATCTTTCTACTTCTTTTGCTTTTTTCCTTTCTTTTTTTTTTTTTATTCTTTTGTTAAATTATAATAACTTTATGAAATTATATTAACATTTCTTATTTTATTTGATAATACATAGATACTTTCTTTTAGTCAATTTTTTTTATTCAAAATGACAAAATTATTCTTTTTATTTTTTTATTTTTTATTTTTTTAATTTTGACCAATTTTTTTAATTTTATTTAAAAATAAATAATTTATTTTTATTTTATCACATTGTATTTATTAGTCTTATTTGTCTTTTTTCTTTTACGAGTAATGCTAGATATACTAAATTAGTTTATCGGATAACATCATTCATCATAATTTTTCATTAAAGTTTAAATAAAAAGATCAAATACATTCATCAATTACAAAAATACCATCAATACATCAACCAATAAACTAAACCAGTATACAAAACGTTTCTCTTATTTTATATCAATTTCAAAGTTCTCCACTCATAGTGACGGATTCAGATATTTTACTCAAAGAGTTAAATTTAAAGTATTAAAATTTAAAAGAGTTCATGAGTATATATATATATATATATATATATATATATATAAAAGAAGGACCAAGTTTAATTTTGTTAAGTATTTTAACAAAATCAATAATAAAATATAGAATATCAAAATTTTGAGAGGGGACATGACCCCCACTTGTTCTCCCGGATCCATCACTGTCCACTGAGAATTTTTTTCTATACTTATTAACTTTATTCCCACCTCACAAAGGAGAAAATCTTGAACCAGTAGTGGATTCTCTTTATCCTCTTCTTTGAATCCTCTCATCCTTCGAAAGAATACATATAATCTTTTGCTCTCAAGTCAGGCTCTTGCAATCTCACGGTCAGTACTATTCTTATTATTTTTCTGCTTTTTCTTGCTAGCATTTTTTTTTTTAATTTCGTTATTAAACTCTTCTAACTAGGATTAATTAATAAAGAAATGCACATAGTTACACACACATACACAGTAATGCATATTTGTGATTTGGTGTTGCTCAAAAACACCAAGAGAAAAAAAACAAAGATAAAGGAGTTGGTTTTCTGCACTCATTATACCTGATCCTGCATCATCATAGTTTGCATGAAATGTTTTTTCATGCATTTATATTTGTTTATGAGTTTGCTTAATATCATGGCTCATCATTGATCTATGATCAATCTAACATGGTTCTCAATCATAATTACTAATTGGCTAAAATTATTGAAAAATATTGTGGTTAATTTAATATTTTAGAAGTTTTCAAAAAAATTTAAATTTGCCCCCACTAAATAATTTTTTTTAACCTTGCCCCCAATGAGTTTGTTTTACAAATTTTCTAATTAGTTATATTTGGGGATAGCTAGTGAAAAAAAATATTAGATGATTAAATAATTAAGTTACAACATTTATATTTGTTTGAGGTTATTGAAGAGTTGGGGAGGTCTAAAATGGAATCAAAAAAAGGAAAAATTTTGAGCTCAGATTTTACATCCTAATAATTATAGTTGATGTAATTTAGTTACATCCTCTTGATGTACTATCATTTCACACTTACAGTGATCTAGGATTCCAACACTAAATTTTGATAATTTTTGTCCTTAATTTTATTTATTAAATTTATTTTGTCTCTTTTATTGTTGATTTAGTGAGAACAAAAAAGGCATGGTTAAAGGCTTAAATTCAAATATTTGGCATCTGAACAAGAAGAAAATAATATATATTGTCACGCCCCGAATTCCCGACGAACCCGGGGCGCGAGTAACGAGACAGAAAGTAAAATAAATAAAAGGACAAAAGTAATTAAATTCACTAAACATGCGTCCATCATCATCCATACATAAAGTAACATCGAATACATTGTTCATCAGTCATTCGGGCTTAAGCCCTTACATAACAAAATACAAGTCTCATGGATCACAAATACATCACGTGCTTCGCCCTCTCAGGGCATCACTAAGTCTCATGTGGCTGGAGGATCCTCATCTGAAAATGTTGCCCACGAATGGGTCAGCACAACTGCTGGTATGATGAAATGCTAATGCCAGAAATAAAGCTAAGGCGTGGCATGTGCAAAGTGTACATTTATTTCTAAATGACATTCAAACATCGCAGTAATATATATGAATGGTATGCATGACACACCCATGCACAACTCTATGCCACACCCATGTCTCATTTACGGGTACTCCCCGATGGCACGAAGTACCAATGCAATGGCCAATTTTGGGTTTTTCACCACAGGATCTACACCCTCATAATGCAAAGCACCACGTGCTTACCCACGCCATGTTCTCAAAGGATTCATCATATGCCAATATGCCAATGCAATCTCAATGATACATGGTTTCCACGATATAGCATGCTCGAGACAATAATACATAAATCACCTAACTGATTCCACATGCAAGCATATCTCGTAAAATCAACATATACACGTGTCGTGAGTCACATTCATCTTTCACTAAATATTCATAAGGTGCAAGTAACATGCAAACATGTGAACAACCAATTCCAAATAAATAGGTAAACACATTACAGATAAACACATACAGCATTCAGTCATTCGCAAATATTCCTAACTTAACTTCATTTCTAACACTAGCAAAACACCATACCTGATGGGTTGGTATCAACCCTAGAAGATCGTGAACTATATGTAACTGAACGGGCGGATGAAAATGTAGGAGATCAGATCGCCTCCTCCTGTCCTGTCAGTGTCCCTAAAAGTAGAAATCACAACTCAGTCCATTGTTGTTTGAATTTATGCTATTCATCAAATTTTATGTCTTTAAATTCATGGGTTTCTATTCTGCTAAATTGAACCCTACCATTGGTTTTAGAGCGTTTAAGAAAGTAAGTCTAGGCTTTCGTAGAACTCAATTCGGACACCGGGGTTCAAAAGGGCAAAACAGTCATTTTGCACTTTACGCGTGTCCTTACATTTCGTGACCTCTTTTCACAAATCGGACCCCACGGTTGAGTCCGGAATGTTCGAGATAATAAAATTCCACTATTTGTTTACCTAATTCGGAGTTCGCTTGACAGTGTTTCAAGTTAGGGGCATTTTGGTAATTTTAAAGGTTACTACGGGTCTTTTATTTTTCGGGACCCCGTCTCATAAAACGGACCTCACCATTGGTCTCGGAATAGTCGAGATAGTCAAAATACACTAATGACTTGTCTCATTTGGACTCCGGGATGTTTTTGAATATTTAATTAATTAAATTAATTTAATTAATTAATTAATTAATTAATTTAATTAATAATTTATTAATATTTTATTGATGAGGGTCAGAACATAATTACCAAAAAGTTTTGGGTCAAATTCTAATTTCTTAAAGGCTAAGGGGTCAAAATATAATTATTAAAAGTCTTGGGGTTTAAAATAGAAATAACCTAAACTTGGGTTTGAACCAGGGGGTTTTTAAACCAAAACCCTAAACCGGTTTAAAGTTCACTGAACCGACCGGTTCAGTCCCCCTCCCCTTCTAACCCGGTCCAAAGCCGGTTTTTATTTTTTATTTTTATTTTATTTCATTTTTTTTTCTTTTAAACGGTGAGCCGACACGTGGCAAGGGCGGTCCACGCCCGCCCCGAACCGGACCCGATCCGACCCGGGACCCGACCCGGCAGACCCCCTTCTCCCCCCCGTTTTTCCGGCGGAGCTCCGGTCACCCTCTCCGGCGCCGGTGACCGGATTTTCAGAAAAATCAAGTTTTTAAACTTGATTTTTATGGTGTTTTCGAAGCCCCTTTCAATCCTAAACTATTCTAAAACGTTTTTGGAGTCTTTTAATATCGTTTTGAAGCTTCCAATCACGATGAAAACCCAGATTTTTCCCCCACGGCCGTGACCTGCACCTCCATTTTTCTCCTTCATTTCTCAACCGTTTTCTATCATTTTCGTTGCGTTTTAATCCTCACATTATGCTCTACAAGGTTCTATAATTTAAATCAATTGAAATGCTCTAAAACAAATCGAAACAGAAGTAACCCACTTACAAATTTTCTTGGCCGTTTCTCTCCCTAGCCGTGCCTTCCTTCTCCCTCTTGCTCCGAGCTAGAACCAGGTCTCTAACTCTCCTTCAGAGCTCTGTTTCTCTCCCTCTTTTCTGCTTCTTTCCTTCTCTTCTTTTCCACCCGAGACCACTCTCCTTTTCTCTTTATTTTCTCTCTTTCTATACCTCTCTCTCTCTCTCTCTCTCTCTCTCTCCAAGACCAACCTGCTCTCTGCCCACTTCTGCACTCCCCCACTCCCTGAATCCTACTCACACACTCAACCTCACCCATACCCCTTTGAGTGTGTAACACTCAAAGCCACACACACACACAACCGGCCCACACACACATGCACACACTGTGCACTGTTATGTACATATATATATATATATATATACACAAATAAATACATATATATATTCTCCAAATTTAAATATGCATATAATATATATATACATGCACATGTAGCATACACATAATTGTACACATACAATACACACATCACATTCTTAATAATGATAATAATAATAATAATAATAATTAATTAATTAACAATTGCAAGAATAAATAATAATAATAATAAAATTTTTTTTTCATGTTATAACATATATAAACATGGATATATATATATATATATATATTTATATAATTCTTTCTTTTTCATTTTAGATTTTTTGGTTCAAATCTCCATTGAAAGACACATCATACAAGAATTTTTAACATTACTTTCCTTTTACGTTTTTTATACGTAAAAATTAAGGTTGTTTGAAAAATAATTAGCTTGAAAAGTGGAGTAAAAGTGCTTTCAAAGGATCTTAGAAGGTATATGAATCCCAAGTAAATGATTTGTTAGATTTGGTGTAATAACATAAAAGAGACAAGAAAGAGAGAAGAGAGAAGAGAAAAACCAAAGGACTACATTGTATTAGACTGAATTCTAGTGAAAGTAAACAAGAGAGCTCCTTATATAGACGAGTGATGAGGTTGTGCATGGAAAGTATAAATAAAGGAAATAAACTATGAAATTCTAATCCTACTATAATTACACCCCCTCGTACTTCTAATATACTTTTAACACCCCCCCTCATACTCGTGGTGGGAGGTAGACCAACTTGAGTTTGCCAACAAAAATCTTTGAAAGTTGAGAGGTGACTTGTTGGCGTTATGGTTAAAATGTAAATGTTACCCAAGTTGACATGGTTGTGGAGGTGGAACCTCACTAGAGTTCATGACAACGCATGGAAGAGCGGAGCTGGAACTGAAGGCGGCGCATGAAAGCGCGGAGCTAGAACTGAAGGTAGCGCATGGAAGTGTAAATAATGGTGTGCATAGCCGAGGAACAGTGATGGTGAGGAGCAGTGACATAGTCACGATTGAGCCGAATGGTTGATCGAATGTTGACAGGGACGGTGAGGAGTAGTGACATAGTCACGACTGAGCCGGATGGTTGATTTTGTGATGATGAACAGAGACGTTACACCGTTGATTGGCAGATGTGGCGGAGGTACAAGGCCGAGATAGGTTGTTACGGATGTATGATGGTGAGAGTGATAACGACATGGTTGGAGGATTTTGCACTATAATGAGAAGATTTCGGTGGTGCAACAGTGAGTGAGTGAGTGAGACCTTCGGTCTGTGACTAGTGACAACAAGTGTCACGACCTAAAACCCACCCTATGCGGATCTCGTATCGCGGGGCCGACCTAATGGCCGTCCCTACTTTTTTCATTCTTTGTATCCATGACAACAATCTAAAATGTAAATTTAACAGTAAATTAGCGAAAGTCTTAATACAAAATATTGTTTAACAACTGAAAAATGTAAACCGATATAAACTGAACATAAAATCACTCTTAGGTGATGAGTACATGGGAGAGACTCTATTCACTTTTATCATGCTGCTCAACTGTATTCCTAAGCTCCTGACCTCCTATTGTGGTTCTGTAGCATTCTCACCTTAAAAAAAATAAGTAAATGGTGTGAATTAACAAAGCTCAGTAAGTAAAAGCCCATCTCCGACACGGGTTAGGGTTAACATAGAAAAATATGAACTCATAGGATGAACATGATAGCTAATCATGACAACAGTTGCAGTTAACGGTAAAATGCCACAATGGCCAATGAACAGTAAGTCTCAATAAACAAGTATGAGTAATGGTATAGCATGAATATGGGAAAGATCAATAATAACAGTCAACATAAAAATATACTGCCACAATAAATCAATCACAATCAAGTCCAATAAATAAGGGAACTGTCAACATGGAATTATTCATAGGGAAATGACAACATTTTATGAATTCAATAAACGTAAACATAACAACAGTCAATCATAAGTGATGCATTTACTCTGTTTAGGGTTTGGCAGACCCTCGGTCTTTTGGAGCCTAGCATACTCCCCTTAACCTCAATGCATATAAAAATGCCCTTATAACTCAATGCGTAAAAACGCCATCATTGCCATATGTCCTTTCATGGACTCGACCCGTAGGTCTGGACAACTCAGATAGCATCAAATGGATATTGTGACTGAGTACAAATCCGACATTTAATTATCTCATGATTCTTTTGTGATTCCATAAGAAGTGTATATACATGGAATAACATGCAATAGACATATAACAATAGGCCTTTCAAGGCATAGTACAACACAACAATTATGATATCGCAGTCAATAACATCCACAAGATAGAATAATATCAATTGTGGAACAATAACAGTTAGTTCGTAAAAGAGTACAAAATTTGGTAGTAATAGAAGGAATGTGGCTTGGAAGACCACATGTAAGAGATAGGGTTTGTCACGCCCCGAATTTCTACAAACCCGAGGCGCGACTGACGAGACAGAAAATAAAATAAATAAAAGGACAAAGGCAAATAAGTCCACTAAACAAGCGTCCATTCTCATCAATACATAAAATAATATGAAGTACATCACATAACTGCATCGTTCATAGGTCATTCGGGCTTAAGCCCTTACATTACAAAACATAAGTCCCACGGACCAAAACATAACAAGTGCTTCATCCTATCAAGGTATCATTGAGTCTCAAGCAGCTGGAGTATCCTCATCTGAAAAATGTTGCCCACGAATGGGTCAGCTCAACTGCTGGTATGATGAAGTGCTAATGCAAGAAATAAAGCTAAGGCGTGGCATGTGCAAAGTGTACATTTATATCTAAATGTCATTCAAAGCATCGCAGTAATATATGAATGGTATGCATGACGCACCCATGCACAACTCTATGCCACACCCATGTCTCGTTTACGGGTACTCCCCGATGGCTACGGAGTACCAATGCAATGGCCAATTTTGGGTTTTTCACCACAGGATCTACACCCTCATAATGCATAGCACCACGTGCTCAACCCACACCATATTCTCAAAGGATTCATCATATGCCAATATGCTAATGCAACCTCAATGAACATGGTTCTCAATAATATAGCATGCTTGGACAATAACATATAAACCATCAGTTGATTCCCCATGCAAGCATATCTCATATAATCAACTTAAACACATATCATGATTCACATTCATCATTCACTAACTTTTCATAAAGTACAAGTAACAGGTAAGCATGTGAACAACCAACTCCAAATCATCAAGTAAGCACATTACACATAAACACAAAATCATTCTAGTCATTCACCAAACATTCCTAACTTAACTTCATTTCTAACATTAGCAAAACACCATACCTGTCGGGTAGCCTCAACCCTAGAAGATCGTGTACGATACGTAACTGAACTGGTCAATGAAAATGCAGGAGATCAGATCGCCCTCTCCTGTCCTGTCAGTGTCCCTAAAAGCATAAATTACAACTCAGTCTATTGTCATTTGAATTTATGCTACTCATCAAATTTTATGTCTTTAATTCTTAATTTTTCATTTTGCTAAAATAGATTCTACAATTGGGTCCGAAACGTCGAAGAAAATAAGTTTAGGTTCTCGTAGAACTCAATTCGGACATCTGGGTTCAAAAGGGCAAAATAGTCATTTTGCACTTTTCACGGGTCCTTACATTTCGTGACCTCTTTTCATAAATTGGACTCCACGGCTAAGTCCGGAATGCTCGAGATAATAAATTTTTACTATTTATTTACTTAATTCGGAGTTCGTTTGACTGTACTTCTATTCAGGGGCATTTTGGTAATTTTAAAGGGTTCCACGGGTCATTTATTTTCTGGGACCTCGTATCACATCACGGACCTCACCGTTGGTCTTAGGATGTCCAAGATAGGAAGAAAACATATATGACTTGTCGTATTTGGGTTCCGGGCCATTTCGGGTTATTTACTTTAATTTAATTAAATTTTAATTAATTAAATAGAGTGTTTATATAATATATATTTATTTGTGAAGTAAAGAGGCATGGTTGGAAACCGTCCTCACTGGTCACGCGCATCTCTTCCCCACGCACGGTTCCTGGTTCGAATCTCCCCCAGCCCCCCTTTTCCTTCTTTCTTTCCTCTTTCTTTTCATTTCTTTCTCTCTATTGGGCCCAATCAAGACAGGCCCAATTCCCTTTTTAAACCCCATGACAACAGGCCCAAGGGTTCTTCTTTTAATTAAAATAGGAGAGGCCCAACCCAAGGAGGCCTAACACTTAAAATTTAAAAGAGGCCCAAAACCCTTTTTAAACAAGATGGCCCAATGCCATTTAAATTAAGACAGGCCCAACAAAACAAGTCTAAGGCAGCCCAAGTCATCCCTGCGGCTTTCCGATCACCACCTCCGGTGACCTGGCCAACGCCGGTCACCCAAAAGTCGCGTCCCATGTCGTTTTCTCACGCTTTTTACGTCGGCTTTTTGCATGTTTTTACACCAAACAATTCCTAGGATCTTAGCAATTATTTAGGGCCGTCTATGAACCTCAACATAGTTCAAATGCACTGATCCATATCAGTTTTCTGGTCATGCAACCCAGATTCCGGCCAACGGGTTTTTCCCATTTTCTTTTCATCTTTTTCCTTACTGTTTTGATTCCGATTTTATTTAAATGAGTTTCTGCACTATTAAGAATTTATTCAACCTCATTTTAACTAAATTTTACACATAAAATTTTAAAAACCTATATCATTCCAACCACCTGTAACTTGAGTTTTCTCCCTCATTCCTCAACCTTTTTAATTAACTCTTTTTGCATTAATTTTCTAATTTCATGTTCTATAAGACTCTATTATCAAACCAAGATATCATGCTTTAAAATTAAATAACAGAACCTAAACAGATACATACCTACTTCTGAATATCTTGGTGCAGTCTCCTCTTTCCCCTCAGTTTCAATTTCTGGTTCCTCTTAAAAGCTTTATGGCTGCACTATTTTTTTTTTCCACCCTGTTGCATTACATCCTGAGGACTGCTGCACCAATTCTCTCAATTTTTTTTTTCATCACAGCAACCCCATGGATCCTCCACCATAGCAGTAACCCAATCTCTCAATCTTCCCTTCTCCCTGTTGCAGCACTGCTGCTGTTCCCACTTGCGGCACAGCCACCACCAAACCCACACAGCGCAGCACACGCTGCACTTGTTGCAACGCTGCTGCTGCTCTTCTCCTTCTTTGTTCTATTACACAACACACAGGTATATGCACAATTTCTCCTGCACTGCTTCTGTACAATTTCTCTCTCGGCTGCCCACTTATTTTCTCTTCTTCTCCTTTCTCAATTTTCTCTTGTTGCAGAGCTAGACCTGCTGCACCATTGTTACTGCCGCTGGAGCTATGCAGCCGCTGCTGCCCCATTTTTCTTTTTCTTCTCTCTCTCTTTTTCTCTCCCTGTAAGCTATATCTCTGCTCTGCACCTACCTGCACCATCCTTCTATCTATTTCACTTTCTCTTTTCTACAGCTACGGCTGTAGCCTGTACTCGCACAGCCCCAATACACACATACATATTATATATTTTGTTCCGGCTGCCACGCTACTGCTGCGCCTAACTTGCTTTTCTTCTTTTTCTTTTTCTTGTTTCTTGTTCACCTTAACACACACATCACACATATATTATATATATAAACATGCCCCACTTGCAATGCCTTTCCCTCTCTCTAACAGTGTCGGCAGCCTCATTTGTTGACTTGCTTTTCTATTTCTACCTTTCCATTTTTTTGCTTTTCCCACTTCTTGTCTCACTTGAGATTATAATATGTATATATATTATAATATATTTTACAAACTACTCACCACTAGTACACTCAATAGCACACTGCGGCATTCCACATACAGATATAGATATACAATTATATATATATAGTTGTATATATATATATATATATATCTCACTCATTGCATTTTATTTTATTTTCATTTTATTTGTTTCTTTGAAAGTAATTAGGATTTAAAGAAATTCAAATATTGTCTTATAAAAAAAAAATTTATTCCAAAATTTTGAATCTTTACAGGGTTTACTTACCTTTAATCCGTATGATCTACTTTAGTACTCCGTAATTTTCTCCTTTCCCTTTGACTTGTCTATACATCAATAAACATGTCTCAGTTCTAATGTCATTTATCAAATTGTACATATCGTTACTCTAAGTATCTCTTTTACTAATTTAAACTCTACCATCGAGTCCAGGATTTAGAAGAAAATCAGTTTAGGCTTTCACGGTTTTCAATTTGGACTTCTATACCGAAAAGGGTAAAATGGTCATTATAAATGTCTATTTTTTGGGACCTAGTTTCACAAATTGGACTTCACCGTTGAGTCTAGAAGATTTGAAATAATAAAAATTTACTATTTACTTAGTTCAATCGGAGTTCGTTTGACTCACGTTTGACTTAGGGACATTTTGGTTATTTTAGCATTTCTACGGATATTTTATTTTTTGGGACTCTGTCTCGTGAAACGGACCTCATCATTGTGTCCAGAAGGTCCAAAATAGTAAATTTATACTATTCATCTGCTAAATTTGGACACCAAAATTTAAAATAACAATTAATTAATTTACTAAATTAATTACTTAACTATATATATATATATATATATATATATTTATTAGTTCCACATTTGAACACAAGTGCCCTATATTGTATTAGACTGAATTTTTCTAAAGGACTACATTATATTAGACTGAATTCTTGTGAAACTAAACAAGAGAGCTCCTTATATAGGAGAGTGATGAGATTGTTCATGAAAAGTGTAAATAAAGAAAATAAATTATGAAATCCTAATCCTACTAGAATTACACAATACTATATATGTAACCCTAATATACTTCTAACACAATTATTGTTAGTTTTTGTCCCAAAACTCATTCAAATATAAAATTGCTAAATTAATTCATATGACAACTTTAAGAGGCATTAAAAAAAAAATTAGAAATAAAAGAGAGAGATTGAGAGTCCTTAAAATAAAGAGAGAGATTTGTGTCTGTTGTATTGGAGTTTGAGAATAGTTATAAAGATTCTTATATAAGAATTTGGAATAAGAATTAAAATTTTTATAAAAGCAATGTTAAAATCATGTGCACATTTTTTTATGTGCAATAGTATAAATTATATAAAATGTGTTTAAGGGATGTAAATCCTATGTAAAAGATTTGCGAATGCTGTAATTTTTTTTAGTCATACTAGAAAAATTACAGTTCATTGGATTCGTCTTATTCTTTTCTTTTTTTTGGTGCAAATGTTACGATCAAACTTTTAAATTTTTGTTCTTTCACATAATTTAATTTAATTTTATTAGTGAGTTAAAGTTTCTCCCATTAAGGCAAGAATTCTTCCTCTACCCCTGTTTAAATGTTTTGTTCGAAATGTGTTAATTACAATTAATCTAATAAAATAAATAAATAAATATAAAATTTAAAAATAAATGAGGACTTGTTCCCGGCTATCACGGGATTTAAATGGATTTGGGGAGAAACTTTTTTTCATGGGACGGGGTTAGGGAAAAGGTCCCCTGTCCCAAACTTGTCCTGTTTCCATTCCTAGTCATTCGACATTCTTTAGTTTCTAATGATGTGTGCGATGCTACTCTATCTACAAGGAGATGGGAAAGGCTTTGAACTCTCTTCTCTGCTTTAGGTTGCTAAGTTTAATGGAAAAGTACAACTAGTTGAGTGAGAGCAAGGACCAATCCCTATTTTTATAACCCAAGCATAAGTCACCCATAAAGAAATGCTAATAAAAGGTCCATACTTAATTATAAAATCTATATCAATGCCCTGAGCGATAACACATACTTAAGGTGCACCAAATTTAATGTATCTTCACTATCACTATCAATAAATTGAGCTTACTCGGTTTACTTTTTTCCAATCAAACATTCTAATTAAACTGGTGTTTCATAAATATAAAATGTAATGAGATATGTTATTCCACTCACATAAAAAAATCTTACATTTTTCCACTCTGTTTGCCTAGATTGATATTAGAATTTTGAAAACATCTTACATTCAAAACTAAAATTATTTAAACCATCATGTAACTCTTACATATTTTAATCCCAAAATTCATATTTATTCATAATAAATCAATGTTATAACAACAATTATAATATTTTTTATTAATCATAGACTTTGGCTTTGGTATCACTAAAATGAATCATTATGCATCCTATGTGTAGCAAAATTAAAAATTTAAATTAAATAATTTCCTTGTCTTATGATTAGTCTATGATGTATACAAAATATTCATAATGGTACAAGAATCTTTGATCATAGTTACCTTTGTACTGCATTTTTCAAAACCTTTTAGACGATCGACAATAACCATATATGCATCTCGTCTTTAAACGTATCCACACAAGTGAATCCTAAACTTGAAGAAACTCTCAAGTTTCAATTGGATTCTTCAACTATTAAAGAAGAGAGAGAGACAACTAGAGACGAGAGAGAGTGGGGGGGGGGGGGGGTTGCACAACTTACTCTAGGGTAGAGAGAAAAATTTATATCTTTTGTCTCTACATGTCATATTTATTATAAAACTAACCCTAACCCTAGTCATACTAGGATTTGACTAAATTACAAAGCTATTACTATTAACTCTTAATAATAAATGTCCCTTTTAATTATTCAAATTACACATCACCGTTTTGTGTGAGACCCCTAAGGTTTATACTAATATGGTTGTAGAAGTTAATACTCAAAAGTATTACAAATTAGAATTCTTTCTAATTTAATTTGAATTGTAACCCTTTTTAATTCTCTCTTAATGAAAATAATAAATTATCTATCGCAAAACTTTACATTATATGTCACACGCTAGCTTCCAAGAGGCCCAAACTAGATGCACAAAATATGTGTAAAAATACATTAAACATCTGTACATGTGTAAGAAACTAAGTGTACACCAACAAAACAGATTGCTTAAAATTCAAACTAGTCATACTAGTCTATCAATAAAACACTTTCAATTGCATGTTATATGCAACTTTAACATACATACTGCTTTTGAAATTCATATCAATAAAATAGATACTTTTTGACTAGATTATAAACTTTAGTGTGTTAGAAAATAAATTCTCTTGTCAACTATAACCAAAACATACTAGGAAGTTCTAAAGATGGCATTAAATATCAAGAATGATTGAGAAATGGTAATATAAATATAAAGCTGATCTTTAAATCTTGAAACCCTTGGTGATACACATATCAACAAAAGTGTTGAGACAAGCATATGTTTTTCTTCCATGTATCTTTACGAGATAAAGAATTCCCACTAATTTTACAAATATTTATAATAACAGTATCAATATAAAATGTTTAACAAACAACTCTTATTACTTCTTATAAGGGAAATGTTCTCATACATAATATGAGTTTTAAACTTAAATTCCCAAAAAAGATTTATATCAGGTATACGAGGATCTTTTACAAAATGAGTAACAATTTGAAAATAAACCTATAAAATCTTGATGAAGAGATCAAAAATTATCAATCTCAATAGAGCCTTCCTCATAATTTTCTTGAAAACCAATAAAAGAGTTGTAACTTTTCTATATGTCACAATATAAGTTTGCAAAAATTATGTTAATACCACCTTTATAAAAACCTAAATTAACAAGTGACACACACTAAGAATTATGTTCAACATAATTTAATTCTTAATCTAAACCAAAATATGCCAACTATCTTAAATACGCTTATTTAAAACTTAGTCAAATAATCAATTATACTCAGATGATATGGAATCATAATCAACAAGTTTGACTCCTACATATGACTTGATATATCTAATCAATTAGGCAGTGAATCAATAATATTCATAAAATTTATAACTGTGGGGTACACCTATAATACCAAAAACTTTATCGAGAATGAAAATCACTCTACTAAATTATCTCACCAGAACAATTAAATTGCAAATAATAAAAAATTGTAAAGGTATAAAATAGTAGCATACATAATCTTTCATTACTCACTTAACTTGCACAACAAATACAATACTAGCATATCAGTTAACTAACATTTATGCGATTAAATGACCGTAATCCAATTAACTGAAAAATTAATTAGATTTATCCAGATTTGTCTAAGTAAACTGGTATAAGTCCAAATCTTGTGAGAGTAGGTGCGTCATTGCAATACATCTTTGGAGCAAGAGACCGCAACATGCTATAAGTCCTCTCTACTGTATGTTAATCCAGATAGACAACAAACACAAGTCTTCGAATAGTCTAACATCTTTGAGGCAAGAAGAACCCTTTAAACCGTGAAACTCAAAATATCTACTCTACCCCACCAAGTGATTACCCTCCTAGGGAGATGATCACGACCCGTTTGGATCCTTGATACAATTGCAATCCTAAATCAAATATATATATATACTTTCTTTAATTTATTAAGGGCACCTACGAAACCATGAAGATCAGCCCACTTCGTGAAAGCATAATCATCATGTCACATGTAACCCATAAGAATATGACTACTACTTTATGCCCATTTTGTTTTCAAATTTTTCGAGCAAATTATACTTAAAAATTTCATAAGCATATCTATATATATATATATATATGTGTGTGTGTGTGCTCAAATAGTGTCAATAAATATAACCTTCCATATTTTGAGGATGTAAAATATATTAACATATGGGTTTACTACAACCATATTCATAAACAATAATAAAATATGGCATTCCTTTATGTAAAATCCCAAAACATTGACACCATTATACTTGATCACTTTATTGGATAACATAACTCTTTAGCGGCACATTATGCAAGATGACACTAGTTCTTTCTAAAAAAATTAATGCGTAACTAAATCATTATTATTTTGACACGAAACCAAAACTAATAATGGACACGACCCACAATGTCATCCCATATGACATAAGACAAAATAAATAATTATAAGTTCATTGATAACAAGAGGCCACATAATCGATTCCATAAAATTGGAATCAAAATAATATTTTCAAAGCTTTATGCACAATATTAATAAATGCGTTAAAAATAATTTCTAGACTTCAAATTCCTAATTCATTACATTGTGATACTTTTTGAGATTCCAAACTTTAGGGCTTTTGAAGCCCGTGATCAAGCGTGTCTAATTTCATTGAGATCATAAGAAATTGATATGTATACAACTGAAATTTATGGCCTCAAGTCTTTTCGGCTGCCGAAAAAATTAACCACTTTTTTCTTAGTTTCCCTCATTAAATACATATATTTCATGTAATTAAATTACATGAACACATTCTAAAGACAATTGAAGTTTTCATGATCAAAATCAATCTAAACCATATCTGTTAGGTTTCGCTTCAACAGAAGACAAAACTTTCAAAATCATAACATAGGATGATTCATACTAATTAAAAACAACATCCTCAAGATCGGATTTTCATGGGCAACAAAAGCCCTCTATCAATTTGAATCGAAACTCATTCATTATGATCGAATTAATCAAAATCCCTAAAATGCATGTGCGGTAATCCGAAAATTAGAGCTCTAATTGCTATTGGATCAAAACCAAATTGTTTAAATTGATTATATGATTATAATCTACAAAATCCCCATAATATCTCAATCAATTTCATGGAAAAAGATGATCACTTTTGCCAAACAATTTCATACGAATTTCATGCTTTAAAATAATCCATGAATTCTTTTAATTTGAAAATCCATATAATAATATGAAATTTTATCATCAGGAAAAAACATAGCCTATGATTCTAGACATGACGACTTTGATACCACCCGTAAGATTTTAATCCAAATAACACACATGTACAATCATAAGCAATTAAAGATTAATATGACAAATAATGGTGTGTACCCGAATCCATGAATGATATGAATAAACCTTATATGATAATCTAAAACCTCATTCTCGATGTTGCCATCATTAGAGTTTGTCTACAAGAGGACGGGGATAGACTTTTCACGCTCTTTTCTGTCTTAGGTTGGTAAGTCCAATCGAGAGACATACTGTAATAGTTGAACGAGACCGAAGATCAACCCCAATATATTTATAACCAAAGTGCAAGTCGTAACCCATAAAATACTGCTTGTCAAAGAATTCACACATATCCGTAAAATCTATACCAATGTCCTACGTGATATTCGGTAATTGACTAAAATTTAATTTCATAAAAATAAACCTATTGTCCACTGTTAACTTACTGAACATTCTTTTACATTTAAACTTTACATATTTTTGGCAATTGTTTGCAATTAGGTTGTGTTGGGGCATGGAGTACCTCCAAGCAATTTGTACAAGCATTGAATTTTTGAAAAACTCTTGGGCATTCATTCGCGAGTGCTATAATTATCACGAATTGCTTGATGAAAAGCATCAAACTCTAAGAAGGAGAATGGAAGCATTGCAGTGCCGAGAAAAGGATGTGCATGATGAATTGAGAAATTCACAGTATGACTCTAGAAAGAAGCGAAAGAGAGAAGTAGAGAACTGGTTTCAAAATGTAAGACAAAAAATAACTGAAGTACAAGAGGTTGAAAAGAATGCTGGATTAAGAAGATATCTTTCACGATCGCATTTTTTGAGGATTGTTGATAAAAATATTCAAGAAGTAAACGAGCTTATTGAGAAAGGTGGATTTGCTGAGGGGCTTCTAATTGATGTACACAATAAAAAAGGAGAGGCATTGATAACAACACCATTAGTGGGTCAAACTACAACTAGGAGAAATTTGGAAAAAATTTGGAAATTCTTGATGGATGATGAGATAACACGCATCGGAGTTTATGGGATGGGAGGTGTGGGCAAAACCACCATTATGACTCATATCCATAATCGACTCTTGAAAAATCCTCATTTAGCACATCATGTATATTGGGTAACTGTGTCACAAGAATCAAGCATTCACAAATTGCAAAATGAGATTGCAAAACTTATAAGTCTACATCTTTCAGAGGAGCTTGATGAAAGGAAAAGGGCGGCAAAGTTATTCCATGCATTGAGAAGAAGAAAGAAATTTGTAGTTATTTTAGATGATATGTGGAGAGTATTTCTTCTGGAGCATATAGGTATTCCAGTTGGAGTTGAAGAAGGAAGGTTACTTGTAACTACTCGGTTATTGGAAGTCTGTCGAGGAATGCGGTGCCAACAAACTATCAAAGTAGAGCCTCTTTCTACAGAAGAAGCATGGGATCTGTTCATGAAGAACGTTTGGAGTGACAAGGTGGTTGATAAAAAAGTAGAAGAAATTGCAAGGTCTATTTCCATGGAATGTGCTGGTTTACCTCTTGCCATCGTCACAACAGCTAGAAGCATGAGAGGTGTTGATGAGATTCATGACTGGCACAATGCACTAGTTGAGCTGAGAGAACCAGCTGAGGGACTTGTGGATATAGAGGAGGAGGTACTTAAGCCACTAAAATTTAGTTATGATCGCTTGAAACATGAAAAGCTTCAACGGTGTTTCTTATATTGTGCATCATTTCCTGAAGACTACAAGATCCCAATAATGGAGTTGATAGTGTATTGGATTGCTGAGGGGTTACTGGATGAAAGAGGAACTAGGAAAGCACAGTTTGACATGGGTCATTCTATACTGAACAAATTAGAAAATGTTTGTTTGCTGGAAAGGGCCGTGGATGAAAGGCCAGATTATATTCGTATTTGTGTAAAGATGCACGATGTGATTAGAGATATGGCCCTCAATATCACAAAAGAGAATGGCTCCGCTATTTTCGAGGTGAAATCTGGAGAGCAGTCTTTGCACATCACAAATGAGAAAGAGTGGTCAGAAAATCTTGAGAGAGTTTTCTTAGCAGATGACATAATAGAAGAATATCTCTCCCCTTCCATATCTCCTAAGTGCCCCAAACTTCTCACCCTTCAGCTGCATTTTAACGATTATATCATAGAGCTTCCCAATTCTTTCTTTGTGCATATGCAGAGCCTGAGAATTTTAGACCTGTCAAAGATGTACAACCTCAAGCGTTTGCCAAATTCTATCTCCGACTTGAAGAGTCTCCGAGGATTGTTTCTTATTAATTGTCACAATTTAGAATATGTACCTTCATTGGGAGAGCTTACGGAGTTGAGGGAATTGCATCTACACAATAGTGGAGTGAAAGCAGTACCTACAGGTTTAAAGGGATTAGTCAACCTTAAATGCCTTGATCTATCTTACGTGTGGGGAATACAATCTATTCCAACTGGTTTACTACCCAGTCTTTCCAATTTACAGTGCCTCAGACTTGATGATTGTAACATTGAGGTTCAGACGGAAGAATTTATTACCTTGAGACAAATAGAGATGCTTGGTATGAAGTTCTCTAACCTGGATCAATTCAATAGCTATGTCTGTAGTAAAGATTGGGAGAGGTTGAGTCACTATCATCTTCAGTTCCACAATGGCCGTAAACGATTTCTTCTTCCTTGGCTTAAATGCAGAGAAGTATCTATTTTTTGTATTGATCATGTAATACAGCTTCCTACCAACATGCAGCAGTTGAACATAGTTTATTGCGTTCTTCCTAAGAGCTTATTGGATATTTCACCTTCTCTGAAGGAAAATATTTGCAAAGATCTAGAGAAATGTTTGATTTGGTCTAGTAAAGGGATAGAGGACCTATGGTCGTTCACCACCACCACAACGTCAGTGCCACAAAACCTTCAAGTTTTGTCAGTTTGTTTCCTGCCAGATTTAAAAAGGCTGTTCAAGTACGAGGGAATTGAAATGGGAGGGAGACCACCAGTAGAAAGTGGAACCTTTTCTCATCTAAAGCTGTTGCATATTTATAATTGTGGTAAACTAAGGTATTTGTTGACAGCTAGGTTGGTGAGGCACCATATGCAAAACCTTGAATTAATTCATGTGAGTGATTGCTCGCAAATGGAGCACATAATAATAGAAGAGGAAGAAGAAGGGATTACTGTTAGTCAAATTTAACTACTGTATTCAAGAGTTCTAAATTAAAAGAATTATAATGGAATAAAATTACAGAATAACTTAAATTCATGCATATAAAATAAAGCAATTAAATCAACATGTAAATGACAGAAAAATAAGTTTGGAGTGAGCTGGCCTGTGAGGCGTGTAATCACTGCCCTAAAGCTGTTGTGCCTCCCTACGTGAAGGTTCCAATGGTCACAGACAGCTCCAAGATACAACCCAGGCTTTGCTCACAGCTAATCTCCTCAGAGTTCACGCACACTGGGAGAAGGATGAACCGTCTAGAATCAAAGTTGCCCACACAAAGATAATATGAAAAATATGTAAAGGTTGGATGGAAGAGATTGGATTAAAGAGACTAAGAACTCTTGTTGTTGTTTTGTGGAAGAATACATAAGCCTCTATTTATAGGCATTCTGTATATCTTCCACCAACAAAATATCCCACAAAATCAATCACATGTAGCAAAAAATCAGCAATAAAATAAATAACAAGTCAACAACTAACATATCATAAAATCAGCAACAAAAATAAAAAATCAAGAAGAAGTCAAAACAAATTTTGAAACTTTCAATAATATAAAAAATATAACAATCCCCCACAAGTTTCAAAATTTATAAACTCATGAAACATATATATTATTTACATATATATTATTTACATATATATGTATAAGAAAGTTTGAGCAACTATTATACTGTGTAATAGGTGTAGGTGTCTTCTGGACTTGAACCTCACTTAGTGTTGACAGTCTCTTTCTGAAGGATCATAGTGAACTAAGTCTTGAACTAGACCCTTTGAATCAGAGTTCAACAAGTCACACACATAGTACTGATATTAGACATGGTTCGCGGGTTAGTGCTATTAAAGGCCATGCACTTGATCTTGATTTTCATGAGAGTTTCTAGAGAATAGCTCAGTTCTCATAGTCGCGGCCTCACGACAGCTCTCACTTAGGTGAGTCCTCCAAGGGTACATGTGACCTGTACCTCGCAAGAGTGTTCATGCCTTGGGCTCATTCAGGGTAAACCCTTCCTAAATGTCACATAACACAGCACACTGCCATAGGGATGAGTAGGAGCATTTTATTAAACAGCTCCTTATATAAAGTGCTGGATATATAAGTCACGCAATATGAATTGTTACTACCCATTGAACCTCCTTCATGGGGTCCCCAATCACAGAGGTTGGGTTACTTTCCTAGGTGACTTCCTTGTGAGCTTAAGCCCATCCCCCTCGACAAATCTAGGACTACACTCCTAGTTAGACCCCTCGGGTTAATTATTGATCAACAAATATTTATTTTGTTTAATTTATCGGAACAATAATTATATGGATCCATCAAGTAAATATGATCCATTTCTCATATGGGCTCATTATGTAAATATGTCAATTTATTTTAATCGAGGCAATATGGACCTATTTAAATGAAATTGGTCCATAATTTTTCTTTACAATTGATTTAAGGACTTATCATATAACTATAGTCCAATAGGCTACATTAAAGTATTTTGGAATCATTAAATAAATTTCGTGCAACATCCAGCTAGCAAAACTATTCATACTAACAGCTAATAGCCTTACAACTAGGAATCATATCTCATGTGACCAGTAATCTGCTACTAGAAACTATATGCTTAATAGTGGTCAGTATTCTTAGTAATACGAACAACCACTCATGTGGCTAGTAGTCTTGCATTTACTAGGAACTACTATTGTAAATTATTTGAGAATATTTTAATAGATATTTTCTCCCACTATTTAATGATTCATATCTTAATTTCATTGTGGTCAATAGTCTCTTAACTATAAGGAACCACAAGTATGAGTTGTAGCCAATAGTCTATTAGCTACTAGGAACTATTTTAATTTAATATAAATATGACTAGTACTCTTCAATTTATTAGGAACCGCTATTTTAAAATTTTTAATTTTATTTTTAATACACTTTCACTCCCTCATAAAAATTATGTATAGATTTTCTTTTTGTAGTTTCCCAAAACATGTATTACTCAAAAATAATAATCACATCAATTATTTTCTTCCAAATATTTATTCAAAATCATATATTACTTTCAAGTATTTAAATATTTCTCAAGCTATTATTTTAGGATCACATAATATTTAATTTACTTATACATCTTACATTCTTGTTCTTTAGCCACAAGTATTTTAAGTTTCTCTACATAAATTTTAATGTCTATGTATGTTATTTAATTCTATGTTGAACAAAAGAAACTCTACCAAATGATTTTAAATTTATGCCTCTCTTGTCAAAATATTCACATGGGGAATTTTTTAAATTGACAAGTTAAGTTTGAAAAGATAAAGATAATACTCTGGTTGCATACGCAGTATTAGACAAGTAAATTATCTCATCGTCATTATTATTGTAGAGATTTGAAAAAAATAAATTAAAATAATTAATTAAAATATATATATATATGTCCGTGGAAACTATGAAAAAAAAAAGAGGAGTGTCGGCAGCCTTGGGAGGGACACTGAAATGTGTGGTGTGTGTTGAGTGTATAGAAGAATAGAGAAAAAAAAAAAATTATTATACAGAGAGAGAGAAAAGGAAAAAACGGAGAAGAGATAGAAAAACAGGGGTGGAGGTCGCGTGAGAACAGGGAAGAAAAGAGAGAAAAAGAGAGAAAGGGAAAAAGGGAAAGAAAGAAAGGGGGGAGTCGCGCAAGGGGGCGACGGAGGAGCGACGGCGAGGAGACGATCGTCGACGGCGGGTCATTGATCGGACGGTGGATGAGATTTTTGGGAGAGAAGATCGTGACTTCGTTAGATTTCGGGGCTGGTATCGCTGCGGTCGAATGGATTCGTTGAGGCGCGATTGACCAGGTCGGTGTGTATGTATTTAATTTGTGTATGTGTGTGAAGCGCAAGGGGCAGAATCACGTTGGGCGTGTGATCGTTGACTGTATGGCTGCTACTACAGGAGTTGCGATACAGGGAATTTTAGCAGAGAGAAGCAGTAGCGTGTTGGTGTTGGGTTTTGTGGGATGGTTCATGTGTATATATATTTATATATATGTGTGTGAGTATTACGGTTTTGTGGGTCTGTAACGTTGAGGCGTGATTTGGTGTTGGAAGTGATATTGGGTAATGGCTTGAATTGATGGAAAATTTCGGGTAAATTGCTATCATTTGGATCATGTGTGAAGAGGTTTCAAATTGGGAAATGAATGAATGTGATTGCTATTGTGAAATTAGCGAGTGTAGCGGTGGAACTGCTGTTCGGCCATGGAGCAGAACCAGCAGGTACAGGGGCTGGTGTGATACCTGGAACCGTATGGTTGTTACGGTTGTTGTGATTGGAACTGTGTGTGTGGCTGTGCAGCTGTTATGCGTATTGAGGCCGATTATTCGGGTTTGAAGTAGATTGACAGGAAGACGTATGTGCAGAGGAAGAATGTTGTTGTTGGATGGATGTTGCAACGGTAGTGAAAAATGTTGTCGATGGTTTTACTACTGGGTTTCACGATTGGTGACGTTGAGGTTTCAAAAATCTGTAAAATCTAAGATTTTGACGTTGATGGTCACGGCTGGGGACATGACAGGCTTGAAGGTCGATGACATGCATGGCGTTGGGAAATCGGTGCAGATTCAGGTGGGAATTCTGATCTAGCTCGGAACTTTGAGTATAGTTGTTACAGTTTTGTGGTTCGGAGTTGACGGAGGCAATGATGCAGCAGGTGATATGTGTATATGTGTGTGTGTATGTTGCGGTTTAAGGATGGTTCCCCTTGTTTTTTTTTTTTCTGTTGCAGTTGTAATTAGGGGTGAACGTTAAGTGGATTGGGAGGTGCCAACTTCGGCCATATCGCAAGATCATGACCTAAAGTGGATTTCTGCTTCAGGTTTTAGTAATTCGGTGGTCATGGGTTGGTTCAACAGAAGATGGTGGATGACTCATTAGTAAACAAGTCTGAACCTTGTTGCAGAACATGTTAATAGTATTGAATGTTTTCACGGGAACATGAGAAATGGCTACTCAGTTGAAGGCCGGAGCAAGACACATGGTTGGGGCTTGTGACACTTGACTGCAAATTCTCCAAAGGTTGGCAGTTGGAGTGAAAGTGTACAGTCTTAATGGAATGCAACAGTAAATGGAAGTGAAGAAGTTAGTTGAATGAAGTTTAGTCTTGCTGTGGGGAATATTTCTAGCAGACATTTGGGGGTATCCTTTGGAAGTCTTGAAGATGGATTGTTGGGCAAATGTAAGGGAATTTTTGTGAAACTCAGTTCTCATATTGGTGGTGTAACACATGATTCGGTTGCTGGGAGTTCAGTTTAGCCACAGGTTTTTCGTTGACATATGGGTTCTTCAAAGTAGCAACGGCCAAGGACAGGTTGACGCTTGGGGGATCGTTACATAGAGCTGTTCCCAGCGTTACTTGAGGATTTGAATGAAGCCATGTCTAAAGAGATTGAGAAAGAAAAGTTCTTCAATATCTGATGGATGGGATCAGAATCTGTCAGGATCATCATCTGCTTGAGGGAAAAAGGCTGAAGAAGGAACCGTGGAGTAAAGATAAACCTGGTTGATTGGATTGCATAGTGGACACAGCTTAGTGGGGTTGAGATAACCCGATCAGGTATGGTACTTTACTAAGTAAGGAATAGAATTAAATTAGGATTGATGTGCATCTTGCTTGAATGCTTTTTTTGTGCTTGTCTGCTAATAGAAGATCACATAGGAATGATTGCTTCTTTGAGTGGATTGTTTATATGTTTCCATGTTCTTTATGATTATTTGGGAGTTGTGATTTACTTCTTGAGTTATTATCATATGTGATTCACGTTCTAAACGGTTTATTGATATTGTGACACGTGGGTTTGCGTAAGTGTTGAGATTGATTGAGTATGACACGTAGATTGTGGATGAAGTCTTGTGATTTAATTTTAAATGTAATACATTATGTAAAGCATGTTGCATATGCTTATGAAAGTGATGTTTCATTTGAATTGCATTATTGCGTGATGAAATCATGGCATATTGGCATTGTGTGATTCCTTGAAAGCATGGTGTGGGTCAGCACGAGGTGCTGGTGCATTATGAGGGTGTAGATCCTGTGGTGAAAAATCCAAAATTTGGCCATTGCATTGGTACTCCGAGCCATCGGGCGAGACCCGTAAATGAGACATTGGTACTTCGAGCCATCGGGGAGTACCCGTAAACGAGACATGGGTGTGACATGGAGATGCATGGGTGTGTCACGCATGATTGCTTGTACATTGTGTTGATGAATTTGTGAAACGCGATATAGAGTTTTATACAGATGTAGTTTGTACATTGCCAGTATATTATATGAATGATTAGGGAGGCATGTAGACATATATGTACACTCGCACATGCCACGTCTTAATTTTGTTCCCTGCATTAGTATTGTATCATACCAGCATGTTGTCGCTGACCCATTCGTGGGCACAGGTTTCAGATAAAGCTCCTGGTACGCGGGACTTGATGAAATCTTGGAGAAAGGAGAAGAAATGAATTTGGAAGAGTATTTGGGCCCTTGGGGCGTATTTAGATATTATAAAAGATTGATGTGTTTTTGAAAAGAATGGAAATGACATTGTATGTTGTAATAAATAATGAATTCGTAATCTTTTAGTTTAAGTGTAGGAGTAGACACGATGGATTGTATAAGTAAGTGATGTATATCTAACTTTGATAGAGTTGTGGCCATCGAGTGAGGATGGATTGTGACTGTTGTATATACATATGATGTATTGTGTTTATCAGGGGGAAAAAGGTTCGAAAAAACAAAGG
Source organism: Nyssa sinensis (assembly GCA_008638375.1). Taxonomy (NCBI): domain Eukaryota; kingdom Viridiplantae; phylum Streptophyta; class Magnoliopsida; order Cornales; family Nyssaceae; genus Nyssa; species Nyssa sinensis. Next base: position 27,641 of record VIRR01000555.1, on the reverse strand, counting down.
AGGTGCTGCCGAAATTTTTAGAAAATTAAAGAACTCTATTTAATTTTTCGTAAATTCATAAATCTGTTTAATTATCTTTTATTTTATTTACTTTCTGTTCGTCAGTCGCACCTCGAATTTCGGTCAGAAATTCGGGGCGTGACAATTATTATTTTTAAGTATATATAAATATATAAATTTTTTAAATAGATATGGCATTGGGATTGCACCATATGAGCCGTTCATACCTAGTTTACATATAATTATTACTTGTAGAGGAGTGACTAATAGTATAACTATGAAAGTATAAACTAAAGATAATTTCACACCTTTTGTCCTAATTTTCAAACTAATCACGGTGATCATGCTTATATTACACAACATAGATTCCCACCCATTCAATTTTCTTTATATGATTTTTGTTCTTAATAAAACTCAAAAACAAGGAAGTGTTGAATCATAAAAATTTTGTAACCCTTGTTATGATCTACCATCGTAGAACTTATCTCATATTCAACCATTAAGCTCAACATGCAAGCTCCTATATGTTTAATAATATTTGTGTGTTGATAGATATTTATTGGGAAACACAAAGTGTCTAACTGAACTAATGACTTAAAAAACTAAATTCAATTAGTTAATAACGGTAAAATAAATTTCACTTTCCCAAATCCCATTAATTAAGAATATCTCAACAACTCCTACAAAAGATTAAAAATATGTATTTGACTTGTAAATAATATCAACTTAATCCCACAATTTAATATTTTGTTAGGATTTGTTACTATTTTTAGAAGCTATTTTGTAGGAGTAAATTATGTATGTAATTCACCGAGTGTTCTCCTAATTATCAAGGATTTTATAAAATAGATACATATTATAATATTTTGGTATCCCACCTCTTATCAAAACTGGTATCATTTTTTTTTTTTTGTATTATAATATATTATATTATATTGTTTTTAAATTTTATTTTATATAGAAAAATTAAGTTATTAGATATAATGTGATAAATTTGAATGGTTAACAGAAAGATATATCAAATCTATACATCAAATATAATTATACATGCATATATAATTATACATTTCATTTAAATAACGTGGGGCTACCAATTTCATTTTGTTAATGCTTTTCACAAAATACTCTCACCTCTTATAATCGTGAAGCATCGTTTCCTATACATATTTATATATATATAAATAAAATTGAAAATAAATAATAATAATGTTTTTATTATTATTATTTTTATTTTTATTTTTTAATAGTAAATAAATAAATATGAGTGAATCGCTAAGAAAAGAACGCTAACCAGTAAGTTTTGATGAAATGTGTTAACATACAATTAGTATAATCCTGGAAGTAAATTCCTAGATATTAAATTCTCTTTCAAACTCTGGGTTTTCTTCAAATATACATATTTATCCAACACCCATACATCATGAATAGGGTACTGATTAACTCACAAATGGAAAACAACTACTTTCTTTAGCAATTAATTTATTATGACTGCAATTTTAATTTTTATTTTTTTGGACATATATATTTAGCCAATAGGTTGATGGTAACGGAGATTTCACCAAACGGTTTGACCCACAAAAGAAGATCTGCCTTGCGACTATTGTATTATCACGTGTTTGGCTTTCCAAACTTTCCTACATGCTCTTCTTTTTTATTTTATTTTATTTTATTTATATATATATATAGATAGGCTTTCAGGATAAAGAATCTTATTTAATTATAGAATTCTACTTGATTATATATATATATATATATATATATATATATATATATAGATAGGTTTCACAGGAAGTGCAAGATTGTGAGACAATTAAAAACAAGTCTGCACGCAAAGGTGTGTTTTCACAGTTATCAACGTATAATCAAACACAATAATATATATATATATATATATGTAAGGTTTATCTATTTATCTATATATATATATATAAAGTTTATATGTATGTAAATAATATATGTACGATTCTACTTGCAAATATTCAGTAAACATGAATTAGTGTTTTAATTAATCTGTTATTCTTTTATATAACTAAAACATATAACAGCTTTAGATTGTTAGTCAAATTTAACTACTGTATTCAAGAGTTCTAAATTAAAAGAATTATAATGGAATAAAATTACAGAATAACTTAAATTCATGCATATAAAATAAAGCAATTAAATCAACATGTAAATGACAGAAAAATAAGTTTGGAGTGAGCTGGCCTGTGAGGCGTGTAATCACTGCCCTAAAGCTGTTGTGCCTCCCTACGTGAAGGTTCCAATGGTCACAGACAGCTCCAAGATACAACCCAGGCTTTGCTCACAGCTAATCTCCTCAGAGTTCACGCCCACTAGGAGAAGGATGAACCGTCTAGAATCAAAGTTGCCCACACAAAGATAATATGAAAAATATGTAAAGGTTAGATGGAAGAGATTAGATTAAAGAGACTAAGAACTCTTGTTGTTGTTATGTGGAAGAATACATAAGCCTCTATTTATAGGCATTCTGTATATCTTCCACCAACAAAATATCCCACAAAATCAATCACATGTAGCAAAAAATCAGCAATAAAATAAATAACAAGTCAACAACTAACATATCATAAAATCAGCAACAAAAATAAAAAATCAAGAAGAAGTCAAAACAAATTTTGAAACTTTCAATAATATAAAAAATATAACAATTACTACTGAAAGGAATTCTATTCTCACATTCTCCAAGCTACGGACTTTGAAGTTAGTCGATGTACCAGAATTGAAGAGCATATGTATAGGGACAAAGACAATGGTTTGTCCTTCTCTTCAAGAAATTTATGTATTCAATTGTCCCAAGCTTAAGAGGCTTTCTCTCTCTACTTTGAACGTGGATGATAGTAGAAGAACATCAGAGACCCAACTTGATTCTCTCATAAAAATCAGAGGACAAAAAGAGTGGTGGGATTTGTTGGAATGGGATAACCCAGAAGCTAAATCTGCTCTTCAATTCTCAATTTTTGAGGTATGTTTTCTGAAGTTTTCATAAATTTTAACAAATATTTCTAATACAGCTATACTGTTCAATGTAATGTTTAGCTGCTCTGAAAAATGAGTGCTTTAATGTATTTGCAAAGGCAACCCCCCCCCCCCCCCCCTTTTTATAATTTGTTATCTCAAAAAGAGGAAATTTTTTTTCTCCTATTAATTTATCAGTTTGAGAAAACAGAAGAATGATGCTTAGGTTTGAAAAATGCATTTCACGAATGATATTAATCCCCTTTTCTTGTTCATTTCATAAAGGAAATGGAAATGGAAATTTTTGGTGCAACTATCCCATTCAATTAAATGCTTATCATTCCTTTGGAAATGGTTTTTGTTTTTTCACTTAATTCCGAAAGCAGCCCTGTTTTGTTTTTGAATTCATTTTTTTCTTTCAAAAGGTTTAAAAATTTCTCCCGTTATTTTAGAAACAGAATGAAATATACAGTGAAAATGGACTATCATTACATGAATCACGTTACCAAGTATTCCTATTCACTTAATTCTGGTTTTTTCTTTGATATGTAGGAAATGGGCTTTTCTGGAAGATACAAAGACTTTGCAACTTGGCCAACATCATGCTATGAAGATTTTTTGCTCTTGATTGGCTTCCCCCTTGGGTGTCAACCTAGTTGGGATTTTTGGGTCTAGCAATGATGCAGTAGATATGTCCTTCAGTTTTGATGCCTTCTTTGTTTTGTATCTATCAATTTTACTTGTATCTTTGATTGTACTCCTCATTTGGCATCAATATATTTTTATTCTTTTACTGATAAAAAAAAAATCTTAATAAAATTAGGAAACCAAAATATCCTAAAAAGTAGTTCAATTTTTTTTTTTTTTTTTGGTCTTAGGTCGTATTGAGTCATCAAAGATCCGGCAAGTTATCAGCCGCTTGTTCCACATCAATATTTTAAGTTGTGAATGGTTTTCATGAAACTCTTTTTATGTTAATTTGTTTGTCTTCGGTTTTATTTCCAGCCAACAAAAAAATTATTGACACAAAAGTAACAAAATTTGATATTGGATTATAGAAGACACAAAATCATATATATATATATATATATATATTTATTTAATTATTTGTTACAACTTGGATCTGTAACTATACAGAACATGCATTGCTTGATTATTTGACGATCAATTGTTAGCTCTATTACTTAAACTTTTAGTCTTATCTTACCTTCTCTTCTTGTTGTTATCTACATAAATGTATTCGTTTGTTTTTGGCGGGATGTAGGAAATGATGGAGGCAATTCTAAGCACAATTAAATATTCAGTTGTAAATAATTTGTGTGTTTGAAATGGCTACAATACTTTCGCAAACTAGTATTAAAAAATATAAGTTGTAAAGTAGATGTTCCATCTATCTCTCTTCCTCTTCAATGTTAGCCTAAAAGCCAATTTCAATACAATGCAGAGAATAAAAAGATCTTAAAAATAAATAGAGCCAAGTGACTATCATTGTATCGATAACTTATAGCTGAATTTGAAATTGCAACTTCCCCTTTAGAAAAAAAACAAATGAAGTCACTGAGCCTTTAATATCAATTTGTTATTTGACAATATGTTATTTGCAAAAACATATAGATAAGTTTTTTAAAATGTTTTGATCAATATGTTAAATTATTTAACAATTATATTTTTTTTATTTGACAATTTTCTTAATTTTTAATTCATTCATGTAAGAATTTTTTGATATTTTTTAACAAAATAATTATACAAAAAAAAAAAACCGTTTTCTCTCAAAATCTCTCTACATAACAAATCAAATGAGGGAAAATGGTATCAATTTACTTCAATATTTTCTCCTCTCAATCATCCTATCCAAACAAGTTGTAAAAAATTAGAGGACTTTTTTCAAATATATATATATATATATATATATATATACACACACACACACATATACTCAATTTAAATTTAATATGAGTTTGAGTAATGTATTACAAATATCTTTATGCATAGGTTTTATTTAAGTATAATAAAAAAAAATATAACATATAAAATTGGTAAATATAAGAATGTGAAAGAGTGTGAGTATAATATAAAAATTATTTCAAAATTTAAGATAAAAAAACAAGAGTATTTAGAAGTTATTTATTCATTGTCACTACACAGATAATTAAAATTTTTTGCTAGGCGTACTTATTATAATGCTTTGCCCTCTTAAGGATAATTTGGCAAGGCGTATGATTTTTTTGGTCTCTTCTTGTGATTTTTGTGGCAATCTGCAAGAATCAACTCTTCACATTCTAAAAAATTGTTGGGTAGCTAGACAAACTTGGTGTCTTTCTCCTTTGGGACTTCAAACTGACGTGTTTTATTCTAATTCTTGTCAGGAATGATTTACTGAGACTGCTATAAGTTTGGATTCTGAAAATTTTAATATGTTTCTTACTATTGCTTAGGCTTTATGGAAGAATTGTAATGAAGCAATTTTCGAACAAGATGGTCGTTCTCCTCCTGATATTATTATATTTGCAACTACCTTTCATGCATATTTTATGAATGCACAACACATATGTTCCTTTCCCACTTTACTGAATGTCCAAAATACCCTTACTGAATGACTATATAACCCTAATAAATGATAATGTAAATTGAAAATTTGACCTTGAAGTACAAAATCCATTACAATAACTAGTCTTTAACATCCAACAATGGTTTAAATTAAGGAGAAGCAACTATATTTGCAAACGAGCTTGTATAGAGCACAAATTGGCTAACTAAAATCTTATATCTTTCTCTAAAATCACACACACTTTCCCTTCATTCAAGCTCTCTCTCTTCATTCAAGCTCTCTAACAGAGCTTTTATTCACATTTTTTTTTCTTTCTAAAAATGATGAAAAATAAACACACATACACAGACATAACTCATCCATGGATTGATTAAAAATTTTTAGTGCCTCTTCTTCATTCTCTCTCAATTTCCAGGAACTCATTTGGACCAAAAATCCTCAGTTGCAGACACACACATATACATATAACTCATCCATGGATTGATTAAAATTTTGTAGTGCCTCTTCTTCATTCTTTCTCAATTTGCAGGAATTTATTTAGACCAAAAACTCCTCAGTTGCAGACATCCAACCCCGCCCCCCCCCCCCCACACACACACACACATATATATATATATATATATATATATAACTCATCTATGGATTAATTAAAAAATTTTAATGTCTCTTCTTCATTCTCTCACAATTTGCCGGAACGCATTTGGACCAAAACTCCTCAATTACAGACATCCAAACCACGCTTTACTGTCATCTCTCAATTGGCATCTCATCACAGTCAATGCTTGAAGCACACCAAAAAAAAAAAAATTACATTATGGTTTACAACTGATTGAACAAGAATGGCAACCCGGTGAACACCTCCATCATCTCTTAGAAACCTTACCCAACCAAAATACCATAATCCTCTACGAAAATCCCTACAACCATAGTCTAATCACCAAAAACACTTGTGAAATCTTGCTTAAATTAAAGGTCCCAGTGTCATCAATCCATCAATGAATAGAGAGGGGGCTTAAAGAGAGAAACCATTGTGCGTGACTGTGTGTGCGCGTGTTTGTGTGTACACTCACTCTCTGTGTGTCTGTAATTCGTATTAAATTTCCGTGCATATATATATATGATTGTGTGTTCTGTGTTCTATTTGTATGTGTATATGGTAGAGAGAGAAAGAGATTAGAGAGAGGGCCACCGATATGAGAGAGTGAGACATTGCTAGAGAAGGAAGGGAGAAGAGTTAGTTACCGACAAGGAGGTGAGACCCACTTTGGGTTTGTGGGCTGATTGTGGGGGCGACGGTGCAGGCGACGACGATGTAGGTGTTGGACGTGGTTGAAGACGACTAGGGTGATCTTGGTGGCCGCCGTTGATGGATTTATGATGTGCCGACGAAGATGATGGCCGACGGCACATGTTTCAGTGGTGATGGTCGGGCAGTGTAGCGTGGGGGAAAGGAGCGAAATCTTAGAGTTAGAGTTAGGGTTAACAAGCATTTATGTCTGGATACTTTTGAGAGTTAGAGTTTTAAAAAAAATTTAAAGAAGTGTTTTGAAAAGTAATTTATTAAAATTTGAATCATTGTTTGGTTTGATTAATTTAAAAAAAAGATAAAAAAGTAAGTTATATTTGGTTATGTTTTTAAAATAAGATTTTTAATTTCAAATTCTTTTTTTTTTCAAAATTATTATTATATACTGGAAAGCCTTGATTATTATTATTATTTTTTTTTTTATAGAAAACGGTCATCCAATAAAAGGCATGGCTTACATGATCTTTATTTAGGAAGATCAACTGCTTTCCTAACGAATAAGACCGTTGACGAATTTAAGATCAATGTCCTATTCGCTTGGGATGACTATTTATTTTTTAAATATATGAAATTTATATTTTTTATTATTTTATTATAATATTTTTTAAAAATAAAAACTGTCCCCCCTTTATTTGTTTAGATTTTAAAAAATAAATTTTTAATTTTAAAACGTGGGATACGCTATTGACAAATTATTAATTTTAATTTTTTTTACTATTTTATAATTCAGATTATCATATCTAAATACATTTTCACAATTTTAAAAAAATCAATATTTTGAAACAAATTATATCTGAATTACATTTTCACAATTTTTAATATTCTTAAAAAATGTGTTTGGTTATGTTTTTACTGTATTTTCACAATTTTTAATATTCTTAAAAAATGTGATCGAAATTTAATACATTTAATTAAATATGATATCAAAAATTTAATTTTATTCAAATTTAATAATTAATTTAATAAAAATAACAAGATTTAACAAATTTGATTAATTAATATAACATATATTAATTATTAAATTATATAATATTTTGTAAAATTAAAGTTATATATCATAAGTTTGGCATATTATAAAATAATATTTTATATGTATAATATAAATTATAATATAATATTTTATAAATATAATATATATTAATATCATTGTCAAATTAAATAAAATTTAATTTGATAATTAATTTCTTGGAATTTGAACCATTCTTTGGATTTAATTTCTTGGAATTTGAACCATTGTTTGAATTTAAGATTAAGTTTTGGATTTTGTTTTTTTGTTGACTAAACCAACAAGTTTTTAAAATGTGAAATGAAAAAATCTGTTTTTAATTATAACCAAACACAGCCTTAGCTTTTTGCAATATTTAATATATTTTAATCAATAAGTAATTTAGTAATTGCAATTTTGTCTTGTTTTGGAAGACAATTGTGATAGTTTTAAAAATTACAAGGGAAATATGAGCAATTATCAGAAATTAAAAAAGACGCAAGTGTAATTAATCTAAATAGATTTATCCCATTTTCACTCCTACCCCAAGGCCAGTTACCTATCAAAAATGAATTATCCCATTTTCTCTTTTTTTTCTTCTTTAATGCAGTTAAAGGCAAAATTCATGCTTTAGAATGCAGTTATAAAGAAAATCATCCTCATCATGAATATTTTAATAATCTCTCGATGAAAATAAAACAAGTCGTTTAAGTGCTTTCAGCAACACAATGGACTTTATTCTGTTGTCTCCCTATAAAGTGTAATGAACTCATACAGTCCTTGGAGGGTAATCCACTAATCTGATGAAATGGGCTTAACTGGATGCTACTGCTTTGAGCTATAAGTTTGGTTTCAAAAGATCGGATTGCTGTAAGTGTTCCATACTTGCTTTTCTTGTGATGTTTGTCAATCTGAATCAAAACGCAAATCCAGAAATTTAAAAGGGTTGCTTTGGGCAAAATATGTTGTTTGTCTCAAACATTTGTGGTTCACTTATTAATTGCAGCTCTCTCGTTTTAAGTAGATTCATGCATTTGTTATTCTATCAAAGATCCTTCCTTCCATGTGTTACATACTGTGCCCAGTATGCTACATTTACTTTGTATAACTTTTAGTGAAAACTTCAATATATATGGTCATTTCTAATCTGTTTGGTGCTGCAATTTGCAGCTTGCAATAAGGGGAGAGAGAATTTGAGTGTCAAACATATTTCTAGTTTTGGTTCCCAATCAGGCTGTTGTACAGAAGGCTCAAGAATCACCAAAGAAAAGGGAAAAGTTATTAGTAGCTGAAGTCTCAGCTGGTGTTTGAATACATAAAAAACATTCATGATGGGCTTTCAAAGGAGGAAGAAGAATCAGCAAATAATCTGCTTTCATGTTCTTTTATTAAGATCTCACAATCTTATATAGTATCAGTATAATATAATCGGTACGAGAATTTATTTATTTGATCTTAATAACAATAGCTAATGTCGTATATAGTAATTTTTTTAAAATGTCTATTTCATATTTTTTTATTACATTTTTTCAGTTTTGTACAAATTTTTTTGATTTCTTTTTTCAAATGTCTTTTTATGAAATGAAAATAAGTTATTCATATTTAATTAAAAAATAAAAAAATTCTTTAAAATAAGTTAAAAAAAATTGGTTAAAATTAAAAAAATACAAAAAAATTTATGAAAGGAGTAATTTTGTTACTTTGAAAAAAAAAATTGACTAGAGGAGGTTATTTGTAGTTTGTCAAGTAAAATAAGGGAGGTCAGTGTAATTGTCAGAAATCTAAGAAAATGAAAGTATAATTTATCCTTCAATTTCATATTTTCTTTTATTCGTGGTTTAGACTTTAGAACCCCAAAAATAGTAGCTTGATTCTACTGTAAATTTGTTTAACATTCATGTCAATGTATTGATGATCCCTTTGTATTTGTGGAGATGTCAATCCATGCTAGAGCCAAGGTTCTGGAAAACTGGTGAAGCCCAAGTTCTTTAAAAGGGTCCAGTGTTCAGTGGTTAGGGTAATTTTAATGATAAAGATCATTTTAGTCACGTTAAAGTCAAATTTTTATAATGTTGTAATGTCATAAAGTTATATTTTGATATTTCTGTTCTAATAATTAAATGCTATTTTTTGACAAAACTACTATTTTTCTTCTCAACTATCATTGTAATTTGAGCATAAAATAAGAAAAAACCATGGTCAAATCTAGATTATATATTTGAAATAATTTGAACTGTTGAGATAAATAATAGTTATTAAAATAAAAATTATAATTAAAAGAAAATTTATATGCAGCTTTTTAATGACATTTTAATATTTTATAAACTTATATATATATATATATATATTGTTCAACTTAAAGCATACAAAAATTATTAATATCCTTTTGAACTATAGATTATGTTTTTTATGCTTACTCGTGTCATAAATTTTTTTACTTATAATACTTTTAACTATAATTAAAGTAAAATTTACAAATATAAATAAGATATATATAAATACATATATAATTATTTTAGCACTCTAATAATTAATATTATAAAATATTTGTTTAAAAATAATATTAATTATTAAGTAATAAAATTATTAATTATCTATTATAGAATAAAGTTAATTATTAAAAATTTATTAATTATTAGAGATTATTAACTTATTAAATAATAAAAATGCCTTTGGTTAACTATTTCTTGGAGCTCAAATCGCACTTTTCCGTTATATTATTGTTTGGGTTGTTTGGGTCAATCGACTGGGCCGCGTTTTCGGAATGGAGAGAAGCCCAAAATGAACGTTTGCTTTAAGCGAGATCTGGACATTCAACTAATCTTTGCGGGGTCGAAGGATGTTTCCTCTTTTGTTTTGATATGACTTTCTTCTTTTTATTTTTTTTAATTATTTTTTAAATCATTATTTTAATTAGGAAAAGGTAGAATACAACTAATCTTTGCGGGGTCGAAGGAAACAGCACCGCTGTTTCGTGTTTTGTTTTGATATGACTTTCTTGTTTTTATTTTTTTTAATTATTTCTTTAAATCATTATTTTAATTGGGAAAAGGTGAAATACAACTGATCTTTGTGGGGTCGAAGGAAACAGCACCGTTGTTTCGTGTTTTGTTTTGAAATGACTTTCTTGTTTTTATTTTTTTTTAATTATTTCTTTAAATCATTATTTTAATTGGGAAAAGGTGAAATACAACTGATCTTTGTAGGATCAAAGGAAACAGCACCGCTGCTTCGTGTTTTGTTTTGATATGACTTTCTTGTCTTTATTTTTTTTAATTATTTTTTTAAATCATTATTTTAATTGGGAAAAGGTGAAATATAACTAATCTTTGCGGGGTGGAAGGAAACAGCACCGTTGTTTCGTGTTTTGTTTTGATATGACTTTCTTGTTTTTATTTTTTTTAATTATTTCTTTAAATCATTATTTTAATTGGGAAAAGGTGAAATACAACTAATCTTTGCGGGGTGGAAGGAAACAGCACCGCTGTTTCGTGTTTTGTTTTGATATGACTTTCTTGTTTTTATTTTTTTTAATTATTTCTTTAAATCATTATTTTAATTGGGAAAAGGTGAAATATAACTAATCTTTGCGGGGTCGAAGGAAACAGCACCGCTGTTTCGTGTTTTGTTTTGATATGACTTTCTTATTTTTATTTTTTTTAATTATTTCTTTAAATCATTATTTTAATTGGGAAAAGGTGAAATACAAATAATCTTTGCGGGGTCGAAGAAAACAGCTCCGCTGTTTCGTGTTTTGTTTTGATATGACTTTCTTGTTTTTATTTTTTTTAATTATTTCTTTAAATCATTATTTTAATTGGGAAAAGGTGAAATACAACTAATATTTGCGGGGTCGAAGGAAACAGCACCGCTGTTTCGTGTGTTGTTTTGATATGACTTTCTTGTTTTTATTTTTTTTAATTATTTCTTTAAATCATTATTTTAATTGGGAAAAGGTGAAATACAACTAATCTTTGCGGGGTCGAAAGAAACGGCACCGCTGTTTCCTGTCTTGTTTTGATATGACTTTCTTGTTTTCATTTTTTTTTAATTATTTCTTTAAATCATTATTTTAATTGGGAAAAGATGAAATACAACTAATCTTTGCGGGGTCAAAGGAAACGGCACCGCTGTTTCCTGTCTTGTTTTGATATGACTTTCTTGTTTTTATTTTTTTTAATTATTTCTTTAAATCATTATTTTAATTGGGAAAAGGTGAAATACAACTAATCTTTGCAGGGTCGAAGGAAACGGCACCGCTGTTTCCTGTCTTGTTTTGATATGACTTTCTTGTTTTTATTTTTTTTAATTATTTCTTTAAATCATTATTTTAATTGGGAAAAGGTGAAATACAACTAATCTTTGCGGGGTCGAAGGAAACATCACCGCTGTTTCGTGTTTTGTTTTGATATGACTTTCTTGTTTTTATTTTTTTAATTATTTCTTTAAATCATTATTTTAATTGGGAAAAGATGAAATACAAATCTTTGCGGGGTCGAAGGAAACAGCACCGCTGTTTCGTGTTTTGTTTTGATATGACTTTCTTGTTTTTATTTTTTAATTATTTCTTTAAATCATTATTTTAATTGGGAAAAGGTGAAATACAACTAATCTTTGTGGGGTCGAAAGGAACAGCACCGCTGTTTCGTGTTTTGTTTTGATATGACTTTCTTGTTTTTATTTTTTTTAATTATTTCTTTAAATCATTATTTTAATTGGGAAAAGGTAAAATACAACTAATCTTTGCGGGGTCGAAGGAAACAGCACCGTTGTTTCGTGTTTTGTTTTGATATGACTTTCTTGTTTTTATTTTTTTTAATTATTTCTTTAAATCATTATTTTAATTGGGAAAAGGTGAAATACAACTAATTTTTGCGGGGTCGACGGAAACAGCACCGCTGTTTCCTATCTTATTTTGATATGACTTTCTTGTTTTTATTTTTTTTTAATTATTTCTTTAAATCATTATTTTAATTGGGAAAAGGTGAAATACAACTAATCTTTGCGGGGTCGAAGGAAACAGCACCGCTGTTTCCTGTCTTGTTTTGATATGACTTTCTTGTTTTTATTTTTTTTAATTATTTCTTTAAATCATTATTTTAATTGGGAAAATGTGAAATACAACTAATCTTTGCGGGGTCGAAGGAAACAGCACCGCTGTTTCCTATCTTGTTTTGATATGACTTTCTTGTTTTTATTTTTTTTAATTATTTCTTTAAATCATTATTTTAATTGGGAAAAGGTGAAATACAACTAATCTTTGCGGGGTCGAAGGAAACAGCACCGCTGTTTCGTGTTTTGTTTTGATATGACTTTCTTGTTTTTATTTTTTTTAATTATTTCTTTAAATCATTATTTTAATTGGGAAAAGGTGAAATACAACTAATCTTTGCGGGGTCGAAGGAAACAGCACCGTTGTTTCCTGTCTTGTTTTGATATGATTTTCTTGTTTTTATTTTTTTTTAATTATTTCTTTAAATCATTATTTTAATTGGGAAAAGGTGAAATACAACTAATCTTTGCAGGGTCGAAGGAAACAGCACCGCTGTTTCGTGTTTTGTTTTGATATGACTTTCTTGTTTTTATTTTTTTTAATTATTTCTTTAAATCATTATTTTAATTGGGAAAAGGTGAAATACAACTAATATTTGCGGGGTGGAAGGAAACAGCGGATATGACTTTCTTGTTTTTATTTTTTTTAATTATTTCTTTAAATCATTATTTTAATTGGGAAAAGGTGAAATACAACTAATATTTGCGGGGTCGAAGGAAACAGCACCGCTGTTTCGTGTTTTGTTTTGATATGACTTTCTTGTTTTTATTTTTTTTAATTATTTCTTTAAATCATTATTTTAATTGGGAAAAGATGAAATACAACTAATTTTTGTGGGGTCGAAGGAAACAGCACCGCTGTTTCCTGTCTTGTTTTGATATGACTTTCTTGTTTTTTTTTTAATTATTTTTTTAAACCATTATTTTAATTGGGAAAAGGTTGGATACAGCTTTGGATAATTATTTTTTAAAATCATTATTATTTTTGTATATTTTAAAGTTTTTAAAAGTCTATTTCCTTAGTTAGACTTTTTATATAATTCATTAACTATTTTATATCAATAATTTTAATTTTTTATTAAAAGTATTATTAATTAATATTAAATTATTATACTTCTTTTCTCTAAAGTTTCATGTTTGCTCCCATCACGCAAATTTATTAAAATTTTTTATAATTATTTAATCTTTAAATTTATAGTTAAATATTTTTTTAAATAAATTTGCTCCTCTTGATAAAATCTAATTGTGTTAGCATTATTGAATATTTTTTTAGTATAAGAGTGGTTGGTTTTCCGTAAAATCCAAAGAATTGGAAATTTGGGAAAAGATGGAATACAGCTAATCTTTGTGGATTCAAGGAAATGGCCCAATTATTTTCTGTTTTGTTTTATTATGACTTTTTTGCTTTTCTTTTGAAATATTTTTTTTATTATTAATTTAATTGAGAAAAGGTGGGATACAGCTATGGAGGTAATGGTCAGGCAGAATGGAGGTAATAATAGAGTTAATGAAGGCTCATAGGGCCAATTGACTCTTCAAATTATTATTATTATTTTTTTTTTGAGAAATGCTTTAGACACTTACGGTATTGGACCATCGTGATATCATTAATGCGTGAATGATACGTCTCAAATGTCTGAACATCACACACTAAATAAAATAAAAAATTATCAAAAAGAGTTATGAGACGCTGTTGTACGCTGTTGCCAAAGTTTCTTTGACCGTTGAATCAATAAATTATTTGGAAAAGTGTGATAAGATGAAAAAAAAAATTTATATTTAATATGAATTTTGTTTGATAAATTTTAATTTTTAAAATTTAAAAATATAAATTTTATTAAAAATAAGTTATAAATTAAAAAATATTGAATTAAAAAATATTTTTTAAAAAATTGATCAAATTAAAAAAAAAAACATAAAAAAGATTATTTTGTTATTTTTTTTAAAAAAAAAGAAACTTGAAGAAAGTATTCTCAAAAAAAATAAGAGAGATAAAAAATCTAAGAAAATATGAGTATAATTCAAAAATAGTAACTTGATTTTGTACTGAAAATTTGTTTAACATTCTTGTCAACGTATTGATGATCCCTTTATATTTGTGGAGATGTCAATTCATACCAGAGCCTAGGTTCTGGGAAAACTGGTGAAGCCCAAGTTCTTTCAGCAGTGTTGTAATATTAAAAAATTATTTCTTTGATATTTTTATTCTAATAATTAAATGCTAAATTTTGTTTCAATTACGGTTGTAATTTGAATATTAAAATAAGAAAAAAATTTAATCAAATTTAGATTATATATTTGAAATAATCTGAACTGTTGAAATAAATAATAATTATTAAAATAAAAATTTTAATTAAAAAATTTTTAATTCAGACAAATTTTAAAAATATAAATAACTAATTATTAAATTACCTTTTTAAAATTAAATTAAAAAAATATGACTACAATAATTCTAATAAATTAATCGTTGGGAGACGCTCCTGGTTGGATCCAAAGAAGATGAATGTAGCCATTTCTTTGAAGAATTCGTGCTCAGTAAACTCATGAGAGAGCAGACAAGCACTGGCGTAGTTTTTCTTCGCGGGTCCCAGAGGAAATAGCACTGCTGCTGTCTCTAGATATGACTTTTTGTTTTTATTTTTCTAAATCATTATTTTCATTGAAATAGCCCATCTATTTTGTGGGGTCTAAGGAAATAGCCCATCTACTTCCTGTTTTGTTTTCCTTATTAATCATTTATTCCAACCTCACAAAGGGAAAAATCATGAACCAGTAGTGGATTCTCTTTATCTTCTTCTTTCAATCCTCTCTTCCTGCCAAAGATTATATACAATCTTTTACTCTCAAGTCAGGCTCTTTTAGTCTCACGGTGGGTACTTTTCTTATTATTTTCTTGTCATTTAGTGATACCTTCTTGATGTACTAGCATTGCATACTTATGTGATCTAGGATTACAATACTAAATTTTGATAATTTCTTAGATTCTTGAAGATTGTGTACCAAAAATTATACATAATCTTTTGCTCTCAAGTCAGGCTCTTACAATCTCACGGTCAGTACTATTTTTATTATTTTTTTGCACTCATTATACCTGACCCTGCATCTTCATAGTTTGCATGAAATATTTTTTCATGCATTGATATTTGTTTATGAGTTTGCTTAATATCATGGCTCATCATTGATCTATGATCAATCTAACATGGTTGTCAATCATAATTACTAATTGGCTAAAATTTTTTAAAAATGTTGTGGCTAATTTAATATTTTAGCGGATTTCAAGAAATTTTAAATTTCCCCCCACTAAATAATTTTTTTTAACCTTGCCCCCAATGAGTTTGTTTTACAAATTTTATAATTAGTTATAATTAGGGATAGACAGTGAAAAAAAAAATTAGATGATTAAATAATTAAGATACAACATTTATATTTGTTTGAGGTTATTGAAGAGTTGGAGCTCTAAATGACTGTTTGAGCTCAGATTTTATATCCTAATAATTATAATTGATGTAATTTAGTTGCACCCTCTTGACTTGCCATCATTTCACACTTACATGATCTAGGATTCCAACACTAAATTTTGATAATTTTTTTCCTTAATTTTTTTTATTAAATTTATTTATTTTGTCTCTTCTATTATTGATTTAGTGAGAACAAAAAAGGCATGATTAAAGGCTTAAATTTAAATATTTGGCATCTGAACAAGAAGAAAATAATATATATAAACATGGATATATATTAATATAATTCTATTTTTTTCATTTTAGATTTCTGGTTCAAATCTCCATTGAAAGACACATCATACAAGAATTTTTAATATCACTTTCCTTTTATGTTTTTTATACGTAAAAATTAAGGCCGTTTGAAAAATAATTGACTTAAAAAGTGGAGTAAAAGTGCTTTCAAAAGATCTTAGAAGGTACATGAATCCCAAGTAAAAAATTATCGTTAGTTTTTGTCCCAAAACTCATTCAAATATAAAACTACTAAATTAATTCATATGACAACTTTAAGAGGCATTAAAAAGGTTAGAAATAAAAGAGAGAGATTGAGAGTCCTTAAAATAAAGAGAGAGATTTGTGTCTAAGGGATGTAAATCCTATGTACTTCTTACTTATCAAAAATTACATTTGGGTCAAAGAGGCTTTCCCTGTAAATGAGATTAACAAATCTTTTTTTTTGAGAGTCCTTAAAAAGATTTGCAAATCTTACATATCAAAAAAAAAATTATATAAAATGTGCCTAAGGGATGAAAATCCTATGTAAAAGAATTGCCAATGCTGTAATTTTTTTAGTCATAACAGAAAAATTAGAAATCGTTGGATTCATCTTATTCTTTTTTTTTTTTTTTGGTGCAAATGTTACTATCAAACTTTTAAATTTTTGTTCTTTTTATATATTCAAAATACATGTAGTAACCATCACATTTATTGGATTTCACATAATTTAATTTAATTTTATTTTATTAGTGAGTTAAAGTTTCCCCCATTGAGGCAAGAATTCTTTCTCCACTCTTGTTTATAATGATATTTTTTAGTCACTTATTAAAATTTTATACAAACTTGATAGAGTTAAATGTTTTGTTTGAAATGTGTTAATTACAATTAATTTAATAAAATAAATAAATAAATAAAATTTAAAAATAAAGAAGGACTTGTCCCCTCCTATCATGGGGTTTAAATGAATTTGGGGAGAAACATTTTTTCATGGGATGAGGTTAGGAAAAAGGTCCCCTATCTTAAACCCGCCTTGTTGCCATTCCTAGTCATTCGACATTCTTTAGTTTCTAATGATATGTGCGATGCTACTCTATCTACAAGGAGATGGGAAAGGCTTTGAACTCTTTCTTTGCTTTTGGTTGCTAAGTTTAATGAAAAGTACAACTAGTTAAGTGAGACAAAGGACCAATCCCTATTTTTATAACCCAAGCATAAGTCTTGACCCATAAAGAAATGCTAATAAAAGGTTCACACTTATTTATAAAATCTATATCAATGCCCTAAGTGATAACACATAGTTAAGGTGCACCAAACTTAATGTATCTTCATGATCACTATCAATAAATTGAGCTCACCCAATTTACTCTTTTCCAATCAAACATTCTAATTAAACTGGTGTTTCATAAATATAAAATGTAATGAGATATGTTATTCCACTCACGTAAAAAATCTTACATTTTTCCACTCTGTTTGCCTAAATTGATATTAGAGTTTTGAAAACATCTTACATTCAAAACTAAAATTTTTCAAACCATCATGTAACTCTTACATATTTTAATCATAAAATTCATATTTATTCATAATAAATCAATGTTATAACAACAATTATAATTTTTTTTATTAATCACAGACTTTGGCTCTGGTACCACTAAAATGAATCATTATGCATCCTATGTGTAGCAAAATTAAAAATTTAAATTAATTAATTTCCTCATCTTATGATTAGTCTATGATGTATACAAAATATTCATAATGGTACAAGAATCTTTGATCATAGTTACCTTTGTATTGCATTTTTCAAAACCTTCTAGACCATCGACAATAACCATATATGCATCTGGTCTCTAAACGTATCCACATAAGTGAATCCTAAACTCGAAGAAACTCTCAAGTTTCAATTGGATTCTATAACTCTTGAAGAAGAGAGAGAGAGAGTGGGGGGGGGGGGGGGGGGGGGGTTGCACAGCCTACTCTAGGGTAGAGAGAAATTTCTATCTTTTGTCTCTACATATCATATTAATTATGAACTTAACCCTAGTCATACTAGTGTTTGACTAAATTACAAAACTATTACTATTAACTCTTAATAATACATGTCTCCTTTAATTATTCAAATTCTACATCACTGTTTTGTGTGAGACCCCTCAGGTTTATACTATTATGGTTGTAGAAGTTAATACTAAAAAGTAGGAAAAATTTGAATTCTTTCTAATTTAGTTTGAATTGTAGCCCTTTGTAATTCTCTTTTAATGAAAATAATAAATTATCTATCACAAAACTTTACATTATGTCACACGCTAGCTTCCAAGAGCCCCAAACTAGATGCACAAAATATCGGTAAAAATACATTAAACATCTGTATGTGTAAGAAACTAAGTGTACACCAACAAAACACGCTGCGTAAAACTCAAACTAGTCGTACGAGTCTATCAATAAAACACTTTCAATTGCAATTTATATGCAACTTTAGCATACTGTTTTGTAATTCATATCAATAAAATAGATACTTTTTTACTAGATTATAAACTTTAGTGTCACAAAATAAATTCTCTTGTCAACTATAACCAAAACATACTAGGAAGTTCTAAAGGTTGCATTAAATATCAAGAATGATTGAGAAATAGTAATATAAATATAAAGTTGATCTTTAAATCTTGAAAACCTTGGTGATACACATATCAACAAAAGTGTTGAGACAAACATATGTATTCGCCCAAGTATCTTTACGAGGTAAAGAATTCCCAATAATTTTACAAATATTTATAAGAACAGTATCAATTTAAAATGTTTAAAGAACAACTCTTATTGCTTCTTATAAGAGAAATGTTCCCAAACATAATATGAGTTTTAAACTTCAATTTCCAAAGAAGATTTAAATCAGATATACCAGGATCTTTAACAAAGTGAGTAACAATTTGAAAATAATCCTATAAAATCTTGATGAAGAGAAAATTATCAATCCCAATAGAGCCTTCCTCATAATTTTCTTGAAAACCAATAAAAGAGTTGTAACTTTTCTATGCGTCACATTATAAGTTTGCAAAAATTATGTTAATACCACCTTTATAAAAACCTAAATTAACAAGTGACACACACTAAGAATTATGTTCAATATAATTTGATTCTTAATCAAAACAAAAAAATGCCAACTATCTTAAATAGGCTTATTCAAAACTTTGTCAAATAATCAATTATACTAAGATGATATCAAATCATAATCAACAAGTTTGCCTCCTACAGATGACTTAATATATCTAATCAATTAGGCAGTGAGTCAATAATATTCATTAAATTTATAACTGTGGTGTACACCTATAATACCAAAAACTTTATCAAGAATGAAAATCACTCTACCAAATTGTTCTCATCAGTACAGTTAAATTGCAAATAATAAAAAAATTGTAGAGGTATAAAATATTAGCATACATAATCTTTCATTACTCACTTAACTTGCACAACAAATAGAATGCTTGCAAATCAGTTAACTAACATTTATGCGATTAAATAACCGTAATCCAATTAATTGAAAAATTAATTAGATTTATCTAGTTTTGTCTAAGTAAACCAGTATAAGTCCAAATCTTGTGAGAGTAGGCGTGTCATTGCAATACATCTTTGGAGCAAGAGACCACAACATGCTATTAGTCCTCTCTATTGTAAGTTAATCTAGATAGACAACCAACACAAGTTTTCGAAAAGTCCAACGTCTTCGAGGCAAGAACCCTTTAAACCATGAAACTCAAAATATTTAGTCTACCCCACCAAGTGATAACCCTCCTAGGGAGATGATCACGACCCGTTTGTATCATTGATACAATTGCAATCCTAAATCAAATATATATATATATATATATATACACACTTTCTTTAATTTATTTAAAATATAAGTTTTAAGTGCACATATGAAACCATGAAGGCTAGCCCACTTCGTGAAAGCATAATCATCATGTCACATGTGACCCATAAGAATATGACTATCACTTTATGCCCATTTGTTTTCAAAATTTTTGCTCAAATTATTCTTAAAAATTGCATAAGCATATCTATATATATGTGCTCAAATAGTGTTAATAAATATAACCTTCCATATTTTGAGGATGTAAAATAAATTAACATATGGGTTTACTACAACCATATTCATAAACAATAATAAAATTGGCATTGCTTTATGTAAAATCCCAAAACATTGGCACTATTATACATTATCACTTTAACGGATAACAAAACTCTTTAGCAGCACATTATGCAAGATGACACTAGTTACACACCACAAATCCTCATAACATGTGTTTATTTAGTTTCTTTTTAAAAAAATTAATGCATAACTAAATCATTATTATTTTAACACAAAACCCAAAACTAATAATGGACACGACCCACAATGTCATCCCATATGACATAAGACAAAATAAATAATTTACAAGTTCATTGATAACAAGAGGCCACATAATCGATTCCATAAAAGTCGAATCAAAATAATTTTTTCAAAACTTTATGCACAATATTAATAAATGCGTTAAAAATAATTTCTAGACTTATTCATATCATACAAGGCTTATTCATATCATTCATGGATTCGAGTACACACCATTATTTATCATATTAATCTTTAATTACTTATGATTGTACTTGTGTGTTATTTGGATTAAGATCTTACAGGTGGTATCAAAGTCGTCATGTCTAGAACATAGGCATCATTAGAGTTACAGACTATAATAGTTAAGTGAGACAGGAGTTCGACCCCAATATTTATAACAAAAGTACGAGTCCTAATCCATAAAATACTGCTTGTCAAAGAACTCACACAAATCCATAAAATCTATTCCAATGTCCTAGGTGATATTCAGTAATTGACTAAAATTTATTTTCATAAAAATCAACCTATTTTCCACTATTAACTTACTGAACATTCTTTTACATTTAAACCCTGCATATTTTTGGCAATTGAAGTACTAAGAAATTCGTAAATGTATTTGCAATTAGGTTGTGTTGGGGCATGGAGTACCTCCAAACAATTTGTACAAGCATTGAATTTTTGAAAAACTCTTGGGCATTCATTCGCGAGTGGTATAATTATCACGAATTGCTTGATGAAAAGCGTCAAACTCTAAGAAGGAGAATGGAAGCATTGCAGTGCCGAGAAAAGGATGTGCATGATGAATTGAGAAATTCACAGTATGACTCTGGAAAGAAGCGAAAGAGAGAAATAGAGAACTGGTTTCAAAATGTAAGACAAAAAATAATTGAAGTACAAGAGGTTGAACAGAATGCTGGATTAAGAAGATATCTTTCACGATCGCATCTTTTGAGGATTGTTGATAAAAATATTCAGGAAGTAAATGAGCTTATTGAGCAGGGTGTGTTTCCTGAGGGGCTTCTAGTTGATGTACATCAAAGAGGAGAGGCATTGCTAACAACGCCATTAGTGGGTCAAACTACAGCCGTAAGAAATTTGGAAAAAATTTGGAAATTATTGATGGATGATGAGATGACATGCATTGGACTTTACGTGTCACGCCCCGAATTTCTGACCGAAATTCGAGGTGCGACTGACGAACAGAAAGTAAATAAAATAAAAGATAATTAAACAGATTTATGAATTTACGAAAAATTAAATAGAGTTCTTTAATTTTCTAAAAATTTCGGCAGCACCTCCTTTGTTTTTTCGAACCTTTTTCCCCCTGATAAACACAATACGTCATATGTATATACAACAGTCACAATCCATCCTCACTCGATGGCCACAACTCTATCAAAGTTAGATATACATCACTTACTTATACAATCCATCGTGTCTACTCCTACACTTAAACTAAAAGATTACGAATTCATTATTTATTACAACATACAATGTCATTTCCATTCTTTTCAAAAACACATCAATCTTTTATAATATCTAAATACGCCCCAAGGGCCCAAATACTCTTCCAAATTCATTTCTTCTCCTTTCTCCAAGATTTCATCAAGTCCCGCGTACCAGGAGCTTTATCTGAAACCTGTGCCCACGAATGGGTCAGCGACAACATGCTGGTATGATACAATACTAATGCAGGGAACAAAATTAAGACGTGGCATGTGCGAGTGTACATATATGTCTACATGCCTCCCTAATCATTCATATAATATACTGGCAATGTACAAACTACATCTGTATAAAACTCTATATCGCGTTTCACAAATTCATCAACACAATGTACAAGCAATCATGCGTGACACACCCATGCATCTCCATGTCACACCCATGTCTCGTTTACGGGTACTCCCCGATGGCTCGAAGTACCAATGTCTCATTTACGGGTCTCGCCCGATGGCTCGGAGTACCAATGCAATGGCCAAATTTTGGGTTTTTCACCACAGGATCTACACCCTCATAATGCACCAGCACCTCGTGCTGACCCACACCATGCTTTCAAGGAATCACACAATGCCAATATGCCATGATTTCATCACGCAATAATGCAATTCAAATGAAACATCACTTTCATAAGCATATGCAACATGCTTTACATAATGTATTACATTTAAAATTAAATCACAAGACTTCATCCACAATCTACGTGTCATACTCAATCAATCTCAACACTTACGCAAACCCACGTGTCACAATATCAATAAACCGTTTAGAACATGAATCACATATGATAATAACTCAAGAAGTAAATCACAACTCCCAAATAATCATAAAGAACATGGAAACATATAAACAATCCACTCAAAGAAGCAATCATTCCTATGTGATCTTCTATTAGCAGACAAGCACAAAAAAAGCATTCAAGCAAGATGCACATCAATCCTAATTTAATTCTATTCCTTACTTAGTAAAGTACCATACCTGATCGGGTTATCTCAACCCCACTAAGCTGTGTCCACTATGCAATCCAATCAACCAGGTTTATCTTTACTCCACGGTTCCTTCTTCAGCCTTTTTCCCTCAAGCAGATGATGATCCTGACAGATTCTGACCCCATCCATCAGATATTGAAGAACTTTTCTTTCTCAATCTCTTTAGACATGGCTTCATTCAAATCCTCAAGTAACGCTGGGAACAGCTCTATGTAACGATCCCCAAGCGTCAACCTGTCCTTGGCCGTTGCTACTTTGAAGAACCCATATGTCAACGAAAAACCTGTGGCTAAACTGAACTCCCAGCAACCGAATCATGTGTTACACCACCAATATGAGAACTGAGTTTCACAAAAATTCCCTTACATTTGCCCAACAATCCATCTTCAAGACTTCCAAAGGATACCCCCAAATGTCTGCTAGAAATATTCCCCACAGCAAGACTAAACTTCATTCAACTAACTTCTTCACTTCCATTTACTGTTGCATTCCATTAAGACTGTACACTTTCACTCCAACTGCCAACCTTTGGAGAATTTGCAGTCAAGTGTCACAAGCCCCAACCATGTGTCTTGCTCCGGCCTTCAACTGAGTAGCCATTTCTCATATTCCCGTGAAAACATTCAATACTATTAACATGTTCTGCAACAAGGTTCAGACTTGTTTACTAATGAGTCATCCACCATCTTCTGTTGAACCAACCCATGACCACCGAATTACTAAAACCTGAAGCAGAAATCCACTTTAGGTCATGATCTTGCGATATGGCCGAAGTTGGCACCTCCCAATCCACTTAACGTTCACCCCTAATTACAACTGCAACAGAAAAAAAAAACAGGGGGAACCATCCTTAAACCGCAACATACACACACACATATACACATATCACCTGCTGCATCATTGCCTCCGTCAACTCCGAACCACAAAACTGTAACAACTATACTCAAAGTTCCGAGCTAGATCAGAATTCCCACCTGAATCTGCACCGATTTCCCAACGCCATGCATGTCATCGACCTTCAAGCCTGTCATGTCCCCAGCCGTGACCATCAACGTCAAAATCTTAGATTTTACAGATTTTTGAAACCTCAACGTCACCAATCGTGAAACCCAGTAGTAAAACCATCGACAACATTTTTCACTACCGTTGCAACATCCATCCAACAACAACATTCTTCCTCTGCACATACGTCTTCCTGTCAATCTACTTCAAACCCGAATAATCGGCCTCAATACGCATAACAGCTGCACAGCCACACACACAGTTCCAATCACAACAACCGTAACAACCATACGGTTCCAAGTATCACACCAGCCCCTGTACCTGCTGGTTCTGCTCCATGGCCGAACAGCAGTTCCACCGCTACACTCGCTAATTTCACAATAGCAATCACATTCATTCATTTCCCAATTTGAAACCTCTTCACACATGATCCAAATGATAGCAATTTACCCGAAATTTTCCATCAATTCAAGCCATTACCCAATATCACTTCCAACACCAAATCACGCCTCAACGTTACAGACCCACAAAACCGTAATACTCACACACATATATATAAATATATATACACATGAACCATCCCACAAAACCCAACACCAACACGCTACTGCTTCTCTCTGCTAAAATTCCCTGTATCGCAACTCCTGTAGTAGCAGCCATACAGTCAACGATCACACGCCCAACGTGATTCTGCCCCTTGCGCTTCACACACATACACAAATTAAATACATACACACCGACCTGGTCAATCGCGCCTCAACGAATCCATTCGACCGCAGCGATACCAGCCCCGAAATCTAACGAAGTCACGATCTTCTCTCCCAAAAATCTCATCCACCGTCCGATCAATGACCCGCCGTCGACGATCGTCTCCTCGCCGTCGCTCCTCCGTCGCCCCCTTGCGCGACTGCCCCCTTTCTTTCTGTCCCTTTTTCCCTTTCTCTCTTTTTCTCTCTTTCTTCCCTGTTCTCACGCGACCTCCACCCCTGTTTTTCCTATCTCGTCTCCGTTTTTTCCTTTTCTCTCTCTCTGTATAATAATTTTTTTTTTTCTCTATTCTTCTATACACTCAACACACACCACACATTTCAGTGTCCCTCCCAAGGCTGCCGACACTCCTCTTTTTATCTTTTTTTTTTTTTTTTTTTTTTTTCATAGTTTCCACGGACATATATATATATATATATTTTAATTTATTTTTTTAATTTATTTTTTTCAAATCTCTACATTACGGTATAGGAGGTGTGGGCAAAACGACCGTTATGACTCATTTCCATGATCGGCTCTTGAAAAATCCTGGTTTAGTACATGATGTATATTGGGTAACTGTGACACAAGAATCAAGCATTCACAAATTGCAAAATCAGATTGCAAAACTTATACGTCTACAACTTTCAGAAGAGCTTGACG
Organism: Nyssa sinensis; assembly: GCA_008638375.1. Classification (NCBI taxonomy): domain Eukaryota; kingdom Viridiplantae; phylum Streptophyta; class Magnoliopsida; order Cornales; family Nyssaceae; genus Nyssa; species Nyssa sinensis. Next base: position 1,806 of record VIRR01000555.1, on the reverse strand, counting down.
AAAGGAAAAGGGCAGCTGAGTTATTCCATGCATTGAGAAGCAGAAAGAAATTTGTAGTTATTTTAGATGATATGTGGAAAGTATTTCTTCCAGAGGATATAGGTATTCCAGTCAGAGTTGCAGAAGGAAGGTTACTTATAACTACTCGGTCATTGGAAGTCTGTCGAGGAATGCAGTGCCAACAAACTATCAAGGTAGAGCCTCTTTCTACGGAAGAAGCATGGGATCTATTCATGAAGAACGTTTGGAGTGACAAGGTGGTTGATAAAAAAGTAGAAGAAATTGCAAGGTCTATTTCCATGGAATGTGCTGGTTTACCTCTGGCCATCATCACAACAGCTAGAAGCATGAGAGGTGTTGATGACATTCATGACTGGCGCAATACACTAGTTGAGTTGAGAGAACCAGCTGAGGGGCTTGTGGATATAGAGGAGGAGGTATTTAAGCCACTAAAATTCAGTTATGATCGCTTGAAACATGAAAAGCTTCAACGGTGTTTCTTATATTGCGCATCATTTCCTGAAGACTACGAGATCCCAAGAGAGGAGTTGATAGCGTATTGGATTGCTGAGGGATTACTAGATGAAAGAGGAACTAGGAAAGCACAGTATGACATGGGTCATTCTATACTGAACAAACTAGAAAATGTTAGTTTGCTGGAAAGGGTTGAGGCTGTGAACACAGCTACAAGTATTTGTGTAAAGATGCACGATGTGATTAGAGATATGGCCCTCAATATTACAAAAGAGAATGGATCTGCTATTTTCGAGGTGAAATCTGGAAAGCAGTCGTTGCGCATCACAAATGAGAAAGAGTGGTCAGAAAATCTTGAGAGAGTTTTCTTAGCAGATGAGATAGTAGAAGAATATCTCTCCCCTTCCATATCTCCTAAGTGCCCCAGACTTCTCACCCTTCAGCTGCATGATAACAACTATATCATGGAGCTTCCCCAATTCTTTCTTTGTGCATATGCAGAGCCTGAGAGTTTGGGTCCTGTCAAGTTTGAATGGGCTACGAGCGTTTTGCCAAAGTCTATCTCCGACTTGAAGAGTCTCCGAGGATTGTTTCTTAATGGTTGTCCCTATTTAGAATATGTACCATTCATTGGCAGAGCTTAAGGAATTTGAGGGAGGTGCATCTAAACGGCTGTTGGAGTACTGAACGCAGTACCTACAGGTTTAAAAGGGATTAATCAACCTTAAATGCATTGATCTATCTTGGGTGTCGGGATTACAATCTATTCCACTGGTTTACTACCCGTCTTCCAATTTACAGTGCTCCTCAGACTTGATAGTAGTAGCATTGATGTTCAGACGGAAGAATGGATTACCTTGAGACAAATAGAGATGCTTGGTGTGAACTTCTCTAACCTGGATAAGTTCAATAGCTATGTCTGTACTAAACCATTGGGAGAGGTTGAGTCACTATCATCTTCAGATCAATAACTTAATCGATTGATACAGTAGTTCATAATGATCTTACATATCTTACATGCAGAGAAGTATCTATTTATTGGATTGATGATGATGGGATGAAATAGAACTTCCTACCAACGTGCAGGAGTTTCCTACCAATATGCAGGAGTTGAACCATATATGATTGGCGTTTCTTCCCAACGAGCTTATTGGATTTTTCACCTTCTCTAAGGGAAAATACTTGCCAAGATCTAGATGAAATGTTCTATTCGGTATTGTAGTGGGGTAGAGGACCTATGGTCGTTCACCACCACCACCACGTCAGTGCCACAAACCCTTCAAGTTTTGAAAGTTCATTTCCTGTATGATTTAAGAAGGCTGTTCAAGTATG